>OZ007579.1:18347111-18384611 GCA_963931925.1 Onchidella celtica | reverse complement strand
AGATACCTTGGCAGTTGGAAATTGAAAAGTGGAGGCCGAACATGCCGCTGCCCGGGCAGAATTAAATAAAATTCATCCCTACCACTCCCCCCTCCCCCTTCATTCCGACCCCCCTACCCCCTACCCCCCCCCCCCAAAAAAAACACCGATCGGTGCTGCACTGTGGCGACGACGTGCCTGCTCCAGGTGTAACTGGGTGCAATGACACAAAGGTAAATTTCCCAAATGGGATTAAAGTAGTATACAAATCCTAATATAAATTAAAATGTAAGTGTCGAGAAACTTCTTCCACAACTGACTGTTGATACAGTGGATAGTTTTGACATTTTCCGCCCGACGCAACCGTCCCCGTGGCTCCGGCCGCGTGATTTTTTTTTCCCGTACAAGCTTTAGCAAATTCAGGAACGGAGCAGCAACACACCCCCCAAACGCAGGTCATCGGCTAAGGGATTTCTCGTCCTATCGAACACTGTCATGGCTGCTGCAATCTCTGGACTGTGCCTGATATGACTCTGAACGTCACCGAAAATCCCTGGGATGTGTTGGAGCTGTCCTGTGTTTAGGGGTCTATTGCTGCCCGGCTCCTGAATTTGCTAAAGCTCGTAGGGGAGAAAAAATCACGCGCCCCGCCTAGGCTACGCCACTGCACACACGCATACATAGGCATACACACACACACACACACAGGCACTCAAACTGAAGCCAAACTGAGACGACAACATCGCGAGCTGTTTTAGGAATCTGGCGCTGGGAAATTTATCGTCCTCGCTACTGCTTTTAGCTCACGGAGATTGCAGGCTCTGAATTTATTACGGGCTAAGCGGGTATAAATCAAAATCTCCGCATATCCCGAATGAATCTCCGTCCACTCGTAGAATGTAATATTTGATCTCTTGAGAGCTGTTGGGATTTTGTTGTTACAGGTTCTGTAACGTTCATGTTCTTGATCATAATATCGCGTAGCATGTAATGTCTGACTGACTGTCTGTCTGTCTGTCTGTCCGCCCGTCTGTCTGTCTGTCTGTCTGTCCACCTGTCTGTCTTTCTTTCTGTCTCTCTCTTTCCCGTCTCTCTCTCTCTTTCTATCTGTCTCTTTCTCTTTCTATCTCTCTCTCTCCTCCTATTTTTTTGTTGTTGTTTTTTTTGTTCTCTCATCGTCACAACCGTCTTTGACAGTATCTTTCAGCATCATTTCCAGTTGTCCATCGAAACACAATTTCTTTCTTTCTTTCTTTTGTGTGTCTTTTTTTTTTCTTCCTTCCTTCCTTTCTTTCTATCCTCCTAGCCAGTTTTATTCTAGTCATTTAATTTATCTATAATTACAAATCTGTTTTCTACCTCATCCCTCTCCACCGATATATTATTTTTCTCGGCTTCAATTTTCTGCCACAGAATGATAGAAAAACAAAAGTCCAGCAGACTGAGGGATCCTCTAATACAAACCTGATGGAGTCTGACAGAGACTGGAGCCTGTATTAGAGAAGCTGATAACATTGACATGCATCAGGAAATATGCCGCCTTTAATATTTCTCTTTCCATTAGTTTGTCTTCATCTGTTTCACTCCATATCATTTTCTGTGTGTTTGTGTGTCTGTCTGTCTGTCTGTCTGTCTCTCTGTCACTCCTTATTTTCCCTCTCTCTCTCTATTTCTTTCTCCCCCCCCCTCCCTTGCATAAATGTAAATAACCATTCTCCTAGAAGCCTTTGCTTTCATTCCATGATCCATCCATCCATCCAGCCATCCATCCATCCATCCATCTATCCATTCATCCTTCTATTCATCCGTCCATCCACCTATCCATTCATCCTTCCATTCATCCGCCCATCCACCCATCCATCCACCCATCCATCCATCCACCCACCCACCCATCCATCCATCCATCCATCTACCCATCCATCCACCCATCCACCCATCCATCCATCCATCCATCCATCCATCCATCCATCCACCCATCCATCCACCCATCCATCCATCCATCCATCCATCCATCCATCCATCCACCCATCTATCCATCCATCCATCCACCCATCCATCCATCCATCCATACATCCATCCACCCATCTATCCATCCATCCATCCATCCATTCATCCATCCATCCATCCATCCATCCATCCATCCATCCACCCATCTATCCATCCATCCATCCACCCATCCATCCATCCATTCATCCATCCATCCATCCATCCATCCATCCACCCATCTATCCATCCATCCATCCACCCATCCATCCATCCATTCATCCATCCATCCATCCATCCATCCATCCATCCATCCATCCATCCATCCATCCATCCATCCCTCCACCCATCTATCCATCCATCCATCCACCCATCTATCCATCCATCCATCCATCCATCCACCCATCTATCCATCCATCCATCCACCCATCTATCCATCCATCCATCCACCCACCCACCCATCCATCCATCCATTCATCCATCCATCCATCCGTCCATCCATGTCCGCCTACCCGTCTCTTGGTCTCCTCTCTGTCCGCCAATTCGTCCATCTGACCGCCCGTCTGCAAGTCTTGCTATCGTCTTTGTTTTCGTCTGCCTGTCTCACTCTTCTTTCTATAAATGCATTTGTCTCCCTGTAATCTATTTCCAGAAAGACAGATGGACAAATAATGGATGAATTAGTGAACATATCATTACCTTTGCATTCAGACAGTCGCCGACAGACAGTAGTATATCGATGAGTAGGTGCCCAAACTCGCCACAATGTTGCTAAGATTAAAAATATCCAAAAGACAAAGATACTCTAAAAATAACAGCGCCGGTTTAGCAAAAGCCGTACTTAAGGCAACCAGACGGACGGACAGATAGATAGGCAGACAGAGTCTCCACTTGAGAGATAAAACAAAGATAGATTTGTTTATTTATCGATTTGTCTGCAGTTCTGTGTAGAATCAATACCCCTGAAGAATTGTTCTTTTTATTTATTCTCAGATTTTGATAAATCAATTCCGAGCGCACCTCTATCAGTTAGGGATGAAGAATGGGCAGCGCTGAGAAATAAAAAAAAATTGTGTGATAACACCAGTGGCGTATTGTAGGTTTCCAGCGCCCCGGGGGCAAGGCAAGTTTTGCCCCCCCCCCCCCCCGGCTCGTGGACCCTTAGCATTCCATGAGTCCTTTTATAAACTTCTTTTTCTTTTTTTTGTATGTTGTATACTTCTTAATCCCATTTGAGAAATCTGCCTTAGTGTCATAGCAACCCAGTTACAGCTGGAGCAGACACGTCGTCGCCGTAGTGCAGCCCCGCTAAGCTCGCCTTTGGCGCAAAATTTTCCTTAACGGTATTGAAATCTACATTGTAATCTCTATCACTTGACAGTATTGCTGGGTTGCTCAGTCTTTCTCAGCGGATTGTAGATCTCTGATTTGTTTTGACTATTTTAAGTTGGAGAAACTTCTTCCACAACTGGCAGTTGAAACAGTGATACTTTTGAAATGTTGCGTCCCAAAGAAGTCTGCGCCCGGGGCAACCGTCCCCTGTAGCGTGGCGTGGGTTGCCAGTTCCAAAGACGAGGCAAGAATTGCGTTCCCCGACTTGGGCCCTTCCACCTGTCCAGTGTTGAATCCCTTATCCCCTAAGTAAATGTGCTGTATTCGAAGAAAATTAAAGTAAATTGGATTTAATGTTCGTGTAGTCAAATTTATTTAAAATCGCCTGGTTTTAATTTGAGCAAATTTTTCTATAACAGTATTGAACCTCTCTCATTTGACAGTATTACTATGTTACTCAGTCCTTCTTGGTTCATTGTAGATCTCAGATCATCATCATTAAGTGCCCTGCCGGCAGGCGTTGGCGATCATGACCCTCCATCTCTCACGATTTTTCGTGGCCCTGATGACGTCGTTGGTGGTGTGCATTCCCAGCCAGGCCTTTAGGTCGTCCTGCATCTTTATGCGTTGTCGTCCCCCGGCGACTTCTTCCATTGAATTTCCCTGTTGTTACTAAATGTTCTAGTCCTCGTCTTCTCATTATTTGTCCAAAGAATGTTCCCTGTCTTTTTTCTGACTTTGTTTACGACTGTCCTCTTTTCATCTGCTTGTCTCAACACTTCTTCATTTGTCTTCCTGGCACTCCATGGAAGGCTAAGTATTCTTCTCAGAAACCACATTTCTGTTGCTCAAATACGTTTGATTGAATTTAAGTTTGCAGAAACTTCTTCCACAACTATCAGTTGAAACAGTGGATAGTTTTGAAATGTGGCGCGGGTGGCCACCGCCCATGTAGCCTGCCCACGCCACGTCACTGGATAACACACAGCAAAAAAATCTCAGGTATCAACTTCAAAGGATTCAATTACACCCGACATGCCGGGTTTAGTATCACAACGGCATGATATGAAAATGACGGGCAGAAATATAATTAGACAGACATCGAGGCAGACAGTGAAGAGAAATCAATAGATCTTTAGTTGGATATGAAGATAGATTCTGTGTGTATTAGAGAGATGAAGATAGATTCTGTGTGTATTAGAGAGATGAGTTCAACTCTTTGTTTTAGGATGTTCGCAACTCTTGGCATTTGCACTTGACTTTTCTTGTTTTCGCTTTTCTTCTTCTTGTTTCTGTGTGTTTTTATGGCCAGGATTTGGTTTCTTTTTAGAATTTTGGCCCGGCAGCGGCCTTGTTCGGCCTGTTCTCCTCGTCTTTCAACTGCCAAGGTATCTTTAACGTGCTCAACGTGCACACGAGCCCTCCGGGGTTTTCGTCTTTATCCGAGAAGACTAGGTGCTCGATCCTACCTACCATAGTATCAGGGGCAGGAATATCCCCCCTCCCCCGCCCTAAAAATTTTTTTTTTTTAATTCCAACATGTCTGCACCGACGGGAGATCGAACCCGGTACCTTCGGCATGAGAGGCGAGCACCTTCGCTCCAGACTAACGTCAGCCCCTGATATTAGAGAGATTTTTGCCTTTGTATTTTTACATACGTGCCGGCATTCCTGGACGAGAGCTGAGAAGGAATGGTAAAAAATTGGGTTTTATTTGCGCAGTGGAGTTTTGGCATAAATAGATCCCACATAATAGATGCATTGACAGATAGACAAACATACAGGTAAACTTTCACATACCTTAACTAGAGAGATAAAATAGCCACTGCGTCAAAGGGTATGGAACCACCAAACAGTTTAGCCGATGCATGTCTCATGGCGTGGTCTTGATGATGTGGTTGTTAGCGCATAGCTAGTCAAAATTTTGATGGTTAATTAAAAGATCTATCTATCTATCTATCTATCTATCTATCTATCTATCTATCTATCTATTTATCTATCTATCTATCTATCTATCTATCTATCTATCTATCTATCTATCTATCTGTCTGTCTGTCTGTCTGTCTGTCTGTCTGTCTGTCTGTCTGTCTGTCTGTCTGTCTGTCTGTCTGTCTATCTATCTATCTATCTATCTATCTATCTATCTATCTATCTATCTGTCTGTCTGTCTGTCTGTCTATCTATCTATCTATCTATCTATCTATCTATCTATCTATCTATCTATCTATCTATCTATCTGTCTGTCTATATATCTATCTATATGTCTGTCTGTCTATCTATCTATCTATCCTTCTATCTATCTATCTATCTATCTATCTATCTATCTATCTATCTATCTATCTATCTATCTATCTATCTATCTATCTGTCTATCTATCTATCAAACCTTCTGTCCGCAAGTCAGTCTGCCGGTCTGTCTGTTTATCTATCAGTCTGATTGTCTGTCTCTATCTATTTATTATCTTGCCTGCCTGGATCTAAGTCGGCTGAAATTTTGGAGGTGGGGTGGGGGTGAGGGTCGTGTGATGAGGGGGAGGGGGCAAAGTGTGTGGGGGGGGGGGGGGACAGAGACACGACATCACAAATGTAGCGGGGATCAAATCGATGGATAAAGATCGCGTTAGGAGAACAGAAGAAACCGAGAGGCTAGTCGAGGCTCCCAGGGTGAGCAAAGCGAGGAGGTAAATGAATTATGATCAGTTTTTGGGAACCAGGGCCGGAGGAGGCCGGAGTGGCGGGAAGTGGGGGGGGGGGAGGCGAGGTTTTAAGCTAGGTCAAGAATCTGAGATACTATGGCGGGCAAATTCTTATCTTGTATCACAGCAACGTACGTCAGCGAGAGATGTGGTGGAGGGCGGGGGTGGGAGGGGGGGGGGAGGTCGCTGGAAAAGGGGATGGGGCACCGGGGGGGGGGGGGGCTGGAAGATATTTGTCATTAAGAACGGCTTTGAGACATTAATTTGTTATTCTTAATCTTAATAACTTTCCACACACACACACGCACAGAGTGGGTCGAGACAGATTAATTTGTGTTTTATCACTGTCTACATTGATTCTCTCCTCCCCTCCCCTCCTCCCCCCCCCACCCCTCAACCCTCAACCCTCACCAGTATTTAGAAAATATACCTAGTTTGCCAGTCTTGTAATTTGTATTAATTCATTCATTTCGTAAAACGTCAGGACGTCACATCTTTCATTGAAAACAAGAGAAATGAAAAGTTGAGGACTAGTTCATGAATAAATAAATCTGTCCGTACGTATGTTTCTCTCTCTCTCTCTCTCTCTCTCTCTCTCTCTCTTCTCTCTCTCTCTCTCTCTCTCTCTCTCTTCTCTCTCTCTCTCTCTCTCTCTCTCTCTCCCTCTCTGTGTGTTTGTGTGTTAATGCGTGTGTGTGCCTCTGTCTCTTTATCTCCTCTCTTTCTCTGTTCATGTCTCTGTCAGTCTATCTATCCACATCTCTCTACCCGTGTTTCTCTCTCTTTCCTTTCCTTTCCTTTCCCTTTCTCTCTCTCTCTCTCTCTCTCTCTCTCTCTCCTCCCCCCCCCCCCCCCCCGCTTAAAAAAAAAGCAAAAAAACAACAAAGAAGCGAACTTCAGGGCCTTGAGGGAGTGAACAAGCACGAAAAACCTGAAAGTACAGCTAGACTAAAGAAACACCATGTGATTATACTAGAACTCCGAGTACAAATAGGTCCCTTGGTCTGTCGGGGTCAGATGTCTTCACTGGCACATGCACGGGTGCTAGCTAATTAACATCATTACCGACCCGAGGGCAAAGTTTAGTCCATTTTCGCTTTTTCCATCCCTCCATAGCACGAGGATCTGCGACTTGGCAAAATACCCAACATTACAGACACGCACATTCGCACTTACGTAGAGCATATTCATTGCTTTCATGCTAAGGGATACGAAATGAAATATGTAGAAAACAAATATGTTTCTCTGTCTGTCTGCCTTTCTCTCTGTCTGTCCGTCTGCCTGTCTATTAGTGTAACTTACTCTGCCAGCTAAGACGACAGAAAATTCAATGTTCCTGTGTCGACACGGTGTTATTTTTGCTATTCTAATTTCCGTCTTCGATTTACCCGAAACGCATTTCAAATTTACCAGTAAAATAATTTGTCATTTTTGACATTTTATTTAAAGCAACGTTTAACATTCTGCTTGGGGAACAAAATTAAACAGTGACATGAGTTGTTAACATATTTCTCTGAAATTGTAAATTTAGATTATTATTTTTTTTCATGTCATTTTCATGTTTCATTCATTCCAAAAATGTTTTCTCAAGCAGCAAAGAAAGTATGTTATTTTTCATCCTGTCCATCCATTCTCTTTTTCTCCAGATAGCTAGCTAGCTGGACAGACAGACAGACAGACAGACAGGCAGCATGACTGACAGACAGACAGAATGACTGACGGACGAACGGACGGACAGACAGACAGACAGATATAAATAGATAGATGGATGGAAGGACTGATGGATGGATGGATGGGTGGGTGGGTCGATGGATGGATGGGTGGATGGATGGATGGATGGATGGATGGATAGATAGACAGACGGACTGACATGCAACAGACAGATAAACAGAAGGACAGATAATAATCTAATTTTATTTCTGTTGTTGAGTTTTTGTTTTTGTTTTGTTTTGTTTTTATTTGTCCCTCTTTTTCTCTGGTAAAATCAATGAATTTACTAATTTATGTCTCATGCATGCAGAAAAAAAGAGAGAGAAAACTATTTCATAAAAATAACATAACAACAACAAAAAAGTGAGAGAAAAAAAACACGCCTATTAGGCAAAATGCTGCTTTTGACATATATTATTATTAAGATGCCAGGGACACATAAGAATCACGGTCAACGAGCATCGATCCTGACACATTAAAAACTGCCAGAAAAATGTTGCGGTACAGGAGAGAAATTCGATACACTAATTCTCTTGACAGAGAGAAATGCTCACGCGATCCGCGCATGACGTTGGGTTCTGACAGACTGGAAATGTTACATTGTATCGCAAGCCTAATTTGCACGTCTGTAATAGTTGCAGCAGTGCTTCGTAAACTCGAGTTTGTTTAATGAACGCTAGATACGACTTCCTTGAAAAATATCGCAGATTATTTTTATTTTTTTTACTAAGAGCCTTAGCATAACGTTTCAGCTTGCCAAGTTTGGGGTTGGTACCAGTCATGAAAACATTTGAACTGTATGCAAAAGATCCCTGAGAGCACTTTGCCTAAGTAAATATGTATTGACAGTTTGAGAAGTTATACCCAAGACCCACTATATATAGTAGGGTATAGTGGGTCTTGGGTTATATTATGCGTAAATCCACATGGTTTCTGAAAGAGACAGCGTCGTTGAATGTAAAGATCGGCGAGTATGCTATGTTTTCTGCATAATTAATCCACCACGACTGTTCGTATAAGAGTGAAGAACCTTGAAAGAGGTGAAGTTTTCACAGCCACCACCCATGCAAGGGAAACGCGTTATGCTCAGAAGTTCAGTTTTAATTGTTTATGACTTAAATCACTATACAGAGCTAAGCCTTTCCATTTTCAACCATACACGACATAATATATAATATCTTATCTTTATCTTATTATAAAATATTTCACACATTCTCCTCCTTTGAACGCAAGAGACTTTTTTTTATTAGGCCACCTGCAGTAACCAAATTTTGCATATACATTTCAAATACCGTGGAGGGTGCACGGAAGTGTTTATATTTTGATTGGTTTTGTTTTTGAATTTATAGAAAATGCATTGTTTCATCGTGCTGTCAGCAGTTCTAATTTTCATTCTCCATTCTGTTATAGTATCGTGCATGTCATAAAAAGTAACCATATCAAGCGTTCAGTTTGGTGCATAGTGTTCTGAAGCATGAGTGTAGATTATTACTTTTATTATATAGGACAGAGAGAGAGAGAGAAAGAGAGAGAGAGAGGGGGGAGTGGGGGAGAGAGAGAGAGCACATGATTGTTTATTCCTGGCAATGCCCGGTACGTCATCTGGTCTTATTACAAAACAGAAGTGTGAGAGAAGCATTGTGGTGCAAATATGGCCTTTTTGCTCCCCTCTGCATCCTAAATGACAATTTCAAAAATTATAAAACTAATTTTCTTACGTGTCAAGTAGTCTTACCCAATCGCTTTTGTTTTGTGTTTATTCAAGTTTCAGGCATTTGTTGTTGTTTTTTTTGGTCTCTTAAAGTACCTGTCAAGAACAGTTTTGATTCATAAATGTTTCCACTGAGTAAATTTTTGTGAGAGAGCAGTGAGTAATTTTTACAAACGTAATTATTGTGCGAGCCAGCATAACTTGGTCTCGTAAACAATTTGTTTTGAACAGTTTTTTTCCTAATAGATAGACAGAAGGTGTGGGGAAGGATAGACGGACAGCGTAGGTGTGCATGACTGAGCACTTTTTATATCTCGTGTTTTGAACTAGGTTTAGTAGAGAGGGAAGGGGTGAGTAGGAATTAAATGTTATTGAGACGTCTGTTGACGTACAGAAAATCCGTGATCCAGAGTAAAAGCTCGGGGTTTTGAACATGTTAAGAATTTATTACTATAAAATTACATTTTATTGTCTTGAGTGATTCGACCTTTGATGTCGACCCAAGGTCGTTGCGTAGGGCTGTTACTTAAAATAACTCGGTTCGGCAGCTGAGCTAGAGGTGGTTGCACCAATCAAATGTATGAATCTGGACGGAAGGTCGAGACATAGCTTTAGTATTTAAACCCGTGCAGAGCTTAGATAGAGGCCACATGTAGACAATCCATTTACGAGGTGGACGGCGATAGTCCTCAGCCAGATGAGAGACATAAGAGACGCAGTTGAGCAGTCCATATTGTGAGGAGCGCCATGAGTTAAAGCTCCAGAGCCTAAGCTACTTGGTTTAATATAAACCCACAGCGTTTACATCCAGCGCTCTCACTCCCAGTGAGGGCCGCATGGTGAGAGTCCATACTAATTTGTAATGATGAAAGTGAACCGTTCTACTTACTTTTGAAGACAGTTTCAGAGCTACCGCCAGACAACGCATGGTTGTACAAGCATTCTCAATGGCGTGTCTGGAGGAAATGTCCATATCATAACATGTCTCATTGAATTAAACTGTTATATCCGTCGCCACGTGCGCGGATTCTATTTGGCATATAACTCATATGACCTGCAAGTAGTTAGAGTGAATAAGTTAGTCTTTATAGAAAGCTGTAGTTTCATTAGTAGATTCAGTTGCCTTTGAATTGATATTTATATTTATAATTATATTTGATACATTAATTCCTGTAATTAAACTGCCCTACAGTTCTGCTAAAAATCAAAGCAATTGATTTATTTAGTTTTTAGAGTGCAAGTATTTTTTTTTGTGTGTTCGTCGATTGTGGGAGCGGACCTCGAAAGAGTGTCAGTCGAATTATCCCCATCTAACCCACATCGCGACAGTACCCAGTAGAAAAATGTAAAATGCAATGATCTCTTTTTGTGCTCCATTACTCCGACAAGCACATCGCACGGAGAGACTTCATTTGATATGCATTCGGGCTGTTGCGTTGTGCCCTGCCGCCCATGAGTTCTGATGCAAGGCATTAGGTTATTGTGGGGATTTGTCTAGATCAGAGAGATGGGGAGAGAAGGGTTTATCCCGGGTAGTGCCGGATGCCTCATTTAGTAGATCCATAAAACAGACAGTAAGAAAAAAAATGAGAAACGCAGGTAAAATGTTTAGATGTAGTCGCGTGAACAATGGGGTTCACAAAGCACAGCCCAGAGTGCTAAGACAATAATACCAGGCCCCTTTTTTCCCCTTTGTTTTTGATTGTATCATTTCTTACTCGAGGGTTTGTTTTTCTTTTTGCCACATTTTGGCTTTGCTTCAAGCCTTACTGCAACCCCATAGATTTTCTGTTTTTGTTTTTGTTGTTTTTTTAAAATAATATTTTATCTAATTCAAGATCTATAACACGACAAGATTCAGTGTGCATCATGCAGACCTCTTTAGTACAGAGAATTTCGTTCAGTGAATGCGTCCCGTTTGTAACTTGTCTCCTAAACCCTCTCGCGAGCTAAGTGTTCAATTATTTACTCATTTTGCGGGTCATACTTTGGTCGCGCCCAATTATATGTTTTTATAATAATCGCCTTAACCATATTTCATTTGTTCTTTCTAACATTCAAAAAGACTTGTTCTGTAGCTCTGGAGTCCATTGGTAACAAAGAGGTTTTCTTTACCTCACTATAAAAGGAGATAATTATCTCTTTGTCTTTATGTTTAAGGTTCTACAGTATCTACAGTCACGATACTCTAGTTAGAGAATTACCGCACTCAACGTAATTTGTGCGCCTGGCGAACATAATATCCTGAAGTGTTTCGTCCGTTCTCCCAGGTCCAAATTTGTCGTGATTATGTAGTTACTGTCTGTTGTTGCAGTGTTCGAGGCCTTTTTATTTCTAGTAGGTGACAGAATAATGGCTGTAAGAGTACCGGATGATTACACAAAAATAACAAGGGAGCAATGTGTAGACGGAAAATGTTGTCCTCATTACAGACGTGGCGCTTGACCAAACAAGTACGGTAAATGGCACTCCATCCCTTTAACATTTTACCGGTGAGACGGTATTTTTTTCATGCTCAAAATAATCCCTGTGATCAGAGACATGAAAGAAAGAGCACTTTCACAGGACTTCCCCCGACAAGTGATAAGCAGTTGGAGACACGACAAGTGTCCTTTAAAGGGCTTCCAATTCCGTGCATTTGACAGGGATGGGCTTATTTAGGATACTCTCGTCCTGTGAAGAGGACAGATTTCCGTGACATTGTGAGAATTACCGGTATAGAAGTGAAATTTTGATCTTTTCATACTATTACTCAGGCATAATCTACGTATTTTATATGGAATTGTAACAAAATCAGAGTATACTTCTGCCTATATTTTTGTCAGCCCACCCCTCTGTCTCTCTCTCTCTCTCTCTCTCTCTCTTTGTCTTTCTTAAGCTCTGTGTCTCTCTTTCTAACTGCCACTCTGTCTGTCTGTTTCTCTAGCACGCTCTTCTTCTCCTCCACCTCTCTCTCTCCTCTCTCTCTCTCTCTCTCTCTCCTCTTTCTCCCCGATCCTCCCTCCTCCCCTGTCCACGTCTCTAGCTCTCCCTCTCTGTCCTTTCTCTCTCTCTCTCTCTCTCTCTCTCTCTCTCTCTCTCTCTCTCTCTCTCTCTCTCTCTCACTCTCTCTCCCCAGTACTCCTCTCTCCTCCACCCTCTCTTTGTCTCCTTCTCTGCCCTTTACCCTTTTTGTCTTCCAATACCACCCATGGTGTTAAGGAAACAGTCTCACTTTTAAAAATAAAGTAGTATACAAAATGAAATATCTCTGACATCATATGAGTACCGGGACAGCCCAGAAATTGCCCGTTTGGGCAGGAGAATTGATTTGTCAGTTTTGTTTCCATAATAGAAAACCTAAACAAATACATGGAAATTGTAGTTCAAAGAGTGAAAAATGATTTCAAGTAATTGTATCAATGATAATGCTCATCACAGGAAGATAAAGAAGTAGGAGGAGGAAGAGGAGGAGAAGAAGAAGAACGGGAGGAAAAAGAAGAAGAAGAAGAAGAATGGGAAGAAGAAGATGGTATGATGATGACAAAGTGGAAGAAGAAGAAGAAGCGGAAGAGGAAGAAGAACAAAAAGGCAACGAAGATGGTGATGACGCAGAAGAAGGAGATAATCATGACGAGGAAGAAGAAGGAGAATAAGAAGATGATATTGATAATGAAGAAGAAGATGATATTGATAATGAAGAAGAAGATGATATTGATAATGAAGAAGATGATAATGATGATGATGGCGACGAAGAAGACAAAGAAAGAGGCGGATATTTTGTTACTTTGGAACTTAAAAGACTAAATCTCTTGTCACCCTCCCCCCCTACCACCATCACCACCAACACCATTATACCTCCTCACCCCTCGCCACGACAACATCTTTGTTAAGCTTACAACCAGCTTCAACTGTCACTTGCATTTCTATCATACACCGACACTCCTCGTGCACAAAAGAAGGCAATGCCATGGTAATTCAGAACAAAATCGGTACAACAATGCCCTTCTTTCCGTATTCTCTGGAATCAATGAAGCACGATCTAGACACCCAGAATAGCAATAAGTACGAAACATTAATCTCGTATCAAAATGTTTCAAGCATTAAAAACGGTGATTCTCAGAAGTAAGACATTCGGCTCGTCCGATCATGAAACAACGTAAGTGCAATTTGCATAAATAATGCAATGTTCTGCCGAACATCCTATGAACCTCTAGAAGAAGTTTTATTTTCTCGTTTCAAATGTCTATTTGCGTAATTAAAAGGCCGTGGGGCAAAGCTGTAACTTGTCATTCCGTTACGCACCCCCAAGGGAAAATGATGTGTTGTTTTTTTTTTTTATGCAAGTTCTAATATAGATTTCAATCACAAATAACCAGTGTTGGCATTTCAAAATGTTGCACATTTTTGTGTTTTAATTTTATAAGAACAAGATAAAAGTACATGGCGCAAGGGAACTGAATGTTTGATTCGTGCGCACATTGAAAACGATTGTTTCTGAAAAAGAGGAACTGAAATTCTCAGGGGAACGAAACACGGGAGTGGCGCGTGTAATAAAATATCGGAAGAAACAAAAACAAAATGAGCAAATATGCACTTTACAAGGAATGTGCACTTTTACGAATGATAACATTAAATGTTATATTCAAAGTGATGATAAGAACATAATGGCTGGTGTGCTAGGTCTAGCTGTTGTGACGTCACCATCCAACTCATTGGCCGACCGGCCGACCAAAATCTGCTCGTACACGCCAAGACTGACTCTGTAGTCCACATCTCAGGCCAAAACCGAGACAAAACATTAAAATGCCCCATCAAATTTTAAAATTGTTGAAATCATCTTACTTTAACTGAGCTAGAGGGTGAACCTGTAAGCAGCTAAAATCTCGCGACTACGCCATCAAAATTTATGAAACCCGGTGTACTGCATCAATTTTTGACGAAGAGTTACGTGGACACATTCATTTTGAACAAAAATCAGTCTTTACTATTATCTATCTTAAAATTTTTTTTGGCCTCAAAAGCAGAGACGCATTTTCGTGGAATAGAATCAAAAAGCATGATCGGAAATGTCATCCTTGACCTCCCTTTACACATTGGTGATCGAAAATCAACGTAATCAGATCTGTGTATTTCTACCTGAAATTGTAGTGTAACAGTAAATTCTATTAGTCATTGCGTTGAATCCAAATGCCGTTTTCATCTAGCCTAGATCTAGCTATACGGTTGGGCTTGGTACAAATTTGCAAGATTTATCTTGCCCGGGTCGGCTAGTTATTGTGAACGAAGTTAGGCCTTCAGTGTTATCATGAAAGTTGTTTTAATCGCTGAGTCTTAAATTCTACAAAATATCAGATTACGCTTAGAAAGACGTAAACGTGTACGTGGGCATTTTTTAAAGGGTATTGAAGTTCGCATATATTTTTAATACTATCTTTGATTTTGACCTACAGCTGAGATGAACAGGAGAAGTGTTCCGACATTTTGGGCCAGAAAAAAAAAAAACAAAACATTTTCATCGAGTAGAATTAAAAAGTTTGACAGGAAATTTCGTTCTGCACCCCAATTTACACATTTGGTGTAACCTTAAAAAGCACATCTATGTATTCTCCGAGTCAGTGGGCCAACTAGTATCACTAATGTTGTTCCGCAGATTTAGGAGGGTATCATGTCAAGCCCGGAACGTCACAACCAATTGCTGCCAGCAAAATGTACACCCAAGAAATAAACACAGAAGCTGACTGTGTCTGAGAGGGCTTAGGGAGGCATGATAATAAGCCCGGTCAGACACAGTCAGCTTCTGCCATTATTTCTTTAATATACATTTTGCTGGCACTGACAGCATCTGACTGTGTCTGACCGGGGCTTATTGTGATAGTCTTCCCGGTTAGTTTTTATGACATGCACGGTACTATACGAAACAAACATGCAAAAATACAGATGTTACATAGCAATAAACATTGTTATTTGTTAAAAATACAGGCTTGAAGTAAACAATTTTTAATTATAGCCATCATCTTCCTTATCTCAATTGCCACCTTCCTGCCAAATTTAAGGCCTGAAGAGTGTATAGTTTGGTCAGTTAGTCATGCCAAAGGTTGCAAGTTACTGAAATATATAATAGACTAGATGACCTACCGGGCATTGCCCAGGATAAACAATAATGTGCCCCCCCCCCCATCTCTCTCTCTCTCTCTCTCTCTCTCATATAACTAGCTGAGGTCCCCGGCCCTGCCGGGGATAAATCGGTTTGAATATTGGTTTCAGTTCTGGGTGGTTATTATGGACCTGCTTCATATGGCCTGTTCCTATTTGTTTATTTTATTTTTCTTTGTTTGTTTTTAAATAAGTCTTACTGCTCTGCCTTTGTGAGTTGACACCCTGCGCATCCCGTACAACTGCATGATTTGCGCACGGATTAGTTAGTGTGTTTGATAGTGAACACATCGCAGGTAATGATAACGAAACCTTAAAATGGCGAACCATGACTCGAAATAGATCTGAATGATGGCGAAACAATAAATTTCCAATAAAAAAAACTACAGCGATTTGAGACTTGTATGCCTACCGATAGTACGTTTTTTAGGGGGCATGCTGCATCAGTGCATGCTAGATCTAGCTCTCACAGACACTACTGTGATTATGAATCGAATTCCGGGGCCGGAAGTGGAAAAGCGATTAACAAAGAAAGAGGTCATAGGTTAACGAACGTACAATTCGGATCAAACGCTCTCGCAAATTTACTGTTCCATTCTTATCGCATTATTGGAATAACTCACGAATCCCATAAGCTTTTTTATGCCTATGTACATAGGAACACTGGTCAGTATCGTACAATTGTGTGTGCCAAATTTCAGTTCAATACGTCCAGTAGTTTTTGAGGCCATAGGGAACAAAGGGGTTTTCTTACATTTTTTTTGTATAGAAAAATAGATAAAAGTAATAATCTAGGGTCTTGCTTCAGAACTCATGCGCACCAGAACACTACGCACCAAACTGAACGCTTGATACGGTTACTTTTTATGGCATGCACGGTACTATACATTACGAAACAAACATACAAAGATACAGATGTTACATAGCAATAAACATTGTTATTTTTTTAAAATACACGCTTGAAGTAAACAACTTTTAATTATAGCCATCATCTTCCTTATCTCAATTGCCACCTTCCTGCCAAATTTAAGGCCTGAAGAGTGTATAGTTTGGTCAGTTAGTCATGCCAAAGGTTGCAAGTTACTGAAATATATAATAGACTAGATTATGGTGTGTACTTCTTGTCTGCCAGCAGCTGACTGTGTCGTTCTGGGTTTAGTATGATACGCCCCCCTCCCTCCCCGCCCCCGGCCGGTTTTTTTATTCAACAGAACACTTTTTTTTTTATAGAGCCCAGCTAAAATAAACTCTATTCGTAACTGATGATTATCGGTCCTGATTTTCCTAGCTATGGATACGCTCGACGGTTTGTGATCATAGAAAAGATATAGCGTCACATTTTTATAACAAGCAGCTTTCTAAATGTCAGGCTGTAATACTTATAGGAAAATCGAAGTGTTCCTTTTTCGAGGAAAGTAGTGCAAAAGAGATGTCAGATTTGCGTATCATTTCGTTTATGTCTATGGTGTGGAAAAAATAAAAAAAAAGAAATGAAATAAAAAGGGAGTGAGGAAGCGAAGCCTGGTATTAAATTTATTAGAACTGTTGAGACGCGCAAGATGCACGGTGAATATACCTCTTTCTTATAGTGTTGTGATATTTGTTTCGTAGAGCTTTATTTTGTTTATCTATCTATCTATCTATCTATCTATCTATCTATCTATCTATCTATCTATCTATCTATCTATCTATCTATCTATCTATCTATCTATCTATCTATCTATCTATCTATCTATCTATCTATCTATCTATCTATCTATCTATCTATCTATCTATCTATCTATCTATCTATCTATCTATCTATCTATCTATCTATCTATCTATCTATCTATCTATCTATCTATCTATCTATCTATCTATCTATCTATCTATGTGTGTATGTGTGTCTGTCTGTGTGTTTGTCTATATAAACTCTCTATCTCTCTACCTATATATGTCTGTGAGTCCTTCTGTCTGTCTGTCTGTCTGTCTGTCTGTGAGCCCTTTTGTCTGTCAGCCCGTCCACGAACCCACCCATATGTCCGTCAGTCTGTCAGTCTATGTTTTTAGCTATCTATTCATCTGTATGTCTCGCATCTGTAGATCTGAACGTCTAGTTTGTTTCTGTAGGACAATAGGACATTATTGTGCATGTGCGCGCGAACATACGTTTTAAAACCAGCGCACGGAGGAAATTAATATGTGCACAAAAGTTTGGTCCACATTGTTAAAAAAATAAGATAAAATCTTTCCTAGATATATTATTATTTCGTAGAATGCATTCATGCCTGTATTATATTGCAACATGCTAAAACAGTCTTATGAGCCATGAGAGACAGGCGGTGCCAAATTCATCTTGAAACAATGTCATGTGTACATTTGCACAAGTTTTCAGTGCACACGTACTTATCTTTTGTCACACAGAAAAAAAAACATTTGTACAACCTAAGATTTTTGCGCACAAATTAGAGGGGGCATTGATTACAATGTGTTATATTTTGTTCTGTACATAATATTTCCGAAGAAGTCACGTAAACTTATCGTGTAGTCTGTGTTTTTATCGATTCTGCAACATCATATAATACGATACCAATCCCTCAGGTGAATTATGAAAGGCGGATATTCTCAGAGAGATTACGCAGTGAAGCGGTTCGATATTTAGGCGCAGTTCTCATTTGGAATGTTCCTGGGCGCGGTACTAAAACGCATTATTTGGCAATAATCTCATGTCCTAATATATTCTGGCCAGATAATGAATGGGAATAGATGCCAAAGGCGTTAGATGAGGAGTGGCCCCTAACTAGTAGTTCACGGTCACTGCAGTGGCCTTGCTGGCTGAAATAACGTATTATTATTACTATTATTATTATTGTTTCTACTACTAGTCTTGTTCTTCTTCTATTATTATTGTTGTTATCATATTATTATGTTATTATTAACATTGTCATCAGTATTATTATTATTACTACTATCATTATTAGCCTGCCAGCTAGCCTTTGCCAGATGTATTTTGTAAAGTTATTGAATCTCTTAAACTGCATGACTATAGCAGCCTACAAATCGCATAAAAGCAAGTTAAAATGTGACCAAAAAAAAAAAGTGGATGATTTTGTGGATTCAAGGACCGTGTAAAGTGACAATCAGTTTACTGCATTATGAGCAAGCTATTATGTGGCCAAAAAGGTTGATACTTTACTTGTATCAAGGAGTGTAACTAACAGCCTACCCACTGTATGGTAAGCAAGCTAAAATGTGACAACAAAGTGGATAGTTTACTCGGTTTTAGGACTTACTTAAATAACATTTTAACAGCTTATCAACTTCATTGAAACCAAGTGAAAATATGAAAAAAGTATGTTTTGCAAAGCTTCAGACAAGAGACACACGTCAAAAAAACAGTCCACTGAATTCTTGAAGAATAATTATTATTATGTATTGCCAGTATTTTGCCATGAAAACGACCTGAGGTCTCGTCCTGGGGCAATAAAGATCTCTTATCTTCTCGATGTATCATAATTATATGACCCTTGTTGCCTTATCTAATTATATCGTATCTCCGTGTCTGATCGTTTGGCAGTGCCATGTTCTCTGTTCTCCTGATCAACAAATGAACACATAGGTAGTGCCGGACGTAGGGATGAGCTAAACAAGCCACAGCTTAGTGTCCCATAATCCTCTGGGGTCTCACAAAATTTCAGATATTTTTTATTTTTTTTAAAGATTTTGAAGTCTTATTATATGTAATGAATGTCTGTAATATTTCAGGCTTTAAGTATTGTTTCCATAGCATATTACAATCTATGAGTTAACCAAAAGATAATTTTATAATCAGCAAATTAAGTCATTGGAAAATATTTTGTATTTTTCACTTTCAATACTTTGCTGTTAAATTAATTACAAAGCATAATTATACATAGCTTTCTGAAGTTTTTTTTTTTATGGCCCCCCAACATCCTGTTTTAATACTCGCCTTTCTGTGGCCTTCTGGGCTAACATTTTTAGAAGGGAATTCCAAATTTTACGTGGTTTAGAGCCTCGCTGTCCTTGGTGCGAATTTTGTACGGCCGTATTGTTTTCATGTAGAATTTGTCTGTGCTTTTCCCTACCATGATGCCTAAATGGTAATATATCTTGCCCTGTGGAACTGCTCATAATGAAATAGTAGGATGAGTATGTTAATATGATGGACATCTTCGGCATTACAGTTTCAGTCCGTAAAAAAAAAAAGGTACACAAAACGCACACAGAATAGCGACCATGGAAAAGGGCCCTAAATCCGGCGCTACCCAAAAAGCTAATCTTCTCGGGATGGAAATAGTTGGCTTACTCCTGACTGCAGTATCTTCCAATGATACAGTTTTAAAATAAACTGAAATGCCAGCCCAACTGGTTGAAACGAAAGTCATGAACGATTTTTAAAACTTCAAACCTGCCATTACAGAACGTGATCATAGAGTTTCGTAGACAAGGCCGCGAGAGACGATGTTTGGGATCAATGGAAGATGATATAACCGGGTTGTAATGAAAGGTGTCTTCATCCTCATACTTTACGGCTGGATGTTTGGTTATCTATCTATCTATCTATCTATCTATCTATCTATCTATCTATCTATCTATCTATCTATCTATCTATCTATCTATCTATCTATCTATCTATCTATCTATCTATCTATCTATCTATCTATCTATCTATCTATCTATCTATCTTTCCATCTATCTATCTATCTATCTATCTATCTATCTATCTATCTATCCATCTATCTATCTATCTATCTATCTATCTATCTATCTATCTATCTATCAGTTTAAACATCCATCGGTCCATCCGTCTATATGTATGTATGTCTGTATCTGTCTATCTATTTATTCGTCTGTCTTCTTATCAGTCCGTCTCTCTGTCATTCTATCTCTCAGTCTAATTCTGTCCGTCCGTCCGTCCGTCTGTCTGTCTGTGCGTCTGGCCATCCGTCTGTCTGTTAGTGTGCCTCACAGCTCAGTAGACCACCCATCTATACTACCAGCAAGGCATCGCCCATCTATCTATCTAGGTCTATGCTGACAAAACTGTTTTACTTGACCTTTTTATTTATTTCTTTTCTGTATCGATTAAGACATCCGCCCCGTGATTGCTGTAGTGTTAAAGCCATGTACCAAAGAGAAGTTTCCCCCGACAGGCTTTTTATTAAGCGTCACGTGGGTCTTGTATAGCCGGGCCTACATAATGGCGCTTGGTTGGCCAACGTTGGAGATATATATTTTTTTATTATTCTTTTTATGCAGGGAGATTGGGAAGAGAGACGGGGGGTAAAGTTCGGGGGGGGGGGCTCAGGGAGCGGACGTGGTGAGAAAGAGGGGGGAGGTGACGGAGAGAGGGATGGGGAGGAGAAGGAGAGAGCGAGAGATAGGAGGGGGGGGGGGATCGGAGAGAAATGCCAGACCAGTAAGGTTCATGGCGAACTGCCTTGCATCGGTTTTGACTTTAGTGCGCCACCTCCCATATAAGACCTTAGTCTAAAGTGGACTCGTTGGTCAAGGTGCTTGTCTCACCGAGCTCGATTCCAGGTCAATGCTGGCATGTTAGAATTAGTCTTCTCGGATAAGGACGAAAAACTCGGAGGGCCCGTGTTGCATGTTGCACACGTTAAAGATACCTTGGCAGTTGAAAGTCGAGAAGAGCAGCCCCAACAAGGCCGCTGCCCCAGCAAAATTCTTTAAAAAAGTAATCCCTATCACAACAAGCAAAATAAAAACAAGAAAGAATGAGGTGTAAATGCCAAGGGCAGCGAACCTCCTAAAATAAGGACATAAACAATTCCATAGTCCGCAAAACCGAGGCAAAACGAAATTGACTCAGTGTGCCATAATGGAGCCTGGCATGGGCCCAAACCCCGTTTCTTATAATTATAGCACTGTTGTGTTGAAGGGACTTACCCCTCCCCCCCCTCCCCCCCCCTCCCACAAACGCCCACACAAACATCCGCCCTCCGCCACCTCCCATTTGGGGGTGTTTTCTGTATGTGTTTCCGCCAACTAACGCTGAATCATAATTGTCTTAACTGAAGGGATTTCGCACAAGTCCCAGGAAGGCACTATGCCTGCGGGTCCATACAAGAATTATTATTTTCTGATGAGGATCTGCAGTGCATCTTGTCCTCCCCTCGGGAGATTGAAATTTGCAGGTTCATTTAACATATTTTAGCATATCAACCATATCTACAAAAACACACCCCCAAAAGTCTACACAAAAATGCTAGGTTTTAAACTGCAGATAAAAGTGAATTCAGGTTTTTTTCTCCTCTAGATTTTATTGATGAAATTTGTTAATGGTCAAGCACTGAGAGAGAGAGAGAGAGAGAGAGAGAGAGAGAGAGAGAGAGAGAGGAGAGGAGGTGGAGCGGTAGGGGGAGAGGGGTAGGGAGAGGCAGAGGCAGCAGAGAGAGTCAAGTTACTGTGAAGACCCCCCCCCACACACACACACACATTTTTTTTCCAAAAAAAAAAAAAGCCAAAGTCGCCAAGTGGCCGCTATCGTAAGGGAGCGACGTTAAACTTTAGATAAAACAACAAAACAATGAATGTACGTATTTTGGAAACAGAGAATCACAAAAACGCTCAACAGTATCCTTCTTCATTCATCTTCAGTGTATGATTAAATCTCCTCCTGTATTCATCTTGTCACAAAGATAATTATCTAGAATGAACATAATGATAGCTTTTCGCAACCTTAGTCCTTGTTTGTTCCAACTCTGCTTTTTGCACAGCTGAGAAATTCGATGAGAAACGTTTGCGGCTTTAATATATAAGGAGTTAGAACAAATCGCAGGTGTGAAACAGCTTGATAAGTACCACAACGCATTTTAAACAAGTGTCAAAGTGTGCATTTGTTACACCTCTTCTCCATACTAAAAGATCTCCAGTTTTCGGAAATGGAGTTTGAATAAATTAGTAAGGACGCGTTTTGTGTCTTCATTTTTTTTTCTCCTGCAGAGCTAAGAAAAGTAATGGCAGCAGAACAAAGTATTCACTGTCACAATTGGATGATTTTCAGATTTATTCAGGAAAATGTGTATGCCATGTCTTTATGTGACAACATGGGCAGGCTGTAGCATTATTATAATGATTACTACCTTGAATAAAGCATTGTTATATGACAGTCAGCAAAAAAAAAAGCGGGTACTTTTAAACATGACCATAAAATATTGAAGTAAAAAGACAGAAGTATCGCTATGGAGCTACAAGGAAATTTGAGAAACTGTTAAAGAAGAGCTCTTGAGAAAAATAACTTATTTAGCTGTGGTTACTTGAAGCAAGTTCTTAAAGATACTACATACAATTAGATGAGATACTCCCTTCTTCGGACCTGTAAAAAAATTGTGTGCACAGTTTGCGCGCTGATAGGATCGGGGGGGGGGGGGGGGGAGGGGATGATGCATTGCATGAAAAGAATGCTTGATATAATGATAAATTAATGGTGCGGATTTGTTAGTGCTACCACGACAATTTTTTTTTTAAAGCCAGTTTTCCTACAGCGATTGACGTTATAATTACCAAATAAGTGACTTCAATCAAGGCCTACAGTGGTAGCTGAACAGTGAACAAATTCCAGTATTTTAACTATATTGTCTTTGCAAGATACGGCATTGTTCATGACTTCCGCGCATTCGCCGCTAGGTGGTGGTGCTAAATCTGCGCACGCTAAACGTGCCAGATGTCTCATCTTATTATATCTAGTACTTTTGCTTAAAGTAATTTAGAGTAATATGATATTCATCTGTATATTTATTAACACGTTTGTCGTGTTTGGCTTTTGAAGTGGCGCGGAAAATGGACTTTCTGAAAAGTCACAGACGGCTCATTAAGTCAAATCATTACTAAGTACTCATGAAGAGAAAAAATACTGCTATTCCAAAAAAGTAATCTTACAATACGGTCAACACTTGAAATGGCAACATAATTTTACGTTTGTTGAAAAGCATTTTTTCGTTCTTTTTTTTTTTTTTTTCATTTCATTTTAGCCACGCACTTTGGGGTATTTTGCGTTGCCGGGGAACCAATGTTCAGTTTGTGAATGTCTCTTATCTGGATGACAGAAAAACTATTAGAGAGGCAATGCAAACAAGAAAACATTAGCAGGGACACACAGGAACTCGATAACTATGGGATTCCTCACCAGGACAAAGAGGTAACATGGGACACAACAAGAGATATCGAATCATAATGAGCCTAGTGCGGCAGGGTTAAAATAAAAAATATTTTACTGGCTACAGAATGGTGTATTCAAAAATTCTCAAATAATCCTAAGAAGAATAGTAGTAGAATGTTAACAAACATGACAAGGTTAATGATCAAATATCTTTCAGCGTTTGGGTCCTTATTTTAGGTTCGCTGCTCTTGGCATTTGCACCTCACTTTTTTTTTTCTTTGTTGTTGTTTCTGTGTGTTTTTGTGGCAGTTTGATGTTTTTTTGTTGTTGTTTTTATAATTTTGCCCATGCAGCGGCCTTGTTCAGCCTGCTCTTCTCAACTTTCAACTGCCAAGGTATCTTTAACGAGTTTTTGTCATTATCCGAGAAGACTAGGTGCTCGACACACGCAAAATATATCAACATGCCGGCACCGAGCGGAGATCGCACCCGCTATCTTCGCCATGAAAGCCGAGCCCCTTGCACCTCTAGACCAACAGGCCCCCAAATATCTTTCAAATATCAAATATCTTTCAGTATTTTACTTCATTCTTATGCAAGAATACGAATAATTGCTGCAAGCTTATTGAAAGACAATAGAGACAGCCAAACACAAATATAATATAAGTGTGTAACTGAAACGGGATTTGGGGGGTGGGGTGGGGTGTAAGTTTAATATATAACTGAATAAATAAATAAACGAAATTATTAATTATTAGTTGGCAGACAGACAGACAGACAGACACTCGGACGCAGGAACAGGGCGAAGGGGCGGAGGGATGGACGCATGGATGGATAGATGGATGGATGGGCGGACGGACTGACAGATGGATGGATGGATGGATGGATGGGTGTGTGGGTGGACGAACTGATGCATGAATTGACATTTCTTTTTCCATTCACCATAAACACCGCTGCAACACAAGGCATCGATACTTCGGTTTAAAAGCGAATGTTTCTTCAAAATATTTAATATTATATAAATACTGATCTTGACCTCGAGGACGATGTTGTCAGAACGCTACTCTGTTCGAAATCAGGTCAAGGGGTTTTCTATCTAATAAGATTGCAAAATGTCACATTGTTAGCAAACATTTGGACAGAGCGGAATTGATTTTTTTAATATAATTACTTTTTATTCTGACGTTCTAAATCCATATGTTTTGACAGCACAGTTCATGGGGAAGCACAGAATTGGTGTATCTGGGGACACAGTTTTAGCTTCCAACTGCCTGTCATCCACAAAGAAAGAACATTGGTGTCTCTATGATGGCCATCTTAGACCAGAAAATAAAAAATAAATGATTACGAACGTTGCCAAAAATGTCCCATGTGAGGCCAAATAAACACTTTGTAAACTTATCAAAGACGGCATTTTCAGTTAAAAGCATTTTTGCCACTGATATAACCCTTCTTCGTGATTAAATTAAACATTTGGATCAGATTCGTTCAATTTAAAGGCTGCTACTGACAAAATAATGGATGGGTGGACGGATGGATGAGTGGACGGGCGAAAAGACGTACGGAAGGATGGATGGATGGATGGACAGACAGACGGACGGACGGATGGATAGATGGAACTTGGAAGAGTGGACGGGCGGACGGACGTACGGAAGAATGGATAGATGGATGAGTGGACGGGTGGAAGGACGTACGTAAGGATGGGTGGGTGGATGGACCGACAGACTGACGGTCGGACGGATGGCTGGATGGACAGGTGGATGGCAAGATGAGACCAGCTGACGATGTTGCAACATGCTACTCCCACGCCTAATCGACATTGTTTTCAAAGGAAATTTTAAAAAATGTACAGCATTGATGCTGATTTGGACCTAATGAACAAGACATGCCGTAACGTGATCATGGGTTATTTTTGCAACAATTTCCCTTGATAGTTATCTTTACCTGCACACATTTAGATCACAGTTATTACTAATTAATGTTACATAATGAACGACATACGTGCTTTTTCACACAACGGCGAGACGGACAGAAAATAACTGCCATTTTCGCCCACAATTCTTCTCGTTCGTTGTCGTTTTCTATTTCATTCGTTTTGTGATCCTTTTTTTTTTTTTCATCACGTCCTATCTTTCTCTCATCTTCTCCTTCCACTTCCTCCTTTTTTCCCCACTTCGTATTCATTTGGCTTATGGCAGTGAGTGTTGTAAGTGGAAGATAAACATGAAATTAACTTTTCAACAACTGGTAACACCTGGATAAATTCTCATGCAAGGGCGTCCCGAGACCAATTATCGCTATCGATTTAGAGTGCCCGCTTTCTCCATGTGCCTGAACTGACTTTTTAAAATAAAATAAAAATCCAGAGTTAGGGTTAGGACTAGGATTATGTTAAAATAATTAGCTTGGTCTCAATATTTGGCTTCAATTTTGTCACACAATTGTGAGTATATTGGCCACTGAGTCTAGGTCGATAGTAACTTGTCAATAATAAGTATGTTAAATTTTGAAAGTTTTAAATTATTTTTAAAGCTAGACTTTGTTTCGTTGCAACTGCGTCGCATTTCCCTTCTTCTTTTTCATGTAGACAAATGAATGGAGATGCGCATACATTTAAAACACACGTGCACTTTACAGAGCAAAACAGGGGCGTGAATATTGGAAAGGACAGTAAAGAAAGACCGCAGTATCATAAATTTTCTCTGTTGTGAATATCAATATAGAGATCAAGAAAAACTAATTATTAGGATGCGGCCAAGCGAGAATCAAGGAAGTTCCAGTCTCGAGCCAATCTGTGACGTCACTCCGCCTGCAGGGAGAATACACCGAGTGCTTTGCCAAGTGATCTTTTCCCCTCATAGACAGCGAACAGGGCCAAGGAAACAATTCTATGTTACATCATTAGAGGACATCTCTGCCGTGCTCTGGTAAAACAGTGTATACATCAAAGTCAACATTTTACAGGAGACCCCAAAAGATTTTGTGGTTGCACCTCGACATACTCTTTGGACAAATAATCTTGTCCGCAGTATCCGCTCCGCTCCGGTATTTTACGGAAAATGACGTATAACAATGTAAAACAGTCTTTGCCTCTATAGCGGTGAGAAGCGCAGCGGAACGGATGTTGTGGACAAGTATACAGAGGCAAAGAGTGTTTTACTTTGTCATACGTCCTTTTCCGTAAACTAGCGGAGCAGAGCGGATGCTGTGGTCAAAACCACAAATTTGTATTTTGTGATGGCGAAAAGGAACTATTAGGAGGATATCATACTAAGCCCGGACGTCACGGCCAGTTGTTACCAGTAAAATGTACACAAGAAAAATAACAGAAGCTGACTGTGTCTGAACTTGCTTAGTATGATAGGGTCTTCCCAGATTTGCTAAGAAAATACAACAAATTATGGTGTGCACTTCTTGTCTGCCAGCAGTTGACTGTGCCATGCCAAGCTCAGTTTGATAACACCTCCCCCCCCCCCCCCAGCCCCCCCCCCCACCCCACCCCACCCCCAAATAGCCGTATAAAATCATCACTTCGCTAGAAAGATGAGACACATTTCACTTTATAAAATGATGCTAAAGGGAATTTTACCTAGACTGGCTTTGCAAGGCCTTTTTCCATAACAAGACAGAACTAGAAAAACCCCTGAAGCACGATGTAATTTATTCATGAATACTGGCATTTTGTGTTCATTTAAGACTCTCCTTTTCAGTGCCTTGTTGCTATCTGTTCTATATTCTGTTGTACTGTTTTCATATCTTCACTGAATCAAAACTTGAAAACATGAAAACACTGGAAGCAAAATAACAGAAGAGCAAAGTTCAACTTCAAGCCAAGGCAATATTTGAATTTTCCAGGCATATTGTATGGTCTTTCCACTCAGTTTGCTCCTCAAACAGAAATATGAACAAATGTACCCGAGTGAACTTTCCAGTATTACAGATCTTAATGAAAGTGACTTTTTACGACATTGCAGCACGGCTATCCACCCAAAAATAACAAAATATAACCTTGACATTTTATACACACTTCTTATAATCGTACTGATAATAATCGTCTTCCGGAAGTTGCGGCATAAATTTCGTCACAAAGTTCAACATATCGCGGCTTTAGCACTTGTTCGTCCCAAATCCACATTTTAAAATGTTTTTTTTTGTTGCTCAACTGAGAAATTCACCGTTAAACATTTGCGGCCTTAGCATAATAAATATAAATCGGAACTGTCGAACCGCTTGAAAACTGCTACAACCCATTTCAAACAAGTGCCAAAGTCTGCATTTGTTATACTTCTTCTACATACTCAAAGATCTCTATTTTGTTTTCAGAAAATGGACGTAGAACAAAATAGAACTAAGGTCGCCATTGGCAGAAGTATTTATCTTCCCTTTACAACTGGCACCGGCTGTTTCAGAAACCGTCTATCGTACAAAGAAAGAGCGTCGGTGTGTCTATGACAGCCATCTTTGAACAGAAAAAAAAATTACTGATGACCAACGTTGCTAAAAAAATATCCCAACTGATGCCATTATCATTTCGTAAACTTATCAAACACATTCTTTGAAGTTAAAATCCATGGCACTTTTGCCAGTAATATCACCCTCCTAGTAGGATCAAATTAAACAAACAGGCAAACGCGTGTATAAACCTGTGCAAGTCTGTAGACAGAAAACGGCATGAATGACTGTTAAAACCGCACCGTAAATCAACAGGAAATGCCAGGAAGGAGCCGGGAAAAGATGTTAGATTTTGCCAGGAGCCAATCGATCGGGGAGGCCAAATCACATCTGGATTAACGATGACCGTAACAGAGAATGTTTGAAATGAGGTGTACTTTCGTCGTCCCGAGGCAAATCAAAATAAGGTTTTCTGTGAGGGATCATAAAAGGATTTCTGTCGGCCAAAAGGGCTTAAGTATATTGTTTGTGAGCGTCAATGTGTTTTGGTTGCTTTTTAACATCTATCTATCTATCTATCTATCTATCTATCTATCTATCTATCTATCTATCCCTCTATCTATCTATCTATCTATCTATCTATCTATCTATCTATCTATCTATCTATCTATCTGTCTGTCTGTCTGTCTGTCTGTCTGTCCATCTATCTGTCTATCTATCTATCTATCTATCCGACTGTCCTCTTCCACTAGTCCGTCTGTTCGTCTATTTATCTATCTATCTATCCATCTATCTATCTATCTATCTGTCTGTCTCTGTGTCTTTCTATTTGTCTGTCTGTCTATTGTCTGTTTAATACGGCCAGCCATAACATTGTCTAGTCGCCAAGCCTTGTGGTCACTAACCACCCCCCCCCCCACACACACACACATAATAATACTCCTGTCTGTGGCCCACCCAGACCATGAATAACCGAGGTCGTTAGTGTAACCAGCCAACTGTCAATAACTCGCACATTATGAATGTGTAGGAAGCAGCGGTCTCTAATCAAACATCAGGTGTTGTCCCCCCTGTCTCTGTCTCTCTCGCCCTCGTTCTCCCCTCTAACAACTCTTCCTCTGTCTGTCTGTCTGTCTGTCTGTCTGTCTCTTTTTCTCTCTCACTGTTCCGAATAAGACCAGGGTTTTCCTACTCCCTCAGTCTCTCTCTCTCCCTCTTTTCCCCTATCACAAATCTTCCTGTTTCCATGGGAGGAACGAATGATTGTGTCAGTGGGTTGACGTATGGATGGATTGATGGATGGATGGGCGGACGGACGGACGGACGGACTAACGGACGGACAGGCGGGGGGATGGGTGGATGAATGGATGGACGGACAGAGGGATAGATGTACAGACAAAATAAGTACCAGACTATCACATGACTGAGCTACGTGCACAGAGTGCGTGATAAACTCACACTTCACATTTCACTGTCTAGTCTAGCGGAGGAACAAAAAATCCCTTTTCTCGTGTTACTTCCTTTTGTTTATTGGAATCTGAAGCTGCCTGTCCTATCTACCTATCTCTCTATCTATTCATGTGTCTGTCTGTCTGCCTGCCCTCCATGTATCTGTCTGTCTGTACGAGTATCTATCTGTCTGTCTGTGTGTTTGTCTGTCTATCTATCTGTCTGTCTATCTATCTATCTATCTGTCTGTCTGTCTGTCTGTCTGTCTATCTATCTATCTATCTATCTATCTATCTATCTATCTAACTGTCTGTCTGTCTGTCTGTCTGTCTGTCTGTTTGTCTGTCTGTCTGTCTGTCTGTGTGTCTGTCTGTCTGTCTGTCTTCTGTGCCTGACTGCCTACCTGCCACTTTAGCTCTATCGCTCTGTCTATCTGCCTGTGTATCTATCTGCCTGTCTGTCGGTCTGGAGCCATGGATTTTTGCCGGAAATTCACGGTCATGAATAGACGGCAAGAAAAGAGGAAATGAAAGAATAGACGAAGAACTGATGAAAACGCCGCTCTTAAAAACATGTTTTTCCCGGACTGATAAGCGATCTCGGTGATGTCTGATTTGGTCGTCAACGTTCAGTCACTGCTTGGCATCTAAGACAAATTGACCCTCAACTGACCAATAACTTGTCAAACGTAAGGTCCGCCCCGTGGAAAAATTGGATAGGAACACATTTCTAGAAGATATTTTTTTCCCCTGCCTAATAAGTCATCTCCGATAAAATATCCTAAATTCATTGGTTCTCCACTTTCATATTTACCTGACTGTTCCACGGCAATGAATCTACTTTTAGAGCTGCCTGATTGGATTTTTACCTTTTCTTTAAAGATTTTGTTGAATCTTTAAAGGAAAGGTAAAAATCGGGGCGGGAACGTGGGTGTTCTGGAATATTCTGAAATAAGTCTTTGTTTTTTAATGCCGACTATGTTAAGACCTAGGACATTTTCAACGAAGTCCACAGATCCAAGTTTTCGTACCACAGCAGACGGCTGTTAGCAATTAAACTGTTATAATGGTAGAATAGGTATGCAAAACTTGGGTGGCTAAAAAACAAAATGTGATATGGATTATAAGTACAGAATGCATAGATCCTCGCGACCTTATTTCTTGTTTGTTCTAGTTCCATTTTCCGAAGAAAACAAAAAACTGGAGATCTTTTAGTTACGTGGAAGAGGTTTAACAAATGCACATTTTGACAATTGTTTATAGTGCGCTGTGGGACTTATCAAGCTGTTTCACAGTTTCCATCTATTCTAATTCCATATCATAATGCTAAAGCCGCAAACCTTTAGCGTCGAATTCCTCAGCTCTGTAAAAAGTGGTGTTGGGACAAACAAGAACTAATGTCGTGCTCTTTCTCGACGGAGTTTGATGGGACTGGCGACGTTTTTGTTGTTATTTTTAATATACAGAAAGAAAGGAAGACGGCAAGAAAGACGGAGAGAAAGAATGAAAGAATGAAAGGAAAAAAAGAAAGGAAGAAAATTAAAGTTGTCCAGACAAAAACAGCGGAGGCCTCTTGGGTGGCTATGGCCGAATGAAAGTCCTCAGCGGGTCGGATTGTGGCCCGCAGGCCGTCTGTTTGACAAGGCAGTTATGCGGTCAGTTGAGGGGTCAATTCCAGTCAGATGCCAGGCAGAGATTGATAGTTGATGACCAAATCAGACTGGAACTGATTTACGGAAAAATGACGACTGGAGGTACACTTTGAACCTCGGAGAGTTGGCTGGGAATAGTGGAGGGTGGCAGGTAAGAGGAGAGTACACTTTGGGCGTCTAGGAGTTGTCATTGAGGACGATGGAGGGTGCCAAAAGGGAGTAGGGTACATTTTGAGTGAAAAAGGGTTGATTTTGAGGAATGGTGGAGGGTGGTAAGAGGGAGTGGGGTGCACTCTGAATGAAAGAGGATTGTCTTTGCAAAAGATCGGGAGTGGGGAAGGAGGTAAGTAAGAGTCAAAACGTGGCAAAAAGGAAAAGAGCTGTATGAAAGCAACAGCTTCGCACCAGAAACAATACAGAAACGATGCAATGAGACGGAAAGGAAAATGTAAGAGAAATCATTTTGGCTTCGCTTCAAGCCTTGCTGGGACCAACAGATTTTCTGAGGATTTTTATAAGCTAAGAGGAGAGTCCGCTTTCAATGTTGAAGAATTGTCTTTGTGAAGAATGGACGATGACAACCGGGGGGGGGGGGGGGGGGGAGAGAACGAAGGAAGGAGGAAACGATGGCGTGATCTTACTGCGTTCCTTAATTTGTCCGCCAGACAGGGGAGACCACACCAACGACCAGGCCGACGCTACATCATCGATTCTTGTTGTTATGTCCCCCTTGAGATAGACAGACTTTTAAAAAGCGCCACAAGTTCTTCATTATCCTTTTTATGGATTCCGCCAATCGCATGTAACTAGATAGACTGGAGGAAGTAGTCTGCTTCAGTGGAAATTTTAATCTCCCGAGTTTATTTTGAGCGCTTGGCCGCTGTAGACGAGACGCGAGAGGTGAGGTAAACCCTGCTTTTTATGACAGTAACGAATTCTGAAAACGTTCAGAATTTGTGATTATCAGGTGGTCTCATTTCTAATCATTACATCGGTAAAAAAAAAAAAAAAAACACAAATGTTGACGTTGGTGCGAGACAGTGTAGCCTGCAAATTTTCAGAATTCAGACAAATCTCTAAAAATGTCCAAAGTTTCTGGGGATTATCAGACAGCACTGGATTAAGGTACGGGCTTTATGGGCCGCAGCCTAGGGGCCTCCGCCCGCTGATGGCCACCAGAGATTAAGTGAAATCATAAATATCAAAACCTTGTTTCAATTGTTATTGCAGGTCGTTCTCCTTAAAATAAACATTATTACTGTTAGAAAAATGTTGGTGGGTTTGTTGTTGACATCGTGTTGTACAAATCGAATAAACTGATTTCAAGAATCCGAAATTCGTGTTTTTATGAATTCACAAGCTTAAAGGCCGCCCTCTGACTAATAAAAAAAAAAGCCGTTTGTATTAAAATGTGAAGAATTTGCGAATTATATGAATAGATTACTGGTGGCCTTACAGTATCTGTAGCTCGGGGGCCTACGAAATCTGGCCCTGGTATCATGTGGTCTCATTTCTAATCGTTACATCGTTAAAGAGACAAAAGTTGACGTTGATGTAAGACAGCGTAGCCGGCATATTTTCAGAATTCAGGCAAATCTCTGAAAAGGTCTAGAATTTCTGATTGTCGTGGTCTCACGTCCTATCATTACATCGTTAAAAAGACAAAAGTTGACGTTGGTGCAAGACCTGTGTAACCTGCAGGTTTTCAGAATTCAGGCAAATCTCTGAAAATGTCCAGAATTGTGATTATCATCGTGGTCTCATTTCTAATTATTACATCCTTATAAAGACGAAATTTGACCGTCAGACAAGAGGAAAATAAATTGCAGTTTTTCCATTACACGTGGTCCTGAAAAAGGAAAACCACGTACAATTTTAATATTATAAAAACCACAGAAGAGCTATGAGGTCGTCTCTGTATTACCACGCGAGGCATTGCTACATACAGCTTTTTCTTTTTGCCATATTTTGACTTTACAATTTGAATACTTTGAGACGAGATTTTTTTTTTTTTCGTTTTTCTGTGGTCAAATGTAACTGTGTTAATCGAATAAAATTAAAGTAACTTTCAGTCTGTCCTGGGTATGTTGAGTTGTGCGTTTTCTAATGAGCCGCTCAGAGCGGCTTATATGAGTGAATCAGCTAACAGTGCCAGATTTCGGCCTCCCATGTGTTCAGTATTCCTGCGGTCTGTTTACATCTTGGTGTGAGTAATCACACTTCGTCCCGGTGAAGTACGAGCTCACCCGAGTAAGTTTTACAAGGAAGAGCATTTATTACTCTGAGGGGCCATCCGTAAAATATGGGCACGAGAAGCCTCTCTCTCTCTCTCTCTCTCTCTCTCTCTCTCTCTCTCTCTCTCTCTCTCTCTCTCTCTCTCTCTCTCTCTCTCTCTCTCTCTCTCTCTCTCTCTTTCTTTCTCCCTCCCGCTCGAAGTACAGATGATCTTTTCACATTTAGGCTCTTTCTGTTTGGAGTATCTCTGGAAGGAGTGGTAGAATTAGAGATAAAGAAAACAGTGATGAACAGAAAGTTTTCTATGAAGAAAACAACAATGGGCACACGTATATTGCCTTTCATACATAATGCTGACGTGGATACATTACAAAAGAGAAAGGTAAGGAACTGGAAGAAAAGTGGAAGATGATAATGAAGAAGGCGACGAATATAGAAGAAAAAAAGGCATTAACGACAACACAGCGCCACGGTTGTATCATACTCAACCCGGAAAAAACGGTCAGCTGCCGGCAGACAAGAAGTGCACACCATACGTTCGTATAATTTCGTAGTAATTCTACGAAGATTCCATCATACTAATACCCCCCCTCCCTCTCTCTCCCTCCCCCCCCCCCCATTCTTTGGTATGATACTCCTCCATCCCCACCCCCACCCCATCCCCCTAGATTGAATCTCCCACCCTGAGGAGCGCCGAATATGCATCCGTTGTTGATAAATCAACACCAGTTCGGAAGGAAAAAGCCCACCTGTCTACCCGTATTCCAGCCTGACCTCCAAGCCACAGAAAACACATCTGGGTTTGTCAGTTTGTATGCACCTTCTTCTCCCGGGCAGATCCGAATACATTGTGACACTGGCTTGGTCTGTCTCCACATCAAAAACACCCATAGGCTGCCAAGGTGACGGTGCTCTCACACTAGACAAATTCCGTGAGGATGTTCAGGTATGAATCAGTCATGGCCATCTTTTAACATCATTATGGGGCCCTGGGCAATGCAATAGGCTGAGCGCCCTCAACTTCCGCGTTTCAATAACCAATGTAATTTTGCATGCATGGGGCCCTTTAAGCCCTTGGGGCACCAGGGCAACTGCCCAGTGTGTCCATGCCTTATGACGGCTCTGGATTCAGTATCCTACAATTGTTTGAGCCTGATTGAGCCTGATTATCTGTCCCCTCCATATATACACCCAAATCATTAGGGGGGGGGGGTGTCAATTTGGTCTAGGTGATCAACAAACAAACGTCACAACAACAACTTCTTGAAGTTGGCTGATGACAGATCCGAGTGGAGAGCCATAATCGCCGGTGTTTGTTACAGACAGGGTGACTGATGATGAAGATGATGAGGATGATCAAAGTTGGTTTTGTTTCCACAGTGGACTTTTGGGAAAGTGTTACGGTTAGGGCCTTTTTAAGGTTAGCGCTGGCGAAATGATTACTTTTGGGGAAACTGACCACAAATTAGTCAAAAAAGATCTTGTTATTGGTGTTTTAGGTACATGATCCTAGTATAACTCCGTACTTTTTTGCTTTCTGTAATGTTTGTTCGTTTGCTAACTAAAACAACAACTACAAAAACGACCGTAATTCTCTGTGTGTCAGTGCTCTATGCCATTGCAATCTAACCAGGCAGCTAAACATAGGAAATAAGCTCTCTCTTTCTCTCTACCTTTCTCTTTCTTTCTCTCTCTCTCTATCTCTTCTCTCTCACCTCTCTCTTTCTCTCTCTGTGTCTCTTTCTCTCTCTCTATCTCTTTCTTCCCCATGCCTTCACTCTCTCTCTCTCCCCCATCTCCTCTTCCCTCTCTCTCTCACCTCTCTTTCTCTCTCTGTGTCTCTTTCTCTCTTTCCATCTTTCTTCCCCATTCCTTCTCTCTCTCTCTCTCTTCCCCATTCCTTCTCTCTCTCTCTTCCCCATCCCTTCTCTCTCTCTCTCTTCCCCATTCCTTCTTTCTCTCTCTCACCCTCTTTCTTCCCGCCATGCCTTCTCCCCCCCCCCCCCCCCTGTCTCTCTCTCTCTCTCTTTCAAATTAACTGAGAAAATGATGGAAATGAAAAGATTTTGAGAACTCGCAGTTTTTAAGCGCCATCGATTCCTTCTGAGCCCAGGATGATGTCGGCGCGAGGGGCGTCCTAACTCTAACAATACAAACGGCCGACTACTGGAGACTGTAGGGGAGAACAAAGATGTCTGTGGAGGGTTTGAGTTTGAGTTTGGAGAAAGCGCCGACGTCCCGATAAAGGTTAGATTGTGCTAGGAAGAAGTAAGACAATAGACAGAATATAACACAACGCTAGGACAGAAGGAGACCTTACCAGAAGCGCCCACCAACCACCCGTGAAGCAAGACGATAGACAGAATAATAACAGACTGGTAGGACAGGAGGAGACGCTACCAGGACATAGTGGAACACGGGGACACGGTGGTCTAGAGGTAAGATGCTCGCCTGTCATGCCGAATGTACCGGGTTCGAATCCCGGTCGGTGCAGGCATGTTGGAAGTTTGGGATTTTCCCCACATTTTCCTGTCCCTTATCCTATGGTAGGTAGGATCGAGCACCTAGTCTTCTCGGATAAGGACGAAAAATTCGGCGGGGCCCGTGTGCACTTTGGCGCGTTAAAAGTTGACATTTAAAATAAAGGGGAGAGGTCATCGAAAAGTATTAGAAGAGATCTGTGAAAAAAAAAATAGAATACAGAATTTTAAACAAGAAACAGCAGGAGGGACTCGAACCAGCAAGTTCACCCAAAAATAAAGGGCTGAAATAATGGGGATAGGGAAGGGAAGAAGGGAAAAAAAAGGGGGTGGGGGGGAGGGAGGAGGATGGAAAATAAGAGCGCGAGTTAAACAAAAATGGGAGAAGTTATGGCAGAAAACGAGATCGAGATTGAAAGATACCAAAAGACATTAAGAGAAGAAAGAGAGGAAGAACTATAGAAAGTGACGAAAGACATGAGACGGATAAAAACGAGAGGCAAAACGAATGGTCGATAGAAAGCGGGGCAAGAAGGAAAGAAAGAAAAAACAAAAAAGATAGGGAGAAAGAAAGAAAGATTAAAGTGAAAGCAATCAAGAAAGAATACGAGAGAAAGAAAGAAAGATTAACGTGGAAGCAATCAAGAAAGAATAAGAGAGAAAGAAAGAAAGATTATAGTGAAAGCAATCAAGAAAGAAAGAATAAAGTGGAAGAAAGAAAGGAAGACAGAATAAAGAAAGAAGACTAAAATGAAAGAAAGAAAGGCACTGGAAAAGAAAATCGGTGCAATGTGTCTTTGTCTCTCTGACCTGTTACCAAAACTAACTGGCCCGGATGATACGTCCAGCGGCCCTGTCTGATGTGTTAGGAATTTGATTTTTGCGCCGTAACGAGATTTGCTCCAGGAGGGAATTGGCCTTCTTCGTGATAACGGGACACGGCGAGATGTGGGAAAAGAAAAGAACAAGAAAGAGGAGGTGTTGAGGGTAAGAAAATGTCGTGAACGATGGCGTAAAAGAAGGGAGAGCTTAGTGAGAGGGGGGGACAAAGTTGGTGATAGATGGAAGCGTTTGTTTCAAAGTGGCAATGGGGGGGGGGGTGGGAGAATAGACAGACAGACACACAGACAGACAGACAGACATTTGGGCAGTATTTTATTAACAAAATTTCTAGGATCAGGAGTGGTCTAGACGATGACTCATGTACATCTGAGTCCAGTAATGACTATTTTAACTCTTTTGATGGTTCATATTTTAATGAGTTTAAGCCTGCAACACCAGAGGAAATTAAAAAGATTATGACTTCATCACCCAAATCATGTCCTCTTGACCCTATCCCAACTACTCTTCTGGTTCAATGCCTTGACTCCCTTCTTGATATTATAACATCTATTGTCAATCAATCTCTTCAAACAGGAATTGTTCCAACTTGTTTCAAAGAAGCCATCGTTATTCCATTATTGAAAAAACACAACTTAGACCCTGAGGACCTAAAAGATTATCGCCCAGTTTCTAATCTTCCTTTTATCTCAAAGATCCTAGAAAAAGTAGTATTGGCTCAACTTAAAGATCATTTAAAAGCTAATAACCTCATGGAAAAATTTCAATCTGCATATCGTGAACATC
>OZ007579.1:17614611-17707111 GCA_963931925.1 Onchidella celtica | reverse complement strand
ATCTCCGAGATAGCCCATTTTTTCGCAGTGCACCTTGCCTTTGCCCTGGGCTTGATTATAGGGGGCAAATGCCCTGCCTTCCCTACGTGCCCCCCCCCCTTCCCTCGCTCAATACAGAAATACAATATTGCCTTCAACTGTCTTGTGCGTGGAAATCGTTATCTGTGGAAACTGCAGAGTACATAGCAACATAGCAATGTCCTTTGAAATTGGTCTTAACTAAAAATATACTTTCAACTTTCCTGGCATGTGATTACATTAATTTTAGTACACACGTTTTGCTTCAAATATATAACTCATTTAATATTTCGTCGTATGCATAATTTGTCAGTTCCAATTACATGCAAACAGACAGACTTTGATGTATGAATCTGTGTTTGAGGTGTTTGTTTTCGAAGGATCTCGGCGCTTGACATTTGCCCTTCTCTTTTTCTTGTTCTTGACTTTTGACTTTTGTTGTCTTTGTATGTATTTTGTATTTTCTATACCTGTTTGATCCCATTGGGGAGAGGGGTGGTGGGTATGTGCATGGTGGGGGGGGGGGTGCAAATTTGGTGATTTGTCACGTATTTTTATATATGTGTATGAAGGGCCCACCAAACATTAAGTGGCCTGGGCTTCCAAAGGTTTACATCCAGCCCCGTCTTTGCTTGTTCTCGACTGTTCTGATTCGGAATTTCTTTACAATCGCTCTAATTGTGCCTCTGGGAATTTATTATCTAACAAGTTAGAAGGGTCGTTATAAGTGTTGGATGAACTACGAGTGGCTAATATGGTTACTGCGTGGGTTCAATAGTAACTCCCTTGAGGATACACAGGATTAACAAACACAGGGTTCTGCTGGCAATCTTATTTATTCAAAAAGCCTAACAAAGGTATCACTACCAAAAAGGCATAGGAAAAACCCTACCAAGAAAAAGGAAGCCCAACCAGCCATAAGCCAAAGTTTCTCCGGGTCCTGTGCTACCGCTTCATGCCTTATGGGGCGGGGTGGCAATGGCAGGCGTCGGCAAGCCTCTGAGCTTCTACGGGCCCGGGTTGCTGGTCTGGGTTCACTGTGCTGTCGGCTCTTGTCTCTGCGTCTTTGATAGAGTGTGCTGACCACTCGAACTCGCATCTTATTTATGAGCCAGCGCGGACGTCCGAGAGAGCTATTACGTAGTCCAGTTTTGGACAAGTGAAAGGCTCGGACATTGAGTCCAGCCGAACAACATAACCGGTTAGGGTCCTAACACAATCGAATTTACAGTACGGTTAAAAGGGTGCACACAAAAGTCAGTTAGGTATCCCAGTAAACTGCAGAAATTACTCTATGGTCCCCTCCAGCTATAATTGAATAAATTTGACCCAGGTTGGAATTATCGGGGATAACATGCGTCTAACTCATAGTTTACTTTAAATCCGAGACCCTCTTATCAATTATTTCAATAGGATATGTGCATCAAAGTACAACAAAATTGGTACCATTATAAAGTAGAAATTTGCTGCTAAAATTCTAACTGACTACTTATACCAGAAACCCGGTAATAGTTTTAATATAAATTTTCAAAGTGTCAGGACTAACAACATTCGACAATTTTGTGCGGGATACTTTCGTCCATTAATACGACGTATCTCCATTGATAACAAACGTTATCATGAGTACCTATTCTGTACCGATAGGGTATTGCCTACTCTCAACAATGAATTCGGATTCCCGTCTTTCTGTCGGTGGATAACAACGAAGGAGCGAGTTGTAAGAAACTTAAAGCCATGATATAAGAGTTGGAAGCCCGGTGGTCAACATTTCCAACTGACCAATCAAAATGCGCGCTTTTCACCGTGATGTGAATAACGGGTCCCGCGCTAGTATTACAAGGGAAATAATCCAATTAATGGTACTCGGCCAAGTGTCCATAAACTACTATGAGTGGCCGTCCCCTACTCACGCACCAGAGTTACCATGAAAGCACATTAAAAATAGAAAGTCGTTCATCCTCTCACATAAGATTTCTTCTTTTCGTGTAATTTTACGATATTTTTCTTTGTGGTATAAAGTCCAGCTCCCTTCGCGGCCCTTTCACGTTGATTGGATCGCTAAAAATTTCAAATGTGGATTTGTTTTTGTTTTTTTTTATTTTGAACGAAAAATTAGCAACGTTTCCAGTGATGTATTATGGTGTAAAGGAAATTAAATATCGATTATGCAGTCTCTCTTTTATCCGGGCCATCTCGAGTTTCAAAACCAGCAACAGAACCCAGGTGTCTGAACAGTTGTGGCCTGTTGCTCTATGTAATGTTATATATAGAAAGATGGTGAAGTGGATTAGATGTTGGTAAATAACCACGGGTTAGAACTATATTATAGAAAAGTGTGTGTGTGAGAGAGAGAGAGTGAGAGAGAGGGGGGGGGGATACTGAAGAGGAGACATCGAGAGAAAGAGAGAAAGAAAGCGAGAGAGAGAGAGTGCCCGCGCGCGTGAGAGAGTACGAGAGAGAGAAAGAGAGAGAGAGCGAGAGAGAAAGAAAGAGAGTGAGACAAAGAGAGAGAGAGAGCGAGAGAGAAAAAGAGAGAAAGAAAGAGAGAAAGAGAGCGAGAGAGAGCGAGAGAGAAAACGAGAGAAAGAAAGAGAGAGAGAGAAAGAGAGAGAGAGAGAGAGAGAGAGAAGGTTGTAGTTGTTATTTCAAAGAAATTAAAATACAGGACAAATCACCAGATTTACGCATTGGAGACCATAATATTGATTGCACGTAATTGGAACTGGCATACATGTACTGTTCATAGAAAGCTAAATACGTGATATATACGTAGTAAACATACAGACACGGTGGTTCAAAGGCAAGTCGGTCGTGTCTCATGCTGAATGTACCCGGTTCGAGTCTCGGTCGGTGCAGGCATGTTGTATCTCTGGGATTTTTTTTAAAATCATATTTTCCTGTGCTTGGTCCCGTGGAGGGTAGGATCGAGTACCTAGTCTTCTCGGAGAAGGACGAAAAATTCAGAGGGTCCATGTGCACGTTGCGCACGTTAAAGATACGTTGACAGTTGGAAATCGAGAAGAGCAGGCCGCTGCCCGGGCAGAATTAAATACAATTTATCCCTACCACTCATTCCCCCTCCCTCCTCCAAAAAAAAACAACAAACCAACAACGCCAACCGACGCTGCACTGTGGGGACGATGTGTCTGCTCCAGTTGTAAATGGGCTGCAATGACAAGGCAAATTTCCCAAATGGGATTACAGAAGTATACAAATATGTTGACATGTAAATACAAGTCAGCAAAATTCCAGGCAAATTACAAAAAACATAATGGTGCTATGTCACTGTGGCTATGTCCGCTTTAATTTCCATATAAAACAATGGGTAACTCAACAATTTGCCCAACCAAGTTATTAGTACATTTTTGTATAGATAGGGGAGGGGGGCGGTCATAAAAAAAAAGTGGAGGGGGACAATTGCTCCTTTTGTCTCCATATAAATCCGGCCCTGACTGTAACTTGATACCCCTTGGGACACAGATGGTCTAGAGCCAAGGTGCTCGCCTCTCATGCCGGCGGTACCGGGTTCGATCCCCGGTAAGTGCAGTCTTGTTGGAAATTTTTATTTATTTTGGGGGGGGGGGTGGAGGGGGGGAGGGGGGTGGAAAATTCCTGTTCCTGAGCCTGTGGTAGGTATCGAGCACGCAATCTTCTCGGATAAGGACGAAATACTTGGAGGGCCCGTGTGTACGTTGCGCACGTTAAAGATGCCTCGGCACTTGAAACGTCGGGAACAGCAGGCCGAACAAAGGCCGCTGCCCGGACAAAATTCTAAAAAAAAAAAACACACCAAAATAAAAACAACTAATCCTTACCACAAAAACACAGAAACAAGAAATATAAAAAAAACGAGAAAAGTGGGGTGTAAATGCCAAGGGCAGTGAACCTCCTGCAATAAAGACCTCAACACTTTATACCCCAGTTGTTTGTTTTCTGCTCTACTGGGTACTTGAAACGTATCTTCACTGTGAGTCATCGCCTACTGGACTGAAAGGAATGTCAAGCCCTTTATTTCATCCACGTACCCAACCAGGCAGCATGACGGCTAAAAGGGGCTTTTTGGCACGAGTATCTCTCATCAACCTAATTTGAAGATCTCTATTCTGAAAGAATGTTGTCAAGGGTGTGTAGTATTATTACAAAGCCAAATAGAGAAAATACTGACTTGTGTGTTCACAGTTCAGCAATGGCTTATAATGTAAAATATTGCGCGTCCCTAGCAACAGCCAGTTTGATAAATTGCTCAGCAAAGGGAAACAACGTAAATTTGATGGATGAACACATGAGGGAAGAAAGGCAATTGACACATGGATCTATAATAAATATATCCATCTATTGTTGATGTTCGAATTATAAATTCAGTGGAAAGAGTCATAAAGTGCAGCTGCTGCCTAGTCGCAGCTTTGAGGGTATGTTGTCACTACACATTTCGTTGCGTTGTTCATGTAATTGTTCAGATCTATCTATGTATCTATCTATCTATCTATCTATCTATCTATGTATCTATCTATCTATCTATCTATCTATCTATCTATCTATCTATCTATCTATCTATCTATCTATCTATCTATCTATCTATCTATCTATCTATCTATCTATCTATCTATCTATCTATCTATCTGTCGATCTGTTGTCTGTCTGTCTGCCTGTCCGTCCGTCCGTCTATCTGACTGCCTGCCTGTCTGTCTGTCTGTCTGCCTGTCTGTCTCATCTTTCTTCTTCTCTCTGTCTCTGTCTCTTTTTCTTTCTCCCCCTCCTAATCTCTCCCTTATCCTCGCTCTTTCTCCCCCTCTCTCTTCTTCTCACTGTCTCTCTGTCCCTCCTCTCTCTTTCTTTCTCCCTTCGTGTGTCAGTGTGCGTTAATTTGATATTCTTTTTGAACTAAATCTGTCAGCAATTTTGGAACGTTTATTCAAGTGTCAGGGAATTATTTGAAAATGTCATTATGACAGTAAAATATAATGGCATCGATTTTTGCACCCTTTGATAAACTGAGCGTATTTATCAAGTGGTCAATTAGATGCAATTTTCCTGCATAGAAATAAGTGCGTAGTGACCTGACATATATGAGACCTGTAGCAAGTATGTAGTTCATTATGGGAAACGTTCTCGATCGGGAAGAGAGAGAGAGAGAGAGAGAGAGAGAGAGAGAGAGAGAGAGAGGGGGGCTAAATGAGTGAATGAGTAAGTGAGTGAGTGAGTGAGTGAGTGAGTGGGTGAGAGAGAAAGAGACGACAAACAGAGATACACACACTCACAGTGAGAGACAGAGACACAGAGAGAGAGAGAGGGAGGAAGAGAGAGAGAAAAGAGCTGACAGGCAGACAGATAGATAGACAGAAAAGGCCTGGAGCACAGGTTGGTTCCGGCCAATACCGGGCACCTCATCTTGTTTATATATTAAAAAAAAAAAAAATATTGGACAAACAAATAGACAAACAGACGGGCTGGCCAACCAGTAAGTAGAATAAATCGGAACTGTGAAACAGCTTGAAAAGTGCCACAGCGCATTTTACACCTCTTCTACATACTAACAGATCTCCGGTTTTTCAGACAATGGAGATAGAACAAACAAGAAGTAAATAAGGTCGCTGATAGTCTACACCCGTATGACCGCAGCTGTTCACCGGGTTGGAAACTGTAATACACCTACACAGCAAACAAAACGTGACACTATTCTGTTTTGGACAGTTAAAGTCTCGTTCGCACTTTATATTTTTCGGTAAGAAAGATGGTCGATAGTAAATTGTAATTAATGTGTAGCGCGCGGAAAAGATTAATGGCTCTTCCCGTGGACTGTATTTTTACTGTGTTTAACGTGCACCTTGAACACAATGAAAAAAAAAATCGCCCGATTTTTAACAAGCCCTACCACCGGCTCACACAGCTCCGAATTACCCGAATGTTTACAGTTGCCTTCCATTCGATCTGCAAAAGGTTCTTTTTTAGATTTGGGGACTTGAAATGGTGGGAAAGAATTCTTTTGAGTTTGCGTTGTGTCGCTAATTTTGCTCCCCATCCCTCCACCCTGATCCCTTCTTTTCCACCAGCCCATGGCGTTATCACTTCCTGCGATGTGTTCACTATAAGATACACTCAAAGATACTAGAATTGACAAGATGAGACAATTAGTGCTTTTAGCATGCACAGGTTTCGCACCGCCACCTGGCGGCAAGCGCGTGGAAGTCATGAAAAGTGCCGTATTTTACAAAGCCAAATAGGGAAAATATTGAATTTTGTTAATTGTTCAGTTATCGGTGTAGGCCTTGATTGACGTCACTTATTGTGGAATTGTAACCTCAATCGCTGCGGGAAAACTATGGCTGTTTTTTCTTTCTTTTTTTTTTTTTTTAGTCGCACTAGCATTGTCACTATTTTTTATCATAAATTTACCATTATATCATGCATTTTTTTCATACTATGCGCCATGGGCCTCGCCCCCGACCAGCAAATTGTGTGCACGGATTTTTTAGTGGTGCGGAGAAGACAGTGTCTCATCTTATCGTTTGTAGTATCTTTGATACACTGCCCAGAGCACCCATTCTTGCCATTTTATGAATACCGACAGGGTGTGCAGGGTGTTAACGCGCAAAGGGAGTGCAGTAAGACGTATCTGAAAACAAACAAACAAACAACAACAAAATAAACCTAAGGGAATAGGCAAAGTCAAGCAGATCCATTATAATCACCCAGAACTGAAACTAATAAACACATTATTCCCGAAGATGGTCGGGTAACCCAGCTAGGAGTAAGAGAAGAAAAGGTAAGATAAACTAAGAATCACTTTATTGTACCATGAGGGAAAATCTCTTTCGCAGATGGTGTAAGAGCACATACATTGTACATACACCTTACGCATTCATTACAGAAACACTGTGGCGACGACATGTCGGCTGCTGTTCCTGCAGTGACATAATTGCAAATTTCGCACAATAGGTAGAATGCGCATGACGTCACAGAGTTTTTGTTTTGTACTTCCGCCAAACAAGATGGCCGGTGGATCAGCTGATGAGTGTAACATCGAAATGTGTCTAAGCAGTTAAAATGCCTGCTGGTTGCATTGCAGTAAATTGTTGTGACAGGGGTGCAAAGGATGTATCCAAACTGGTCCGATTCCCTACCATCCGTGTAAACAAAAGAAAGGAAGTGAAAGAATTGACCGAACGTCTCCCATGTGCGTATACATACGTGTCATTGTATACAGTAGTGAACTCGCCTCCGATTGGTTCGCGACGCCTTAAATGGGTCCGGACAGACAAGATGGTGGATATGCGCATTCTGCCTATACACAATATTCTCCTTCTTCTTCAGGTGTCAGGTCTGGAGCAGACATCGACGACAATGGCACGCCAGGCTTCTCTGTTGTCAGTCTTTCTTATCAGCTGGGTGTTACTTATCGACTTTTTGGTGGCATAGTTGTTGAGGCTGTCAATGCATGTAGTTCTTTGTCGTCCTCTGCTTCTCCGCCCCTCTATTTTACCGCATAGCATTTGTTTCTCGATCCCATTCTTCCTACATATGTGTCCCAGGAATTTCATTTGTCTCTTTCTGATTGTCCTTATTAGGGATTATTATATAACTAGCTGAGGTCACCGGCCCTGCCCGGGATAAATCGGTTTGAATATTGGTTTCAGTTCTGGGTGGTTATTATGGACCTGCTTCATCTGGCCTGTTCCTATTTGTTTATTTTATTTTTGTTTGTTTGTTTTTAAATAAGTCTTACTGCTCTGCCTTTGTGAGTTGACATCCTGCGCATCCCGTACAACAGCATGATTTGCGCACGGGTTAGTGTGTTTGATAGTGAACACATCGCAGGAAGTGATAACGAAACCTTAAAATGGCGAACCATGACTCGAAATAGATCTAAATGATGGCGAAACAATAAATTTCCAATAAAAAAAAAAAACACCGATTTGAGACTTCTATTAAAATTTAAAAACTGTACACCCTTACATCCATTCTGATGCACCATATAAAATTTGAAGTCTGAGTTTTGGGTGGTTCAGAAGCCTTTTGCAACGCAAAATCTCAAGTCCACAAATATATAATACTAGCTGAGTTCCCGGCCCTGCCCGGGATAAATCGATTTATTAGTTTCAGTTCTGGGTGATTATTAATTATGGACCTGCGTCATTTTGCCTGTTCCTTTAGCTTTATTTTATTTTTGTTTGTTTGTTTGTTTTTAGATACATTTTACTGCTCTTCCTTTGCGCGTTGACGTCCTGCGCGTCCCGCCAGCACCCGTCAAATTATGGCTACGATTTGCGCACGGTTAGTTTGTTTGCACATCGCAGGAAGTGATAACGTCATGTGTTAATGGAAAAGAAATATAATGATATTTTCCTAGGAATAACATTGAAAACACAAACCTGTACTTTTGGCCCTGCAGCGTCAATCTCCCAATTCCAGACCCTTTCTTTTTCCCAGTCTAGGCACATTGAGAACACACAAAGTTTTATACTTGATAGTCTTAGAACTCAATCTCATCATTCAAACCAGTCCTAACCGGAAGTTGTTTTGTGAGTGTGATACAGACTATACCGGAACCAATCTTAGTTACATTAATTTGCCGAAAAAATAGACCGAACGCCAATGTGTCGCAACCTAGAAACTAATACAAACGTTCTGCGAGTTATTAATTATTTTTTTATTTTCTGTGCCGGGGATACGACGACAGTCTATACTAAGCGCTGTATAAAATCTGAGGGCCACCGAATCAACATTAACAGAGGAGTAGCGAAAGGCGCGCTGCAATTGTCGTAAGGTTTCACTTTCTATCTATATAAAAAAACAGCAAGGAAAAATAATTCACTGCTGCGAGGAAGAAATGCCCAGACCTGAAAAAATTACATGTGAAAGATAGTTCTTTTTGCTACTATGTCTATTCCTTTGACATGAAAGCGAAGGATCGTAATTTTGTAATAAATGAAAATAGGCCTAAAAACATCGAATAATGCATTCTCCTCAACAATGATGGCCTCCCTCCTGCCTTTGTTTTGTTTCGAGTTTAGTACCGTGCATGTCATAAAAAATAACCATACCAAGCTTGGTGCGCAGTGTCCTGGCGCGCATGAGTTCTGAAGCAGGACTGCAGATTACTACTTTTATTGTAAGAGAGACACAGAGAGAGTACATCATCGAATAATGCTTTCTCCTCAACAATAGTTGCCTCCCTCCTGCCTTTGTTTTGTTTCGACTTTAAACTTCGGGTTGCGTTTCAAAGTTTGAAGGCATGAGTTTCTGTGCCGTCTGCTTTATGCACGGTACGGGCCATGCAGGTGTTGCTGTGCCAGTTGTGAGTTGTTTTCTTCCTAATCTGTGTGCTGATTGTGCGTGTTGTTTGCAGCCCGTTCTTTGAACGGGCCCTTACACTAGTTTATTAATATTAATATAGATAGTATACATAACCCTTAGGGGTGCCCAACGAAATGACAGGCTGCAGCTGGCTATGGTTCTACCGCCTGTTTGCCACTTTCAAACCTGAAGCAAGTTTACTTGATCCTCCCTCCCGGTCCCTGCCCAGTTTGGGCTCCTGCGTCTAATATCTTGTAAATCACCAGCTAAAGCCGTGTTTTCATGTGTACAGAAACAGAAACGGAAACGTCAAAAATCCATCAAGTTTCCAGACACATGAAAACATTCTTTCTATTTCGCTACTTGAAGGGTTTTTGACGTTTCCGTTGCCGTTTCCATTTCCGCACACATGAAAATCAAGCTTAATGCTGTTGCTACAAACGCGTGTTCTCTTTTGTTGCCGTTAAATGCTCAACAATATGATAACAGTGTTACTGTGTTTTGTCATGGTGCGACAATCTTATCTGTCCCACGTAGGACATTTTTTGTCAGAGAAAGAAAGAAAGAAAGAAAAAAGTCGGTGGTAGAGTAAACCAATCTATAATTCCTAGCTCCTGAAAGGATCATTTATACATTCTGAGTTTCAGAAGTATTTTTTTCCCATTTATTTTGTTCTTTTCATTGACCCTGAGTTATCTCACACGTGTTGCCCAAAGGAAAAGATCGATATACAATCTATTATATATTTCAGTAACTTCCAACCTTTGGCATGACTAACTGACCAAACTATATACTCTTCAGGCCTTAAATTTGGCAGGAAGGTGGCAATTGAGATAAGGAAGATGATGGCTATGATTAAAAGTCGTTTACTTCAAGCACGTATTTTTTAATAAATGACAATGTTTATTGCTATGTAACATCTGTATTTTTGCATGTTTGTTTCGTAATAATAATTATAGTACCGTCCATGTCATAAAAAGTAACCGTGTCAAGCGTTCAGTTTGGTGCGTAATGTTGTAGTGCGCATGAGTTCTGAAGCAAGACTGTAGTTTATTACTTTTATTATGCAAGGGGGGGGGGGGATCACATGATTGTTTATTCCGGGCAATGCCCGGTAGCTCATCTAGTATAATATGTTTTATCGAAAATGTAGCTTTCTGTCTTTATTCCAAGTGTTTGCTCGTACTTGAATAGGACACCGCCCTTTTCACACTGCTGCCTGAGCATGAAGGTTGTTGTTTTTTTATTTGCTTTATTCTTTTTCAAAGTCTTCTATTTGATTTCCCACTGCTTGAAAGTGCAGATTAGGCAATACGTTTTAGAGTTGAACAAAGTTTGGTTCGACCAGGTAGTGAGGGATGTGTACATGTGTGTGTGTGTGGGGGGGGGGGGTTCAACCGGAGAGGTGAGGAGAACCGTTGGTTGGTTAATTGATTGGTTATTTGGGTGTTTGGATGCATGAATTGGACCCGTGGCTAGATGGATGGATAAATGGATGGATGGTTGGTTGGTTGGTTAGTTGGATAGATGGACGGATGGTTGATTGGATGCGTGGATGGATTGCTGGGTGGATAGACGGACGATGGATAGATGGATGGACAGACAGACGATGGATGGCTGGGTGGACGGATGGATAAACGGGAAGGTAGATGCGTTAACATTCATTCACCATCTTATAATATTGTTTATAAAATATAACTAGGTTCTGTCTTTTAACCGGAGATGACCACTGTATTACGTCGGGAGCGGTCTTCCTAAAGTGCTGTTTAATCTCATATATTTTGCATACATTTCATTGCGTATTCCGTGCTGCGAAGACTATAGGGTGTTGACCGTGGCCTGGATTCGTGGAAAGGTGACGGAAATATCGATGGCATCAAGAAAGCTGTTGGCAGTAAAGGATGAAGGTTGGTATGAAAGAAATGGTATTGGATAGATTTAGGCTGGTGCCAAAATAGAAAAATAAAAAACTTAAGTCTGGTCTGTGTCGTTCTTGACTCAATGCACGGTATCTGTCTTTCTGGCAACTGATTTCAACACAGTTTTGACGCGCCGGAACTAGTGAGACAAACCTTGTTTTGGTCTCGCCAGTGGACGACTACACGTTCAACGCCATAGTCGACATCTCAGACTGAAACCGAGACAAAACAGACTTAACTCAGTGCGTCGCCACAGTTGGCCCCTTTTTAACTATTACCAGCTTCTCAAAGGTCACATGGCGAGAGGGATTTTTCCCAGTTTAGGCCTTGACCAATGAGAAATCATGTTTTAAATTGGTATCGTTCCGCGCTAGGGTTATCTCTTCACGGTTTACCGGCCGCAGCATGTGCTTTGTTGTGACATACTTTACTTTGGTACTGAACTGGCACTAAAACGTCTTTGTTGTGACATACTTTACTTTGGTACTGAACTGGCACTAAAACGTCTTTGTTGTGACATATTTTACTTTGGTACTGAACTGGCACTAAAACGTCTTTGTTGTGACATACTTTACTTTGGTACTGAACTGGCACGAAAACTCTGTTTTTTAAAAAAAAACAAAGATTTTTTTTTTCTCATTTCGTTTTCGTGTGGTGTCCTGATTGAACTTACCATAATGGTTTTTATTTGACTGCCTTGCAAGACGTAGGGGTGTATTCACCTTGAGCCTGTCATCCTGTTATTTATATTATCTATGGTCTTGCTTCTTCCTAGTACTAGATCTATATGGCCGTTACCGATTCGGGTCGATACGTGTCCTCCAAACTCAAAATATTATGAAAAAAAAACAACAACACAACAGCAGCAGGAAATCGGTAGAAAAGCAGCAAAGCTCGAAGCAAATTTTATTGCATAGTTTCTGTATTATCTCTTACGGGAGGCTTTGCAACATACAACTGTGCCTTTTTTTTTTTTTTACAAATTCAAACTCACCTTACGCGGCAAAACGATTGGCGGAAACTCAGCGACCAATACTGCATGTACTAAAGTACACATATTTTGAACACTTTTCAGTGTTTCGCACAGTAGAGGTTAGTAGTGCAGAAATTCCGCTCATGGTGAAAAAGAAAAAGCGCTTTAGGAAGACTTCAAGTTCTGGAAAGCGTTCTAGATGTAATATTTACATTCCTGGAACATGTTGTGAAAGTATATTTAACTCTCTGGTGCCCAGACGAAAATTGCCAACTCCAAAACTTCTGAAACTGAAACACCATGCTGTAGTCAGTTTATTGCAAATTTATAAATATTTATTGAAAAAAATTGTTTGTTAATGAAATGGGAAGAGTAAGTGTATCAAAGATAGAGCATTTTGACTCCAGGTGACCAGTTTAAAATATGGTACCCTGGGCGCTGGAGGGTTAACATGTCGTCTTCTAACTAAGTCACAACTTTTATTATTTGGATCTATAAAATTTGAATTTGGGTAGATGTGGCTTGTGTAGAACATGTGTGAGAGAGAAGTTAAAGCGTGGCAAAAAGAAAACGTTGTATGTAGCAAAGCCTGGCATAAGAAATAATACAGAAACGAGACAATCAAACGCAAAAGAAACGGAAAGGCGTATCCTTTTTCCTTTTGCCACACTTTGACTTCGCTTCAAGCCTTGCTGCGACCCCATATATATTTTTTTTGTTTGAGAGAGAGGGAGAGAGAAAAGAGAGAGAGAGAGAGAGAGAGAGAGAGAGAGAGAAAGGAGAGAGAGAGAGAAAGAGAGAGAGAGAGAGAGAAAGAGAGAGAGAGAAAAGAGAGAGAGAGAGAACGAGAGAGAGAGAGAGAAAGAGAGAGAGAGAGAGAGAGAGCAGTCTTATCCGGACAACGCTGTGTACTTCAGCTAGTAGTAGTATATAAATATAAATGTGAGTGGACCTGACGAGATCAGGCTTAAGGTGAAAGGCCAGTTCCTGAGAAAACCCGTCCAAAGGGGCAAACATTTTCAATGGAATTTATTGAAACAGCCATTTTTCTGTATTCAGTCAAAATATTTTGCTTGAAATCGTCTCAGTAATTAGATTTTTTAAAAGAGGTATAAAACTTTCACCTTTAGCCCGGTTTTGTCAGAAAGGTCAACCCACAAATAACGTTTTTTTCTTGTTGTAGTCTTCAGACTGCCATCGCATAAAGTTCGTTCCACTCCGTTCGTAATCGTGCCGGCTTATTTATTATTTGCTGTTCATAACGGACACAGACCGCAGTGTTAACACAATGTGCATCGGGTTATGCGGGTGTGTTCGAACTTTGTCTTACTTTAACCTGTTGCCCACAAGCTTCCCACTGCCATACAATCTCTGTGGTTGCATAGATGGATGTACAGATGATTGAATGGCTGAGTAGATAGTTGGACGGATGGATGGATGGACGGGTGTGTGGATGGATAGATAAATGGGTAGACAATTGAGTGGCTGGGTAGATCGTTGGACGGATGGATGAATAGAAGACCCCCATTCTGCTCGCTCGCTCTCTTTCTCTCTCTCTCTCTCTCTCTCTCTCTCTCTCTCTCTCTCTCTCAAACATGGCACACATCTAGCTAAAAGTGCTTGTTGAGGCAAAATTGAGGAGGGCAAAAACGACCTGTGTTTTTCTGTTGCTCCTGTATGATCTAGAAATTTGATGACACAAGAGATGGCAACTGTCATTAATAAGGTCAAGTCATTTTGATGTTTCACACCTCAATTAATTTACTCTTGTCTTTTATTCAACAGGGACTTGCCGACTCAACTTAAAGGCACTTTTCAAAACCCTTGCTGGAGTGTCATTTGTTAGCGCACTGTTCATTTTGGTGTACAGCAAAACATTGCAATTCCAGACCACGTTTTCAACACGACACAACACGGCTTATTTTCTGCAAGCCCAGAATTTCACCGGTGCCCTGAGCAACGTGTCCGTACAACAAGAAGTTATATCAGATGCTGAGATAAAAAAATTGACGACACGGCACGTGACGTTGACGGCTGAGGGCAACGAGAGCTCTTCAGGTGCTACGACTACCTGGACGTCACCTGATCACGTTGTCAAGGACCACGTCAAGCTACCCTGCGACCAGGTGAACAGGACGTTTTGTAAGTTGACTTTCGAAGAAATATCAATGTTCAGAGGCGTGCGGACGTTTCCTGATACTCGGGGCCAATTCTTTGATTGCAGCCCTAAGACTCAAGTATCGGGCCCAGTAATGAGAAACAGAAGAGAGTCCGAAGACATTTTGCTCTTTGATTGGATGCCCCCCTGAAATGGCTGCCTGGGGCCGTCGCCCTCCGCCCTCCAAAGACAAGCATATTTAACTCCCGGCTTTGCCCGGGACAAACTTGCTTCTGCTCACCCCCCCCCCGCCCCCACTTCCTTTCACCCCGTAGCCTCACTGCCTCTCTCCCTCTTTGTCTCTATTTCACTAGCCTTTTTTTTAAAATCCGGCTCCTTTTCCATGGCGCCGCGATATTGATTAGTCCTTTGTTGTTATCTGACAGTCCATATGGTATTGTTGAAATAACGGACTTTGCCTTTCTTTGCCAGGGTTATCTTTTGGTTATGGTTAGTGCATTAATTTGCCATTACTTTCTTGTTAAGTGCTCGCTTGAGAGAATGGGCAGACAGAGACTGGGAGAAGGAGGGGGAGGGGGGAAGGATTGATATTAAAACTACACCTGCAGAAAACTCGCTAATGGTTAATATTAGTATTCTAATTCTGCCCATACGGGTCACGGGGCGGAGTAACCCACAAGCCCGCACCAGAGTGGTGCCATCGCTGTCAATTATTTTCTCGTCACCATCTTTTAACCCTAGCCCCCCCCCCCCCCCAAAAAAAAACACCAAGCCCCGAATATTGCACGAGGGCCTTTACTACGGTGACACTGGTACTATTGTGCCTTACACTTATTCGGATTGATTAATTGAATTAGATCTAGTTGCTCGTGTGTATTAAGAGTGGTGCTCACTCGCGTTGTTTTTTTTAACACCACTGCCATCACAGCACTACTACCATTACCCAAAAAGTGTTAACAACAGAAACTCCACTTGATACTGTTACGAACGGTAACGAACCAGCGTCAATGGACAACAAAACTTCCCTTTTTCAAAATTCCAATTTACAACTTATTTATTTACAAAATCCTTTCTCATTAATTACAATAGCAATCAGTAGTTTGAAAACAGCCCCCTGAGCTGCTGACAGCCGAATGCTCCGCAGACCGGATTCTGGCGTGGAGATCATCAGGAGAGAATGCGTCGCTGTTTCGGGCTCTACCTCTCTACAGCTATTTTAATGACGCACCGAGCCCCCTCACTGATGTGAGGTCTCCTTGCCAGTTCGACTGTGTGCCTCTACTGTCAACCGTCAGGACTCATTCCAGGTGGTATCCTCTCTCTTCAACCAGATCCAATGGCTTGCTCTTTCTACGGTCTTTTGTAGATCTTTCCTCATGGCATTTCCTTTCTTTGGGCCAAGTCCAGCCACTCTCATCCACCTGCTGACGCTGTCTGCAATGAAGCCTCTACACCCGACCTCGACTGGGAAATGCGATACCTTCCATCCCGCCTCCGCGCACTCTTCGACAAGAGCTTCGTAGCGGCTCTCCTTCCTCTCGTGTGCTGCCTTGATATTATCTTCATAAGGCACCGTCAGCTCTACCAGATGTACCTCTTTCTCTTCTTCGCTCCATAACACCAGGTCAGGCTTCTTTGTTGTTGGAATGGGAAAAAATTTCTTGCTGCCTTCTAGATCTGCAGACACTTCCCATTGGCCACCACTTTCGTCAGCAAGGGCTTTGCTTGTCTTCTCTCTTTCAGGCACCTTACTTCCTTGCAGCACGAACGTGATCTTTCTCAGTCCGTGGTCCTGCGATTTAGGAGCGTACTTTCCCTCATTCACCTGCTCCTTTGCTGTCTTTGTGAGAATCTTGAGCACCTCATTGTGCCTCCACGTGTATCTGTTTAGCGCTAAGTGGCAGTTTGAGAGGATATGTTTCATGGTTCCTAGCTTTCCGCACCTGCACTTGTCATCTTCCTGGGCCTTCCATCTGACCAGGTTCACCGGTGAAGGCAGAACGTCGTAGGTAGCCCGAAGAAGGAAGCTCAGCCTTGAAGTATTCCACTCCCATACCTCACTCCACCCAATCTTTCTTTCCACTACATGCTCCTCCCAACTCGTCACTTGTCCTTGCTGAGCACACTGAACTAGATGAACTTCCCGCCTCTCCGCCTCCATCTTTCGCACCTGCCCTGCTGCAGCTGATCTTCTCTCCTTCTGTGACATTTTCCCAAAGGGCTTGAAGTCACCACTACCCAGCCCCAGCCTGTCTGCCTGTGCAGGGCCAACAATGTCGCCATGCTTCAACACAGAGTCACTTTGTCTTACTTTAACCTGTTGCCCACAAGCTTCCCACTGCCATACAATCTCTGTGGTTGCATAGATGGATGTACAGATGATTGAATGGCTGAGTAGATAGTTGGACGGATGGATGGATGGACGGGTGTGTGGATGGATAGATAAATGGATAGACAATTGAGTGGCTGGGTAGATCGTTGGACGGATGGATGAATAGAAGACCCCCATTCTGCTCGCTCGCTCTCTTTCTCTCTCTCTCTCTCTCTCTCTCTCTCTCTCTCTCTCAAACATGGCACACATCTAGCTAAAAGTGCTTGTTGAGGCAAAATTGAGGAGGGCAAAAACGTCCTCCGCCCTCCATTTTCTTGCCGTTCTGACATCCGGTGGGTTGTCGCTGATCTTATGGTCCTTCGACTCCCTCAGCATCATCACCGTCCTGATCTTTCCTGCCTTGTAGATCTCCACGATTGAAGTGAGTGGCACCTGGAGCGCGCCTTTCTGCCTGTACAGGGCTGATGTGTTAATTGTTCGTGATAGGCCTAGCCACTTTCTGATGAAGTTGTTACACGCTCTCTCTATCATTTCAACTCTTGACAAGGCGACTTCGTACATTGTCAGTGGCCATGCAAGCCGCGGGTATAGGGCGAACTGAAGACACCATATCTTGTACCTTCCTGGCAGCCTAGTCTTGTCAATGGCTTTCAGGCCATCCTCTGCTTGTTTCATGATAGCCACGCCACGGCTCTTGTCATTCAGTGCTCCCGCATACCATCGGCCTAAACTCTTAACAGGCTCATCTTTCACTGTGGGTATCTTCTCCCCCGCGATCGTGAATTTCTGTTGCTTCTGCTTTCCTTTGTGCAAGGTCAGGCTCCTGGACTTCTTGGCTTTAAATTTCATCCTCGACCACGTTACCAGCTCATCCAGCCGCGCCAAGACCGTCTGCATTATGTCCGCATCTTTTGTCAGCAGAGTCACATCATCCATGAATGCCTTCTTCGGTGCTCTTACTTCTGCCTCTTCTTCACTTAAGCCTGCTGACCTCAAGAGCATCTCCATCACTAGGATGAACCAGATGACCGAAATCGTGCAGCCAGCTGCTATACCGATCTCCAAACGGTGCCACTCAGTTGTGAATTCTTCTGTTGAGAATCGCATCTGGAATTTGCTGTAGTACTCGTTCATGATGTCTTGCACCTTGCGCGGGATGTAGAAGAATTCCATTGCTTTCATCAGCAGTTTGTGGGGTACTGACCCATAGGCATTCGCCAGATCCAACCAGACCACGTTCAGGTTACTTTTGGCTTTCTTGGCATCCTGAATTGCCTCCCAAATCGTGAAAGCATGCTCAATGCAGCCCGGCATCCCTGGCACTCCTGCTTTCTGGACGCTTTCGTCCACGTAGCCATTGCCCTGCAAATAAGCAACAACCCTCCTCGCAAGTATACCCATGAAGATCTTGCACGTCACATTGATGATGGAGATAGGGCGAAATTGTCCGATGCTTTCTGCATCCTGTTCCTTCGGTAGGTATACACCTTCCGCTTTGCACCAGTCGTCGACAAGCTCCTTATCATCCCACAGGTCCCTCAGCAATACGTACAGAATGTGTCTTAGTTCGCCGCAATACTTAAAAACCCTGTAGGACACTCCATCGCCCCCGGGTGCGCTTTTGGTTCTTGCTCTTTTGACAAAATCGTCCACTTCCTTCTCGGTGAACGGTCCCAGTCGGAAGCTCACGCCAGGGGCGGTCGGTCGCTTCAGGCCTCTTATGTCCGGTAGCGGCTCATTACTTTTGGGATCGCTGTATGTCTGCCTGACGTGAGCATCCAGCTCCTCTTTTGTGCAAGTCAGCTTCCCGCTTCGTGCTTCTGTGAATAACTTCTTGGCTGCCTCATAAGGGTTTTTCAAAAACTGCTCCCGTGCTCTTTTGCGTTCCTTTCGCCTGCTGCACCTTCTTTCTTGCCTCTGCAGGTCTCTGCTCCTCTTTTTTAGGTCTTCATACAAGATTTTCAGGCCTTCTTCCTGGTCTGTTGGTGCACTTTTTCTCTGCTTCTGCAGGTCCCTTTTCTGTTTTCTGATTTGCGCCAGAGCTCTCTGCCTTCTACTCGGCCCTCCCGCCTTCGCCGGTGTTTTCTTCTTACTCTCGCAGCTGTCAAACTCTTCCATTGCTGTCTCGTAGATGATGTTTGCAAACAGACCTAACATCTCTTTGGCATCTCCTATGCTGGCCTTCTTCTTGGATTCTTTCAGTTTCTCTTTGACTTTCTTTTCCAGTATTTTGTATTTGTCCTTCTTGTTGGCAGCAGGCCACAGAATTCTCGGCTTTCTTGACCCTGGTTCCTGGGTTGTCGGATCTGCACCGACCTGGACCTGGACAGAAGAAGAGTTGACCGAAGCACTAATCTCTCCGCTGTGGTTTTCATCCTGGGATGATTTGCTTCGCGTCTTACGATCTGTCGATCCGCACTGTCTTCTCTCCCTCAAACATCACAATGACAATCAAAACTGATATAATTACAATAGCAATTCACGATAGCAATCATAATGACAATCAAAACTGGTATAATTACAATAGCAATTCACGATAGCAATCATAACGACAATCAAAACTGATTAATTACAATAGCAATTCACGATAGCAATCATAATGACAATCAAAACTGATTAATTACAATAGCAATTCACGATAGCAATCATAATGACAATCAAAACTGATTAATTACAATAGCAATTCACGATAGCAATCACAACGACAATCAAAACTGATTAATTACAATAGCAATTCACGATAGCAATCATAATGACAATCAAAACCAGGGTCGAGGCTTCCTCATAATCAAATAATCAGTGATTACCCTTCGAATATTAATTCTAGAATTACTACGCTTTCCAGATCGAGCCCAAGTCCATTTAGTCAGTTCAGCATTCAATTCTACCTCGCTGTTTGCGTTTTTTATATAGTCCAACACCCCTCACCGAAAAGCATCTTTAAAGGGACCTACACCTTGTAACAGCTGAGGTTGTTCTAGCACGTTATAGTAGGGGGGAGTTAGTTGATCTAACTACAACCCTTTAGAAAACGAAACTATTACAGCTGTAAAATAAATAAACACGAGATCCTACGATAGATTAAATAATACTAAAGTTTAATAACTGTATAGTGAACAATAAATTACCAGAAAGACACCAGCGAAACTAAATATCTACGCCACACAAAAGGAAACTCACTTACTCACCGACCAACCACTCACACAGGTCTATATATATAAACATTCCTACAGAAAGTTCCCGAAATAAACGTTACCTTTGCCCTCGCACAAACTAACCAATCACGCATCAATACGTCATCAGGTTACATCACCCAAGGCCAAATCTGGCGTAAACATTCGTATCCACAACGTTATCGAATATTCGGGAACATACTAATATTTACTGAACGAGTCAAAACACCTGACAACAAGCGAGCGAGGAAAAAAACTACTCACTAGAAAAGAAGGTCAGGTCACGGAGTACAGTACACTCTGGCGGTTGTCAACAATAAAATGGAAAAAGTAGTGGACACATGCTCAGCCACCAGCACAACAACAAAACCGGGGGAGGGCAAGGGGTAGCCCGCAGACGCTACACACCTTATGAACTGGTCCATAATCAGTGATTAACAAAGACAAAGAGGACTTGACTACACCCAAAGGCTATCTTGAGCATAGCCTGTATTCGTCGACGCGGCCCCGTAGACAGCAGAATAGTGGGGATAAAAATAGGATTATAATCAAAGTTTGACCTGATTTCACCTAGATTTATGCATGTTTTTCCACTATGCGGTCGTTTTCATCCTATTCGAAAGGTATGGAGTAGAGTGAAAGAGTTTGTGTGAATTTTTTTGATTGTCTGAGGTAATCTGAGAATAATTTACTCTACGCACACAGCAAGAGCTATCAAAGCATAATAATATAGTCTAGATCTAGACAACTGTGATCAAAATCAGTCGAACGTATGAAGAACATCAATTCACTTGTTAGGTCGAGCGAACCTATACCGCAACGGTAGATTGCCACTTCTCCGAGGTCGCTGCACACCGTTGTCATCACGGAGATGCCAGTTAAGCACTTTCTGCCATTTAATGTTAATGGGTCATTGTGATGTTTCCACTTTCTCTCACTAACTTTCTACTGACACCAGCCGTGATGGGCACGGCACAAACACACTAAATAATCGACTATCTCTCTTCTACAAGTTATAACGAACGATATCTGTATTGCTTATATATATACAATAATTATTAATTCATTCAATAATAATAGGAACATAGGTCATACAATTTCATGTGAATTTCGATGGAATGAAGTTGATGCAAATCAGTACATGATAATTAAAAGGCTTCGTAATATTCAATTCCTAGCACATTTTATAAAACACACAGGTACATTCAGCATAAGGAAACCTCTCCTTTAGGGGTGTATGGCGCTATCTGGGCACTGGTTCTTCCTCTCTACTCTGGCTTGACTGCGCAGTTAGATCAACAGGTATCGGCAGTACCAATAGGTCGGGAAACCAAGAAGCCACGATGTCGTTAATCAAGGGACAAGAAGTTGAGATGCCAAGAAGGTGTTCTTCCTCCTCACTCAGCAACAGCTCAAATGCCGACAAGATACCAAAGATACCACGCTCTGACAAAGGATGTTTGCGGGTTCCCTGACCTTCCCCACTCACAAGACTAGTACAAAGTTACAGTTGCAGTTGTGGTCTCCTCTTCGGCACGAAGCTGGTGAGTGCTCTCAGCGGTCTGAAGTTGGAAGGAGCGTTCGGGGATTTATACCCAGTCAGGTAGCGTCCCAAGACGCTCACCGAGTGTACATTAGTTATCCTAATAGCCACCCCCGTCGATTCCACGTCAAATACTATTGAAGCATCTCTACCCCCCAAGCAATTCCCAGGTGATCTGATCGTCAAGTACGGCGGTCAAGTAAACACTACCCTTTCCGGGTGTCAAAACGCTTTCCGTTGCATCGGCTACTTTCCCCCTCTGGCCTACAATAACTCTGTCTCCCCGCCGTTAACTATCTTCCCACGCTAGTTATACCTTGCCGGTCTGTCACCCTGTTACAATCGCCCCCACTTAAGTCGATTTTCCCTGGCAAAATCGGCTAATAAAATTATTAATCTACTGGTAATCTAGATAGAGTGTCGGCCCATAGAGCGTCTCGCCCCCTGATATTGCTGACTCGAAAGTTATATGGTTGCATCGCCAGGTTCCGTCTAGTTACCCTCGCGTTCTTCTGGTCTTTAGTTCGCATCCAAGTTAGAGGTCGGTGGTCCGTCTCTAACACGAAGTTTCTCCCATTCAGATACGCCTGCAACTTACTAACGGCGAAAACTATGGCCAGGCATTCCTTTTCAATTGTTGAGTAGTTCTTCTCCGCAGGTTTCAATTTCCTGCTCACGTATACGACTGGATACTTCGTACCCTCGTCTTCTTGGAGTAGGCAGCCACTCACTCCAAGGTTAGATGCGTCTGTCTGGAGAATCAGTTCCTTGTTCCAGTCTGGCATCCGTAGTATCGGCTCGGAACTCAAACAAATTTTTAGGGCATTGAACGCGTTCTCCTGCGTGTGTCCCCACGCGAACTTTGTGCCCTGGGACTTCTTTGTGAGGTCTGACAACGGCGCCGAGATTGCACTGTAATTTGGTACAAACTTCCGATAGTACCCCGTTAGTCCCAGGAAACTCCTCACTTGTGTCTTGGTCGTCGGTCGGTCACAGTCGACAATGGCTCGCACCTTACTCTCCTGCGGTCTTACAGTCCCCTGTCCCAGCTTATGGCCTAAGTACTCGACTTCTGTCATCCCTATTAGCGTCTTGGTAGGCCTAGCTTTTAAATTTGCCCGTCTCAGTCGCTCGAAAACATTCCGACAACGTTCCAAGTGATCAGGCCAATTTGCACTGTGTATAAGACAGTCGTCTACAAATGCATCTACCCCTTCGCCAGCGTCTTTTAATACTTTCCTCATGAGCCTGTTAAGTGTGGCGGGGGATCCCTTCAACCCGAACGGCATGACCCTGTACTGGTATAGCCCAAACGGGGTGGCGAACGCCGTCAGGTGTTTATCTTCCTCGGCCATCGGAACTTGATAAAAGCCCTTTGTCAAGTCCAGCTTGCTGAAATATTTTGCCTCCGCTAGATTGGAAATAATGGCTTCTACCTCAGGCATCGGTTCGGCGTCATCGGCAGTCACAACATTTAGCCGCCTGTAGTCGTTGCAGAAACGATGTTGACCACCGGGCTTCTTAACTAATACAATTGGACTACTGTACGGGGACTCGGACGGTTCGATGATTCTGGCCGCAAGCATCTTGCCTACCTCAGCATTGACAGCTTCTCTAGTTGAGTACGGTAGTTGGTAGGGTCTTACCTTCACAGGTTTTTGATCTAGCAATGGGATTTTGTGCTTGATCAGGTCAGTGAACCCCGGTACATCGGTAAATATATCTTTGTATTCTTCCATGAGCTCTTGCATCTGTTCTCTCTGATCCTGATCTAGCGTGTCCCCTAACTGTACATCCCTGTAGGTTTCGGTCTGTTCTAGCCTAGGCATGACTGTCTCCAGAGGCATCGAAGTCGCTTCCTCTCCTTCATCGGTCTCGTCAATTATAGCTGCAGCTATTGTCTCTGTGTTTTCCTGTTCGTCTTCCCTCTCAATATACTTCTTCAGCATATTCGCGTGATACAATCGTCTCTTCCCCCTGACGTTCACCATGTAGTTCACTGACCCCCTCTGCTCTTCTACTTTGTAAGGCCCTTTCCAAGTCATCATTCTGTAGTTTCGATCCGTCGCTTGGGAGAAGTATGAGGACGGAATCGCCCACTTGGAATTTCCTCTGTTTGGCCCCCCTATCGTAGTATTTCTTCTGCCTGTGTTTTTCGACGCTGCTGTTCTCGGCTACGACTTTCATGGCATCCTCCAATCGTTCCCTCATATCTACCACGTATTCGTACGATGACCTCGTTTCTGACTCCGCTTCCCCAGTCCACAGATTCTTCAGTATTGCAAGTGGTCCTCTCACAGGGTGACCGAACACTAGTTCAAACGGCGAAAAACCTGTACTGGCCTGTGGGGTCTCGCGATACGCGAACAGCAGTGGACACAACATTCTGTCCCAGTCCTTGGGTCTGTCATGACCAACTCGGCGAAGCATATTCTTCAGCACTCCGTTAAATCTTTCACACAGACCATTGGCCATCGCGTGGTAGGGCGAGCAGAATATCTGTTTGGTTTTGAGAAGTGCACTGACCTCTCTCATCAGCTCACCGGTAAACTGTGATCCCCTATCTGAAACTATTTCCTTTGGTATGCCTAACCGAGAAAATATTTCCATTAACGCTTCACTGACCTGCTCAGCTGATATCCCCCTTAAGGCTACGGCATCCGGGAAACGCGTGGCATAATCTACTAGTGTCAAAATATAACGCGATCTCCCATGTTCCGTACGCGGAAGTGGACCAACCAAATCTATGGCGGCGCGCGAAAAGGGCGTGTCGATCAGGGGTGTCGCCATAGGGGTACCTTTGCCACCCTACCTTTATTGGATGTCCTTTGACACGCGTCACACGATCGACAGAAACGACCTACGTCCGCACCTATCCCAGGCCAAAAGAACGACTGCATTATTCTGTCCTGTGTGCACGAAATTCCTAAGTGTCCCCCGAACACTCCTTCGTGAGCTATCTTCATCAGCTCACTTCGGTACTGCTTAGGTACCAATAACTGCTCCACGTCAGCACGTCCAGCCCCGGCCTTCTTTACCCGATAGTAAATTCCCTTACTCTCCTTTATGTGAGTACCTACCTCCGCCGATTGCTCCAACGTGGCTCTCTCCCTTAAAACTCTCAAAGTTTCGTCCTCTCTCTGGGCCCGGGCTATCTCACCTGGTGTGAGTTCCCCTATCTTGGCCCCTACCCTTACCTTCTCCGTTGAGTTGCCCTTGGCCTCCTCATTATCTGTGGTCTGACTCACTTTCGCACTCGCATTCTCACACTCACGCTCTTCCTTGTCAATCTCCACCTTGCGAGATCGCGTGAGTACCACACTTATCTTCTCAAGAGACGCCCCCTTTATGTTTCCTATAATCAAATCGGCCACTGGGTCTTCCACTACTAGCGCTTCGAGAAGCCCAGTATAAAATGGGGTTTCTACCCACATTTCCGCGACAGGAGCAGACCTTCTCGTCCCGTCCATCAGATTCTTCCCAGTTAAGCTGTTAGGAGGCAGTTTGTCCCTTTTTATAATCGCACACGTGCATCCCGTGTCACGAAGGATAGTAATCTCTTTATCCCTTATCCTCCCCTTCTCCAAAAATGGAGCGGATAAATCATTCTCCGGAACATCGTCTCCGGGCTCATGTTCTGTCGAACCTTCTAACTCAATACTCTTACCTTCCGTCTCCCAAGGAATGAAGGTCTGTGGCCCAACACTCTGCTCGGCCCCTGGTTGAGTATTTGCCCTGCCCGATGACTCACACTGACTGTCATCGGCTTCCTCATCGCTGGTTAGTACGACTGCGGTCGTCTCTTTCTGTCTCTTCCTACAGAATCTCGCAATATGGAGAAGTGACCCACACACAAAACAACCACGCCCACTCTCACGCTGGGACTTACCTCGGTTGTCCTCGACAGTGGCAGCAGCACCCTTCTTCGTCCTGCCCTTGTCACACTGCCTACTCAGGTGATTGGGAGAGCCACAGTTGAAGCATACCGGTTTACTCACTCCTAAACCCTTACTTCTGCTCTCCTCAACCCTCTTACCTGACTTCTGCTGTTGCTCCAGCCCTCGCTTCGACTGATGAGCCTCACTATACAAGTCCGCCATCTCAACTAACTCATGCACGGACTTAGGGTCTCTCTCTTTCAAATATATGGAAAGATTACAGTCGACAATCTTCAACATCTGCTCCCTGACTAACAGATCCGTAATCCCTTCCAAACTTCCATAGTTCTCTCTGCCTCTGAGAGGTCTACCCACCTCTCAAAATATCTCTGCAATCTCACGGACAGCTGCGTATAAGTTTCGTCCTTATCTAGACGACTTTCCCTAAACTTACGTCTATAACCCTCTGCCGTGAGATGATACTTCTTGAACAACACATTCTTTACCTTCTCGTAATCCCTACTGTCTTCATCGCTGAGACCGGAATAAACATCTAACGCCCTGCCAGTTAACAATGCCCGTAACATGTCTGCCCAGGTGTCTTCTTCCCAATCATTTGCCTGCGCGAGTCTTTCAAATCTTTTCAAATACGAGTCGAGATCCTCGCGCGAGTCATCAAAAATGGCAATTTTGGGTACCTTCGGGGCAGCAGATTTTCCCTTCCCTTTACCATTGTGACACCCGTTTTTGGCTAGTTCCCGTTCGTATTCCATTCTCTCCCTTTCAAATTGTCTTTCCTTCTCCTTTTCTTCTCGTTCGCGCTCCTTTTCTTCTCGTTCGCGCTCCTTTTCTTCTCGTTCGCGCTCCTTTTCTTCTCGTTCGATAGCCCTTTGTTCTCGGTCGCGCTCCCTTTGGGCTTTCTCTTCCTCCCACCTAATTTTGAATTCTTCACCACTAATGCCTTCTTGCCTGGCAAGCTTCAGTGCGCCCAGATAGTCCATCAGCAATTGACCTGTAACAAAGCTAACAATAAAGCGTGGATCGTAACTGTGAAGTTAACAACAATATTCCTGCAATAGCAAACAACAATTTTCTCTGTGACAAAAGACAAAATTGAACAGTCAATGCACAGGTAAAATCAGAGCATGTCGCAGGTAGTAAATGTCAATCTCTCTCACTCGCCTCAGGGCAGATGACCTGTCGGCACAATCACACAATAGCCTCTTGACACAACCAAGATCAAAATTAAATGTTATTTACTAGCAGGATCCCACTTCTGACACCATTGTGATGTTTCCATTTTCTCTCACTAACTTTCTTCTGACACCAGCCGTGATGGGCACGGCACAAACACACTAAATAATCGACTATCTCTCTTCTACAAGTTATAACGAACGATATCTGTATTGCTTATATATGTACAATAATTATTAATTCATTCAATAATAATAGGAACATAGGTCATACAATTTCATGTGAATTTCGATGGAATGAAGTTGATGCACATCAGTACATGATAATTAAAAGGCTTCGTAATATTCAATTCCTAGCACATTTTATAAAACACACAGGTACATTCAGCATAAGGAAACCTCTCCTTTAGGGGTGTATGGCGCTATCTGGGCACTGGTTCTTCCTCTCTACTCTGGCTTGACTGCGCAGTTAGATCAATAGGTGTCGGCAGGTACCAATAGGTCGGGAAACCAAGAAGCCACGATGTCGTTAATCAAGGGACAAGAAGTTGAGATGCCAAGAAGGTGTTCTTCCTCCTCACTCAGCAACAGCTCAAATGCCGACAAGATACCAAAGATACCACGCTCTGACAAAGGATGTTTGCGGGTTCCCTGACCTTCCCCACTCACAAGACTAGTACAAAGTTACTGTTGCAATTGTGGTCTCCTCTTCGGCACGAAGCTGGTGAGTGCTCTCAGCGGTCTGAAGTTGGAAGGAGCGTTCGGGGATTTATACCCAGTCAGGTAGCGTCCCAAGACGCTCACCGAGTGTACATTAGTTATCCTAATAGCCACCCCCGTCGACTCCACGTCAAATACTATTGAAGCATCTCTACCCCCCAAGCAATTCCCAGGTGATCTGATCGTCAAGTACGGCGGTCAAGTAAACACTACCCTTTCCGGGTGTCAAAACGCTTTCCGTTGCATCGGCTACTTTCCCCCTCTGGCCTACAATAACTCTGTCTCCCCGCCGTTAACTATCTTCCCACGCTAGTTATACCTTGCCGGTCTGTCACCCTGTTACAGTCATTTTAGAGAAACTTTATGAGATGGTAGAATAACAAAATCTATGGCTATGAATATGACAATGAAAACTTGCCGTTCAAATTATATTTTTTAAAAATGGATGAAAAATATGCGTTTATAAGTCTGTTAGTACGAATGAATGGTATTTTCAGATTAGTTTGGCTTGTAGATTGCTGCATTCCTGTCCTGTTGACAAGAATAGTCCACTCTTTAGATTTTGCAGTGTCTAGCACCCGTTTCATAGGCGCTGCATTTATAATTATGTAAATACTAGATGACCTGCCGGGCATTGCCCTGAATAAACAATCACGTGCTCCCCATCTAACTTCCCCCCCCTCTCTCTCTCTCTCTCTCTCTCTCTCTCTCTCTCTCTCTCCCTCTCTCTCTCATCATATAATAATGGAGCTTGGGCCCAACTTTGTTCCCGCGAAGGCTTTTTTACTACGCAACGTAGAGACATGAAACTTGGCACATGTATATAAAATGTATAAAGCCTGTACGTGTCGTGCTCATTTTTTCCCGAAACTCTTTACTTTTCCCAGAAATTCAGTTATAATTATCAGTTATCAATTCATGATTGCGAATACGACGTGATAATGTACTTCCGTCAATTTCGTCATTTCCGCCTCTTACCGGAAATGTAAACTCTCGAATTAGAGTTCACTTGAGATCCAACCACGCTAAGAAAATTTTGATACCAAGTATAATGTTATGCAGACGAGGTGAGTGCCATTCATTCATACCAAGAAAACTGTAGAAACATTTATAGTGTGCTTCAAGCTCGAAATGAAATATTTTTATTATAGATCTCGGAGTGTCAGTCATGCAAAGAAAACTTTGTCGAAAGGCTAGCCTAGGCCTTTCACGCCTCGAACTCTAGAGCTAATGCTTAAAGAAAGGAAAATGTAATAATAATATAAAAAAAAGAATCACGGGATTTTGAACAAGATCTACTGCCGCTCACACTGCTCGGATTTGCGTGAAATTTTACATGTGCCTGCCCTGTGACCCGCAAAAGGTTCTTTTTTAGATTTGGAGTCTTGAAGAGGTGGGGAAGTATTTTTTGAGTTTGCTTTATGCCGCTAATTGTCTACTTTGATCCTCCATTTTTTACGAACACATGAGCCCTTGACGTCATCATTTCCTGAAAAATTCTCCTATCTATCTATTAATAGCCAATTTTTTTGTGGATGACCCAAAGTGTCTCGACATCAATGAATGTCTTTGTGCTGATTCCTTTCGGTCTGGAATGTTGTGCTTAACCATTCGAAGAATGGGGCAATTACTAGTAGTTATAATAAAAGTAATAAACTACAGTCTTTCTTCAGAATTCATGCGCACCAGAACTCTATGCACCAAACTGAACGTTTAATACGGTTACTTTTTATGACTTGCACAGTACTATATAATTACGAAACAAACATGCAAAAATACAGATGTTACATAGCAATAAACATTGTTATTTTTTAAAAATACATGCTTGAAGTAAACAACTTTTAATTATAGCCATCATCTTCCTTATCTCAATTGCCACCTTCCTACCAAATTTAAGGCCTGAAGAGTGTATAGTTTGGTCAGTGACTCATGTCAAAGGTTGCAAGTTGCTGAAATATACAATAGATGATGTAGCGATACGTCCTATTATGAGGATCTTACTAGCTTAAATTCTGATTACCCTCTGCAGAGGCCACGCTTCGCCCAAGTTCAAAACTGATTAACAATAGCAATTCACGATGGCAGTCACAATGACAATCAACACTGAGTACATAGAGGGTTTCCCACTAAAGTCAGTCACAGTCCTTTTCATCCACGTTGACAACTAGATCTCCACTCATAGTGTCCGACGTTGAGATCTGGGTCCCACTCGCAGTTTCACCATACAACGAAAGTAACTGAATTTCCCACTCACAGTTACGTTGTCCAACGTTGGCAACCGGGTCCACACTCACGGTTGCACCTCCAACGTCGACAACAAGTCCCACGAAGTAACTATCAAGGTGACCTCCACCGTCATTACATCAAAGTAGCACTACATAAATGGAATCAACAACAAGGTGATTGTTAAAACAACCCCTTAGCCTGTGCGTGTCCCTTTTCCTCTCTGCAAGAAGGTTGCTTGCTTGTGGACCACTTAGAGAATTGTCATCCCCATTAAATAGGCCAATGCAATCACCTGCTTGTTTTTTTTTATTCATTCACTTTGCACAAGAACGAGATGTCAGCACTTAACTCACGCTTAGACTCGCGCAACAAATTCGCCCCACCCCTACTGAGTACCTCTCTGCTCACTCGTGGCGCGCAAAGGGACACACGCGGCTCATGCGTAACATTCAATACTCTGTTTAATCTTACTTGAAAAGTTTGATAACCAACAGAACAAGCTCAGGTACTGAAGAAGAAAGAGTCCATTTGATACAATAATGTACATGTTTCTGTTCTCTGTTTCAGCTGGGCGTGTCTCACCCAAACAGACAGAAGTGTCCGAGCAACAGTTAATCAGCTTGTACCCCAGCATGAAGGCTGGGCATTACACACCTGAAAACTGCATACCTACTGAGAGATTGGCCATTATCATACCTTTCAGGTGACCACACCTTGGATACCGCTGAGAGATAGAATAGTTGTCTTTTTTTTTGGGGGGGGGGGTGGGGGGGGGGAGAACATGGGGACAGGGAGTTGGGAATGGGGTAAAGTGCACAGCCATTTTCAGTAAGAGAGAGGAGGCAGAGGAGTAGAGATATGGGTGTGAACGTCGCGCAAAAAAAAATGTTAGCATATTGACGATTATATAGCTCTAGAGAGCGGGGGGAGAGAAAGAGAGAGAGAGAGAGAGAGAGAGAGAGAGAGAGAGAGGGGGGGGGGGAGAGACAGAAAGAGAGAGAGTGACAAAGTGAGAGAGAGAGAGAGAGAAAGAGAGAGATATCATGAAAGAATGAAAGGAAAATGAGAAGAAAACTAAAGTTCGCATTCAAGTTAACATTTCTTTCAAGTGATACCAAAACTAATCATGGACCTTAATTTTCTGTTCTAAAACCACTTCTGCATACCTTATTAATATTCTTCCTCATACTCAAATATTTGTAAGTTTCCTTTGTGCAGCGATTTATTTCGGTTGTGTTCGTACCTTTCTCTTTCTATTCACCAGAGATCGGAAGCAGCATCTTCATATTTTACTACCACACCTGATTCCAATGTTAATTAGACAAGGCATAGACTTCACAATTTTTGTTATAGAACAGGTAATATTTTCGTATCTGCTTTTTCCAGAATTTATAAAACGAAACAAACAATGCGGTAAGTGGCCGTCCTCAGACGCGGGTTCAAGGGGGAATGAGTATCTATCTATCTCTCTATCTATCTCTCTATCTATCTCTCTATCTATCTATCTATCTATCTATCTATCTATCTATCTATCTATCTATCTATCTATCTATCTATCTATCTATCTATCTATCTATCTATCCATCCATCCATCCATCCATCCATCCATCTATCTATCTATCTATCTATCTATCTATCTATCTATCTATCTATCTATCTATCTATCTATCTCTATCTATCTATCTATCTATCTATCTATCTATCTATCTATCTATCTATCTATCTATCTATCTATCTCTATCTATCTATCTATCTATCTATCTATCTATCTATCTATCTATCTATCTATCTATCTATCTATCTATCTATCTATCTATCTATATCTATCTATCTATCTATCTATCTATCTATCTATCTATCTATCTATCTATCTATCTATATCTATCTATCTATCTATCTATCTATCTATCTATCTATCTATCTATCTATCTATCTATCTATCTATCTATCTCTATCTATCTATCTATCTCTATCTATCTATCTATCTATCTATCTATCTATCTATCTATCTATCTATCTATCTATGTCTGTCTGTCTGTCTGTCTGTCTGTCTGTCTGTCTGTCTGTCTGTCTGTCTATCTATCTATCTATCTATCTATCTATCTATCTATCTATATGATCTATCTATCTATCTATCTATCTTCATACCTCATTCATGTAAAAACACTTTTCGCTCAGTATCTCAGTGTTAACTCTTTCTGACTTCGGCAAAAGGATAAAACCAAATGTTTCCTATCATTCTAACAGAACAAAGACGAGCGTATTCCTGTTATCGTGAGTGGTTGAAGGGCGCTTCTAACAGGTTCTCTTTCTGTCCTATCATTCTGCTGTAATCTGTCTATCGCCTTGCTTTTCCCGAAGACAATGTCACCGTTGTCTTGTCGACTCCTTTTCTCCAAACTCAAACTCAGACTTAAACTCAAACTCAAATTCAAACTCAAACTCTTTCCCTTTACCACTTTATTTACCACATGTTCCCCCCCCCCCCAGAATCTCCCAACAACGTTTAACAAGGGTGTTGTGTACAACGCCGGTTATCTCGAAGCTCTAAAGCTCGGGGACTATGACTGTTTCATATTCCACGATGTGGATCTTTTGCCGCTGAATGATCGGAACATCTACAAGTGTAACCCTGAAGGTCCAGTTCATTTTATGGCTGGAGTCAATAAATTTAAATACAGGTAAGTAGTGGTAAGAGAGTATCACATTGTAACCAAAGATAGTAGATGAGGTAAGATGAGACACCTTTTTCTTCGCACCTCTAAAAAAGTCGTGCACACAGTTTGCGTGCTGACCGGGGGCGGGGCCTAGGGGGCATAGCATGAAAAGAATGCTTGATATAATCATTAATAATAATCATTGATGGGGATTTGTTAGAATGCTACTGCGACTAATAAAGAGAAAAAAATAACCAGAGTTTTCCCACAGCGATTAAATTTACAGTTACAAAATAAGTGACGTGAACCATGGCCCACATCGATAACAAAACAGTGAACAAAATCCAGAATTTTCCCTATATGGCTTTGTAAAATGCTGCATTTTTCATGGCCCGTGCATTCGCCGCTGGGTGACCTCGCGAAAAGTGTGCACACTAAACGCCATGCCTATCTCATCTTATAGTGTCTATTATCTTTGCCATAATGGAGCTAGAGGTGCACGTGTAAACATGTAAAGCTTGTAACTACTTGACCAAAAATGATCAAATATTCTGTATGTCTCAGTTTTTGACAGTGAAATACGTGGACACATCCATTTTCGGCAATGTTCAGTCTTTACTGTTATGTATTAAACAATCTTTTGAACCTCCAAAAAGAGAAACATTTTCGTCTTGTAAAATCGAAAAGTACGATCTGAATTTCGTTCTTTGCTTGCTTGACATGTCGATAGTCGAAAATCACACTAACAGTACATTACGTTCTATTGGTCTTTGTGCGAATCCAAGTGACATTATTAATGTGACCAAGATCTAAATAATGATAAGCGGTTGGGATTGATATAAAGAATTTGCAAAATATATCTTGTTCGGGTCGGCTAATGTGTGTAATGATATGGGCCACTATTGGTCGATTGCCGCGTTAGACATGGGAGGCTCAGCGAACCACTGTTAGCTAAAATTTGGCCAGCGCGGTAAACGATGCCGGTTTGTAGTTTTTCATGGGGAGAAAGAGCTTACCGGCGGCTTTTTACAATTTAAGTCAATCTCAAAATACGGAGAAACCACAAACAGGAAGTGCACACCATAATTTCCTGTATTTTCTTAGTAAATCCGGGAAGACCCTATCATACTAGGCCCGGTCAGACACAGTCAACTTCTGCCACTATTTCTTGGTGTACATTTTGCTGGCAGCAACTAGCTGTGTCCTTCTGGTCACCTTGCTGGCAGCAACTGGCTTTAACGTTCCGTGCTTGGTGTAATACTCCCCCCCCCCCCACCCTTACCCTATATTTTGCTGTCAACAACCGGCTATGACGTTCAGTTATAGCAAACTGTGTAAAATAGTACTAAAATACCCCTAACACGAATCATTACATATACCTAAGCAAAACACCCATCTAACTTACACCAGTGCGCCGGCCCACTCAAGTTCAACAATTTGTTCACAGAAGATGAAACGTCCAAATGAATTGCCAGATAAAAAGGACCTGCGGCATTCACTTGTGGCCGCTGGTGTGTCCCTCCAAGATATGCATACGTGTGAGTCCACATAAGCTCTGCAGCCAGCGCGCAAGGACATTGCCAAGGCTAGAGTAGGCGCCAGACTAATGGCCCGCCGCCCATAAACTGTTCGCGACCTTAGGCTACTTCTTGTTTGTTCCACTTCTACCTTTTGCAAAATTCGACAATAAACGTTTGCGGCTTTAGTATTATCATAAGGAGTTAGAATAAATCGGAACAATAAAACAGCTTGATTAGTGTCACGTCAAAGTGCATTTTTTGTTATGCCTCTTCTACACACTTAAATAGTTATCTCGTTTTACAGAAAACAGAGATAGAACAAAGTTAACAAGAACTGAAGTCGTGAAATGTAAGACGTGTGTATCAGATACGTGCTCTTATATGCTCACAACAAACACAGGAGCGCCTCAAGGCTGCGTGCTGTCACCTGCCTTGTATACATTGTATACAAATGATTTCACTGTGACACACAACAACGTTTACCTTCTTAAATTTGCCGACGACTCTGCTATTTTAGGCCTTTTACCTAACTCTGGCCACGAATATTCTAACATTGTACAATCCTTTCATTGTTGGTGTAATAACAACTATCTTCTACTGAATGTTAAGAAAACAAAAGAGCTTGTTTTTGACTTTAGGAAAAATAACAACGATCCTGTTTGCCCTCTTACTATCAACAATGAAGAGGTTGAAATTGTCACAGAGGCCAAATATCTTGGCATTACTATTGATTCATTGCTTAACTGGCATGCGCATGTAACATATGTATACAAGAAAGCCAACCAGCGCATGTATTTCCTCAGAAAGCTCCGCTTTTTAAAAGTTAGCAAAAGCATTCTGAAAATATTTTACACCATGGCTATTCAGAGCGTTTTGATGTATGGAGTTGTCTGTTGGGGAGGAAACATCTTACAAAAAGATCAAAATAAGATCAATAATTTAATTAAAAAAGCATCCAAAATTTGTATCTGTGATCTGCCATATTTTGATGAGCTGTACACTGGTGCTTGTATTAAAAAAGCTAATATTATAAATGACCCCCAACATCCCCTGAACAAGGAATATATAAGATCTGTAAGAAGTTTAAGGCTGTTGTCAAAGAAAACTAAAACTGAGCGCTACTTTAAATCGTTTATTCCATCATCAACTAGGATGTTACAATAATGTCGTCATCTTGATCGTAATCTGTGCACAGTTGAATTATGTCCTGCGTGTCAGGTCAATGTGTTTTAGTTAGGGAAGCATATTGTGTGCACTGTTAATTTTGTTAATTTAGTTAATTTATCAGTGTGTGTGTATATATGTGTGTGTGCGCGCTATGTATCATACTTTCTGCTTCTGTAACTGTATTGTTATGTATTCAATGATCAAAACAAATTTCCTTGTACAAGGACGAATAAAATTTATCTTATCTTATCTTATCTTATCTCAGTGAAAATGAATTTCCCTATGTGGGATAATAAAGTGATTCTAACCGTATCATATCTATTTATTCTGTTTTCCCCAGATTACTGTATGCACATTTAATAGGAGGTGTGCTTGGGTTTACACGAGAACAATTCAGAGATGTCAATGGTTTTTCTAATCTATACTTTGGCTGGGGCTCGGAGGATGACGACATGTACAAAAGGTAGGGAATGACTTTTTGTTTCTTTTTACTTCTGAGTGACTCTTTAGGCCACTGACCAGATATTATAGAAGATTAGAAAACAAAAGCAAAACAAAGACAAGAGATCTGTGTGGTCGCACTAAGACTTGAAGCAAAGTCAAAATATGGCAGAAAAAAGAGGTTGAAGATTGCAAAACCCTGGCGTACGAAATAACACACACACACACACACACACACACACACGCACGCACGCACGCAAGCACGCACGCGCACACATACACACACACACACACACAAAAGAATGCCAAGTTGCGGAAAGGACACACACAATAAAAAAGAAAAGAATGCCAAATTACAGAAACAACACCAAAAAAAAAAAAAAGGCCAAGTTACAGAAACAACACAAAAGAGAGAAAAGAATGCCAAGTTACAGTATTGATCCAAAAACAAAAGAATGCCAAGTTACAGATACGGTACCAGAAGAAAATGCCAAGTCTTGTATGACATGATTGGCCACCTGCGTTGTATGCATGTTTAATATTAGCTGTGTTGTATATCCTCAGAATCGTCCATAAACACTACAAAGTTTTCAGAAGCCCCAAAGAAAACGGCCTGTATGACATGATAAAACATAAAAGAGATAAACGGTGGAATGTTAATAGGGGCAGGTAAGATAATGGTTTGTTTCAGTGGTTCTCGCATTGTATGGGCAAGTAAGATAATGTTATTGTTTCAGAGGTTCTCGCATTGTATGGGCAAGTAAGATAATGTTATTGTTTCAGTGGTTCTCGCATTGTATGGGCAAGTAAGATAATGTTATTGTTTCAGTGGTTCTCGCATTGTATGGGCAGATAAGATAATGTTATTATTTCAGTGGTTCTCGCATTGTATGGTCAGGTAAGATAATGTTATTGTTTCAGTGGTTCTCGCATTGTATTTTTCTTCATGACACCAACTTATTGCCAGTACCGTCGGCACGCGCCGTAGAACCCACACTCAAACTCAGATCTATACAAAACAACTTTTTGAGAATTTTACCAATGTGTTAAAATTATATGAATGTATTTAATTCTATGTTAAACTTGACAGCTCTGAATACGAAATATAAATAAAGAAAGTCTGCCGAAATAGACCCTGAAGGGCGAAAAGTGGCCGTTATCGTACCGACGGGCTGTAAAACGCAAACTCAAGCTCAAACTCTCAACGCATGGGCACATTGGGCAGTGGCCCAGGGGCCCCGGAGTGTAGGGGCCTCATGCATGCACAGTTACATTGGGTTTAGAAACGTGGTCGGAAATCCGGCCGCTGCTTGTTGCATTGCCCAAGGGGCCATAATGACGTTAAGATGGCCCTGCCTTTTTGTGGTGTCCTTGTGGTTAAAATGATTGCTCCATTAACAGGTTCAACATCACAAACAAAGCTGAGCGTAAACAGGAAGTAGATGGCTTGAATTGTGTCACATATACCGTCACTGGAATACATGTCAAACCTTTGTATGTGTGGTACAATATTTCCGTCAACATGACAGAGGTGTATTCGGTAAGTAAACCTTTGGTGGTTTTTCTTTTTTAACTTAAGAATATGAAAGTGACTATTATTTATTTGCACCATGTGACCAGATTGGGTATATATTCAATATAATTGATATTTGTAATATATATTTAGATGTTTCAAATTGGTATTTTTTTTCTGCGCAGTGAGTTTTTAACATTGAAAGTCCCAGGAGAAGATGAGAAACAGGTGTACAAAAATTGCAATTGAAATAATGATATATAAACAAACTTAAGTCTGGCCACAATAACCATAGCAACCGACAAATGTCACACTTTCTACAATACTTTACGCTGTTTTCTTTCACATTGTAAGCTCCCTGTTATTTGAGGTCAGTGTTAGCTTCCTGGCCCTATTAATAAGAAATATTCACGTTCAGCTGTAACCCACCCCCCCCCCCGCCACCCCTCGCCCCACATCCCTTTAAAATGATATCGGTCACTTGTGAAACCTTTTCATGCGTTGATAGAACCAGCGATCTGTCACTAACACCATCAATAGTTGAACATGTAGGATTTTTTTTCATCTTCCAGAAAGCGCCACACTATTTGAAAAGTGTAGTGGAAAATCTGGAAAAAGAGGATCTGGAACACCGAAAGAAAGAAGGAACCGCGAATGAAATTCAGCCAAACACAGTAAAATCTTGACCCAGATAATTATTCTTTACGTATCCAGGCATGCATCTGTTGGGGGGGGGGGGGGTGGGGGTTTATCTTACTAAGCCCGGAACTGCACAGTCAGCTGTTGGCAGACAAGAAGTGCACACTATAATTTCCTGCATTTTCTTAGTAAATCCAAGAAGACCTGTCATACCAGGCCCGGTCAGACACAGTCAGTTTCTGCCATTATTTCTCTTGGGTGTACATTTTGCTGACAGCAACTAGCTGTGATGTTCCGTGCTTAGTGCGATACCCCCCCCCCCCCACCCCACCTCCCCCCTTATCTTTATCCAGTGAAATTATACCTGAGATACTTGAAACAATAAGATGAGACGGTCCTTCCTTCGTACCTCTAAAAAAAATTCGTGCACACAGTTCGAGTGCTAATTAGGGGCGGGGCCTATGGCGCACAGCATGAAAAGAATGCTTGGTGTAATGATAAATTAATGGTGCTGATTTGTTACAGTGCTACTGCGACTGAAAAAAAAAAAAAGAAAAATGGCCAGAGTTTTCCCACAGTGATTGAATTTGAAATTACAAAATAAGTGACGCCAGTCAAGGCCTGCAGCGATAGCTGAAGAGTGAACAAAATCTCAATATTTTCCCCTATGGCTTTATAAAATACCGGTACTGTATTGTTCACGACTTCCTCGCATTCACCGCTAGGCGGCCGTGTGAAATCTGTAAACGCTGAACGCGCTAGCTGTCTCATCTTATTGTTTCTAGTGTCTTTGATTATACTCCAGTCCGGCAACGGTGTCTTGGAACACTTTCATTACATGATAGCCAATGCGCACCGGCAAATTTTACAGCGGTGCGCACATAGTTCGGTTTGTTTAATGAACACTGAATATGATTTGCTTGAAAAATTGCAGTTTTAGAGACGAAGGCTCAGTTATTTCAAATAGATGGAAAAAGTCTCTCTGCGTTGAAATTTGTCACTTTACCCGGTAAAATTTAAAACCAAAATTGAGTGGATCAGAGGTACCTCGCAAAATATGAAAGTGGCACAAAGCATATTAAGAGGGGAGTTTGAATTCAAAGTGAAGAGAAATTGGTGTATTCAATTGTGACCATATCACGTGATTTTGTGATCGGTCGGGCATTCGTCATCTTGACACAACTGAAGACATAGTTCTGACTTGACTTACTGACATAGCGACGTATGACAGTATTGTCATTTTGCATTCTACGGTGCTGAGCAAGGTGTTCGGCTGTCAGGATGGGAAGGCCAGTGTCCTCGCCAATGTCGTCCATCCATCTCCTGCGAGGTCTGCCTCTCCTCCTTGCTCCTTGGAAGTCCTCTTTTGTGCGCTTTGCGGATTATAGCTATAAAAGTATATTACTTAAATAACATTTTCTGAAATTTGAAACTGGTCGGAATGAAATGATCTTCTGTTTTATGAATTTCTAAGTCCACTGTCTGAATATCAGAAATGAACAATATACTTAAGTACATGTCTTTTATGTTGAAAGTACAAAAGTCACAAAGATATGTTAAAAAAAAAAAAGTACTGAAGTCACAAAGATAAGTAAAAAAAAATAAAAAATGCTGAAGTCACAGTAAATTAAGTGCCTTGGTCCAAACAAATAGATTGCATTCGCCAGGCATCAAATTGAGTTAGAAAGCTAAATATTGGCATGTTGCCACATCAAACGTTACAGTATGTAAAACATACTCAGAAAATTCATAACAAGACGTCCTTTCAGCACTAGGGTCTTCAACTTGTCCTCTCTTGTTGTTGGTCCATTTCTTCGATTTGGAGAGTTAATGCATTGTTCCAGGACGTCGTTGTTTTTTGCAGCTGTGCAATTGCTATTACAACATGTGGTTTTTTTTAAAATTATTTTTTAAGAGAGCTCCCTGCATTAAATTTAGTCGACAATCATGTTGAATGCATTAAAAAAAAAGTATAGTGAATGTGCGATTCGAGATCTGCTTGTCTGTTATGTTATACAATGTTCGATGCAAATTTTTTTTTCTAAAAAAAAACAAAAAAAACTCATATCCAAAGTATCCTCATGCATTATTATTATTATTATTATTATTATTACTAGACATTCCTCTCTTTATGCTGTGGGCTTTACCTGTAGTTTGATTGACATTCATCATTGGCATTTGGTTATTGATAGGGGACCGTGGACTTGTATATAGTATAGCGGAACAGTGAACACAACCCAGTATTGTCTCTATTCTGCTTTGTAATTTGACTGCGGTCCCTTGGCCATAGGATTGTCATTTACGTGGATGCGTTGACAATGACAATACTGTTTGGTAAAAATGTAGTTTATCAGCCTATAATTAATGTAAGTAACGTCCCTTTTATTCTTTGTAGACACAGTGGTCTCCCCTATCTATTGCTGGTGGTGGGTAGCCGTTTCCGGTAGTGTCTCCTTCTGTCCTGTTATTCTGCTGTATTGTGCATATCGTTTTACTTCAACCTAGCGCAATATGGCCGTTATCGTGTCGATGTGATTTCTCCAAACTCAAACTCAAGTTTCCCTATCTGTTATAATATCAGAAGTCCCAGATGGAAGATGGACCGGAGTCCAATTTTAGAGATTTTCTTGGTTATTTTAAACAATTATGATACTACCTGTATTGCCCCAAAGCCCAGTTTTGATTTTTTTTTTTCTACTTCAGTAAAGTCTCCCTCTGATTGTTTTCTTTATCTCCATTAACAATACACTTGGGGACTTTCAAACTTAAAAATTCGAATTTTTTTTTTCAGTTTTGTTGACTATTTTTAAAGGTCTTCGGGTGATATTATGTGGTGTCATCCGGTGAATACATCAAAAATACTGTGGTAATACATAGGTATTGTATTTTCAGTCACACAGTCATGAATGCATTTATTTCCGTACGTCAAAGGAGTCCCCCTATCCGTAATGTTACCCCATTGACACACTTACATTGATATCTAGTCTAGAGTAGATTGGTGTTACTAAAGATACTACGTATAATAAGATAAGATACACCCTTCTTGGCGCCTCTAAAAAATCGTGCACAGTTTGCTCGCTGATCAATGGAGCATGGAGCATTGCATTAAAAGAATGCTTGTTATGCAGATAAATTAATGGTGCGGATTTGTTAGAGTGCTACTGCAACTAAAAAATGAGATAGCCAGAGTTTTCCAACAGCCCTTCAAGTTATAACAAATAAGTGACCTCGGTCAACGCCTAAAGCGCTGGCTGAACAGTGAATTATAAACAAAATTCTGTATTTTCCCTATATTGGCTTTGTACAAAAAATTTTAAAACATGGCACTATCCATGACTTCCGCGCATTCGCCACTAGGTAGCTGTGCAAAATCTGTGCATGTTAAAGGCGCTAGCTGTCTCATGTTATTGTATCTAGTATTTTTGATGTCACCGCAGCGCGGCAGTGAGTCGCTTTACACGGATGTCTAATTTAAAGCAGCTTGAGGTGACGCAGTTTGCCAAATACATGCGAACTTTGCCGAAATGTTCCGTCCTCCCGTCTTCCCATCCTACCCCTATCCCTGAGGTCAAGTACCACCGTTCTATGGTCGCGTCATTTTGAACTTATTCACCTCATTTTGTAAGTCTCAAGATCAAGTTAAGTAACTGCACTGTGACTTCTCTTGTATCCAGGGCTCCAAATAACTTCCGAAGCGGTCCATGAAGAACGTACCCTGGCGTTTGGTGACTCCCCCCCCCCCCTCCTCCCCTTCTTTCCCTTATGAATACGTTTCAGGCTCTTGGCTTCACGGCTGCCCTTTTTGGTTGTTTTTATTTGGGAATGGTTCTGGTCACTGTGGGTAGATCAAATAACAATCGGTGCAACCATTTACTTGTAGTGGAAGTGTAAAACTGATCGAGAGACAGACAGACAGACAGACAGACAGACAGATAGTGGAAGAGAGACACAGAGAGAGACAAACAGACAGACAGAAGATAGTGGAAAAGAGACACAGACGGAGAGAGAGAGAGAGACTGAAAGGGGTCGACTAGTATACCCAAACATATCATACGTGTACTACAATCATATTATATTAAAACGTGAAAACCGGTATTATCTGTTCATTGTGAATGTAGCATTATTGATATCAATTTATATTAACCCTCTAGTGCTGGTGAAATAAACTGCCTTGTCTGATCCAACGCTCTGCTGGTATCAACGTTTACTGTTGTTTCTCACCTCCTTCCCATCACTTCGCTCCGCATCGATCGAACTCTGCCTGCAACTGTGTCTTACCCTTCCGTCCTCAACGGGCAACCTTTGTTATCCTAGCAAGAGCAAACAATGTAACTGCATAATGTATCCCCTGCTACAATGAGTGTTAGCATAGTAGAATGTTCTGCACTTTTCTCTGTCACAAGCTGTGGCAAAAAAACACTTCAGTTTATCAAAAAAGTTACCATTTAAAAAAAAAAAAAAACCCTAAGAATTGCACATATGTATGGGATGAAATGCTTCAGTTGGGGCTCGACGCGTAACATTGACCTTATTCAAAATACTCGATTTCTGACCCAAAATTTTTTTTTTTTAATATTATCGGGAAAAATAAGTTATTGATTATTTTAGAATCTGATTCTAAAACGAAACATCGGACTCATGATGATGTTCTCCCAAATACAGCACACTGTGCGCTGGAGGGTTAAGAAGGTAGCATTTTTGCACTGATTTTAACGCTCGAGCGGTCTCAGTATTTGTACCAGAGCTTAGAAACATATTAGTGATTTATTTGTTCATTTTTCTGTTTCTGCATTCTGCAAGAAGGGTACCTTAATTGCAGGACCACAGGTGTTCAATTTAGGCTGCCAATGTTTATCAGTTGTCACAATCATGTTCGTTAAATTATATTGATGTTCATACATACAAAATGTTATTATTTTTAATTATCACCATGCTTTACATCAAGTGGGTTTCATTTTCATGTGGATTTTGATGCTAATAAATTTTACTTTTAAGTACAAATTCTCGCTGGACATGTAATTGTTGTCTTTGCACTGTAGATAACTTGGATCGCTGTGGATAAAATCATGGGCCTGCGAGGCACGAATTCAACATCACAATCATGTACTGTTGCACCAAGCACAAGGATTCCACGTAACAATGTGTTCAATGGCCACGATTTTATGAAATGGTCAAAATAATCATTCTAATTCAGGCCGATGTAAATGAACTCATTTTTTTTCAAGATAACTTCAGTAAAATTCCTATTGTCAAGCAACGCGTCTGTTTACTGTTTATTGAGCAATCGCATCGAATATTATTGCAGATTATTAAATAATAAAATAATTATTTTTTTTGGTTAAGTCATAATGATTTAGAAAGCCATGCCAAAAATTTGGATGCACGCAAGGATTTATCAAGGGGAGAAGTTAACTTGAAAAAACTGATTTCATTTATTTCCTTGGAGACCATAGGAGAAAATGACAGGAAATTCATTCCGTGCAAGATCTGAACCTACATCTTCTGTTTCTCGGGCCTGCGACCTTCAGCCGTGGTGCGCTAGCTTCTCATACCCGGTATTTAAAAATGCACACCATCCCGACTCTTACAGAAACTGAAAGAAGAAGAAAGAGTTGAAACCGTTGGGGAAGTGAGACTACAAGAGATCTTCAGAGGAGGGGGAATCCCCGTGAAATAAGACATTGTCCATCTGATCTTACGTATTGGCGTATCAATATTTTTCCTTCGCATTTTACGAGAGAGCTTTTCAAGTTTTGGTGAGTTAAATTTCTTGTACAGACAAGCATGAGGGGAAAACGTGTCTGCTCCTAATTTCAGAACTATTAAAAATATGTATACATCACTCTCTAAGAATGTAGATAGACTCACCATGAGCAAATATTATAAAAACCACAGAAAATCTGTGGGGTCGCAGCAAGGCTTGAAGCAAAATCAAAATATGGCTAAGAGAAAATGTTGTAGGTAGCAAGGTCTCCCGTAAGAACTAATACAGGCACGATACAACAAAACGCAAAGGAAAAGAGAAAACAGATAATAATAATAATAATAATATATTGCATTTATATAGCGCCCAACCCCGTCGATGACAAGCTCTGGGCGCTTTAACAAACTCTTACACACACACACACATACGCATACACAAAAGAAATTCAAAAATATTTACTATTGTTGCTGCCGAAAAACACCTAGCCTAGTTTGTCTGAAAGAAATGGGTCTTCAGATGGCGTTTGAAAGAACCAATGTCATTAATTTCCCTGGTTGTCTTTGGAAGAGTGTTCCAGATGGTAGGGCCAAGAAATGAAAAGGACTTTTCTCCTACAGTGGACAGATTCATTTTAGGTACTTTCAATTTTGTAGTGTCAGATGATGATCTTAGTTGACGAGATGGAACATAGTAATCAGTTAAATCAACTAGGTACGATGGAGCAGTATTATTGACACATTTGTGACAAATGGATGACAATTTGTACATTATTCTTTTCTCGACTGGCAGCCAGTGCAAACTCTGCAGAAGTGGCAGTGCTGGATCTCTTTTCTTTTTCTTCAAAACAAGTCTCGCTGCATTGTTTTGAGCAATTTGGAGTTTTCTAATATTTTTTTGTGAAATTCCAGCCAAAAGGGAGTTGCAATAGTCAAGCTTTGAAAGTACAAAAGAATTTACTAAAACAGCCGCAGTTTCAGTTGAAATAAGATGTCTGATTTTACCGATTTTACAGATTTCCATGTATAGAATACGAATGAGGTGACTAACCTGAGATGACATAGAAAGATTTGAATCAATGTAAACCCCTAGGTTTTTTACTTTTTTTGAAATTTCTATTGAATTAGTGCCAATTATCATCTCAGTTCTGTCCACTTCTTGCAGAACCCGCTCACGGCCTAATAAAATAACCTCAGTTTTATCCTCATTTAGTGCCAGTTTGTTTTGGTTCATCCAGCTTTTAATTTCTGTTATACAGTTTCCAGCCTGCTGCAGAAGGCTGTCAACATCGCATGGCAAGGCAGAACTGTAGAGCTGGGTATCATCAGCATAGAAATGATATTGTAAATTAAATTTCTTTATTTCATGTACAAGTGGAATAGTATAGATAGTAAACAAAATAGGACCAAGCACTGAGCCTTGTGGTACGCCATACTGAAGCGCATAAGAAAAATATCTTATTTTGTTGGTTACAACAAATTGGTGGCGATTTGACAGGTAAGATTCGACCCATTTAAGGGCGACCCCTCTGATTCCAAACGATGTTTCTAGCCTTCTGAGCAGGATTTCGTGATCGATGGTGTCGAACGCTGCTGATAGATCCAACAAATTAAGCAGAGTAATATTTCCAGAATCTGCCTTTACTAATATGTCATTCATGAGGAAAAAAATCTGTAACAGGATGGAAAATTGAACCAAAGATACTGGAGACAATAAGATGAGACAGCCAGCGCTTTTAGCGTGCACAGATTTCGCACGAGGTGCGAAGAAGGGAGTGTCTCATGTTGTCGTTTCTAGTATCTTTGATTGAACCAATAAAATGCTTTATTACATCGTTTCTGTATAATTTCTTATTGGCAATGATAAGGTGGTCGTAACTCAAAACCACACGAAAATCAAAGAACTATTAGTATGAGTGATGGACGACAAAGGGTTTCGACCTCTTGACTTCCTTGGACTGAATGGGGTCTTGGATATAACCATAGGTCGATGTTCTCCAGCAGTCTTGTGGGTGGTACATTGTAGAATTGCATTCGAACTTCTGGATAATTCTTAGTCACACATGTTGTACTAATCTCGTCAATGTATGACATAGTATGACTGGTGCGCAGAAATGTTTACCAGTAGACACAGTTGCTGTCTGAATGCTAAATTTAGATTGTCCGTGGTTCGTTTCTTATCAGTCTGAAATTCGTCATTTACTCTACTTCTCTTGATAAATCCCTTCCATGTAATTGAAAACAAGAATCAGCCGTTTAAAGGAATAACGGACAAACCAATCTTTGAAGTGATGCGCAAAAAACTAATAACAATAAAACTAAACAAGATAAATAAAACAAAGAACAAAAACAAAAGAACGAGCCCACGATGCGAAAAAAAAATACCTATTGGGTCACAGCAAAGATAGCCACCAATGTTCCCTCTAAGTTGCGCACATCTGCGCCTGCATACACGTTTTGCAACCACCGCACAAAAGACTCGATGTGTACACATACGCTTAATTACCTAAAATAATGTAATATTAATAAACTAGATGGTCTACTGGGCATTGCCCGGAATAAATAATCATGTGCCCCCCCCCCCAATAAAAGTAATAAACTACAGTCTTGCTTCAGAACTCGTGCGCACCAGAACATTATGCACCAAACTGATCGCTTGATACGGTTACTTTTTATGACATGCACGGTACTATATATTACGAAACAAACATGCAAATATACAGATGTTACATAGCAATAAACATTGTTATTTTTTAAAACTACATGCTTGAAGTAAACAACTTTTAATTATAGCCATCATCTTCCTTATCTCCATTGCCACCTTCCTGCCAAATTTAAGGCCTGAAGAGTGTATAGTTTCGTCAGTTAGTCATGCCAAAGGTTGCAAGTTACTGAAATATATAATAGATAATGATTACACTTTTTGAAGCATTCAGTGCACACATACACATGTCACAGAAAAAGAAAATTGTGCAACATATCATAAGATTTTTGTGCTACACTGACTAGTAAAAAATCAGAGGGAACATTGTTTAGCACAATATTAAATTTTGCCATGAACACAAAACAAAAACAAAAATTAAGTTAATAAAATAAAGAATAGAAGCAATTTATGAACAAACAAGGAGAAACTCTACAATAAAAATTACAAGAATGAGCATAAAGTACGGAAATTTTCGGTCCCTAGATCAGTAGATGTCCTGCATCGGGCTAATAAAGTAAAAAAAAAAAACAATAACAAAAACAAAAACAAAAAAGAACAACTGAAATAAATGAAACAATGTTTAAAGAACAAATTGCCGAAACAAATAACTGAATAGGAACCGGCTACTTAACTGTTGCTGGATTTAGGTCTTTACAGATTAAAAAAATTATGATAAAAATTATCTTGCCCGAGAGTTTACTCGAGAGGTTCTCTCTCTCTCTCTCTCTCTCTCTCTCTCTCTCTCTCTCTCTCTCTCTCTCTTCTCTCTCTTCCTCTCTCCCTCTCTCTTTCTCTCTCTTTTTCTCTTCCTCTCTCCTCTCTCCTCTTTCTTCGTCTCTCTCCCCTTCTCTCTCTCTCACTCTCACTCTCTCTCTCTCTCTCTCTCTCTCTCCCACCGTGTCTTATATTCTCTCTGGGCCTTGCAACAACAAGAAAGAAAAGTGAGGGAACAACATCTAACAAGTAAAATCAAGAGAGACAAACTAAGAAATAACCATCATCTGGAATGTCGATGAAAGAAAAACAGCAAACATTACTGAAGAATCCAAGAATAAAGAACAAAGACCCAACAGTCTCAGGCTGAGGCCCCAAGACACAATAATCTTCACCCGAGAGCTAGCACAGCTGAAAGTCTATTCTCAAGAAGTATGTGTGTTTTTTTATGTGTATGTTTTTGATGAACATTTTTTTTTTTCGAAAAGTATCATAATTCATGTGGGTGGATCTGACAAACTTGGCTAAGGGCGAATTTTCATACCTCCGTAAAAAATATTTTTAAGACGATTTCGAGTAAAATGTTTTAATTATAGCGAATCTCAACTTCCATAGATAATATTTGTATCCCAGAAATTGTGTCTTTCACATTGAGCCCGATTTCGTCAGATCCACTCACATCTCAAAAATACGCCACGGGAATACATGTCCCTTCTTCTATTTTTTATTGTAGGTATTCCTTACAATAAAAAATAGAAGAAGGGACATTCCACGGTAACTGGCTGGACGTTCAGACAATGCTTTTTAAGAAAGAAAAGGCCAGTAAATAAATATTACCCAACTATTTTTTTCAAAATTCAATTGATCAACTCCCCAGAAAAATCTTACAAAAATGACAAAAATGTGTTTTAAATTATAAAAATTAAGACGAGTCTATTCAATTGGATTCACTTCAGTTGGTAACTGTTGGGACAGGAAAAAATATCATGTCCTTTACATAGCAAAATGAAATTGCTAAATCTTTGAAACCAAACTAACAGTTCTAGTGAACAATGTTTTTCTACATTCAGAAAATGCATTTGAGCATACAGAAAAAGCATAAATAATCAAGTTTTACTTTTAAGCACAGTGGGGCAATTAGTTTGAGTAACTGACGGAACATAATCTTGGTAACTGATTGGAGGTTGTAAACATATGAATGTTCTTTTCCAAGATGGTTGCCAGGTCACATGATCACGCAAGGAAGATAATGCTTATCAAAAATGTCAATCTAATTACTCCCATTTATAACACAACCATTAATTTTTTTTTTCCCAAGCATGGTTTGAAACATGGCTCTTTGGTAACATACTACGTGGAATGTCTCAGGAGCGATTTCAAGTAAAATACGTGCGAGTTCAGTGAGCCAAAAACACCCTCAGAAAAAGCCCTGAAAGCACGCATAAGGGAATATACTGCAAGGCAGCGGCCGGCAACCTTTTTGCCTCTGCGTACCGAATCCCATGTCTAATGAGTGGGTGCTGTGGGCGACCAAAAAAAAAAAAAATGGAATTATCTATTTAAATGCATCGTTATATTTTGTCTCAAATCAATGAATAACGCAAAATAAGAAAATGATTTGTGCTTTACATAATTTTTTCTTTTTACCTGACTTTTTTTTTTTTTTTTTACTGTTGACTTTTTTAAAGCTGAGTTTTCATGTGAAGGGAAACAGAAGCGGCAACTGAAACGTCAAAACCCGTCAGGTAGTGAAATTGAATATTTTCATGTGTACGGAAATCCCGTTTCTGTTGGAAACGCTCTTTATTTTCAATTGTAATACTTGATGGATTTTTGCCGTTTCCATACAGATGAAAACACAGCTTGACCGATCGATCAGTGTGGAAAATATAGGGAAAATACTTGCCCTCAGGCCGGACAAAATCTGTTTTCTGGCCGGATCTGGCCCATAGGCCCTAGGTTAGCGACACTTGGGCTAAAGGGTTCCATGTGTGAGATCCCATTAAAGTGGACATTCTTGCTGGACATGAGTGACCGTAGTGATGAAACAAAAGATCCAGGTCAGATTAGCTACACAAGGACAGAAGGTAAGGTCATTGTACGTGCATGTCAGGTTCCAGCAAGTGTTACGTCATTCCTCAACTTCTCAACGTATAAATAGCGGAGTTTATCCGTTACATATTGCTGTGGTTCCATTGTCAATTGTCAGTGTCGTGCAGGTGATTGATAATTCTGCTGGATCTTTTTGAATTTTTTGTTGATCATTTTATTTCCATTCATTCATTCATTCATTCATTCATCAATTCATTCATTCATTCATTCATTCATTCATTCATTCATTCATTCATTCATTCATTCACCCATTCTTCGTCCATTTGTTTGTTAATTCATTCGTTCATTCATGCCACAATACATTTAAAAAAGTGCCAAAGTGTGCATTTGTTATTCCTCTTCTACATATCAAAAGATCTCCAGTTTTTCAGAAAATGGAGATAAAACCAACAAGACATAAAGACGCGATATTGTCCAGTTCGTAATTTTCTGACCTTAAATAGTAAGCGCCTTCATCGGCTATCAGAAGGTTTGTTAATTTATTCGTTCATTCATTCATCCACGTTATGGCATTTCTTCTGTTGTTGTTGTTTTTTTTACCAACTTTCAATGTTAATTTTTTGTTCATTCATTTATTTATTTCTCTATTCATTTGTTGTTTATTTATCTTCATTCATTTGCTTTTTCCTTCCCTTTTTCTAATCCATTTTTCATTTCTTTCATCCAGTACACATTTCACTTTGTTTTTGCAATCCTCTATTCCAGGTCATTACTCATGGATTTTGTTTCCTGTGTTTTCTCTAAATAAACTTTAAATAGGATTTATTTTATCTTCTATTGCTCCTCTTGTGACAGTCCGTCAAGATGTTCTCAACTTGCCTCTTGCATGTTGCTCTAGCCATTGCCGTGTTTCTACCACAGGGCCATGCTGGTAAGTAACTGTTGAAGTCAGAGGTTGAGAAAGATTCCTTGGTGCCAGTACCAACTGTCTGTCTGTCTATCTGTCTGCCTGTCTGTCCGTCCGTCCGTTCGTCAGCGCGCCCGCCCACCCATCCATCCATCCATCCGTCTATCTATCTATCTACCTATCTATCTATCTATCTATCTATCTATCTATCTATCTATCTATCTATCTATTTATCTTCTTCTTAAACAGAAAGTAAACCAAAAAGTTTTTGGGATCGCAGTCAGACATTTTTTTGTACGTTTAATGTTTTTTTTTTCTTTTATTGCTACTGCTAGCATGCTCTCGCTCTCTCTCTCTCTCTCTCGCTTTCTCTTTCTCTCTCTTTCTCTCTCTCTCTCTGTCTGTCTCTCTCTCTCTCTCTCTTTCTCTCTCTCTCGCTCGCTCTCTCTTTGTCTCTCCCTCTCTCTCTGTCCCTCTCTCGCTGTCCCTCTCTCGATCGCTCTCTCTCTCTCTCTTTCTCTCTCTCTCTCTCTCTCTCTCTCTCTCTCTCTCTCTCTCTCTCTCTCTCTCTCTCATCTTGTTTTGTTTTGTTTTGTTTTCGGCATTTACACCAAGGTTGATAAGCTTCACCATTTCTAACGTCTTTGTCCTGTTTATACTAAGCGTTCTGAAGCCATCAGAAAAAAGTGAATGAAACTTGAAAGTTGTTCATTAACTGAGAAGGAGGGCGAGACTTGTTGCAGTGTCATAAACTTTCTTTAGATTGACGGCCGCTTTCCATGGAGCATTTTACGTACGTATTTTCTTTCGTGCACGTTTCCATGGGTGAGTTTTCCAGCATGCTCCATGGAAATGCCCACAATGAAATAGCAAGCTGCGTATTTTAATAATGACTGACGTCTTTTCCACCTGTAGTTCAGACCGTCATACGTGCGTTAAACGCATCAAGAATACATTGAATTGAAAGGTGTCTTTACTCCTTATACCCAGACTGTTGCATTTTATGACAATTCCATAGCTGTGTGCAATCACTCTCTGACAAACTCAAACGTTTATGAAAAATGAAAAACAAAAAATAGCAAGAACACCCAAATTCATGATCCGTGCATGGCTTCGCGCACGCAGAATGTAAGGGCCGGAATGACACAGTCAGCTGCTGGCAGACAAGAAATGCACACCATAATTTCCCACATTTTCTTTGCAAATACGGGAAGATTCGACCATACAAAGCCCGACCAGACATAGTCCATTTCCTCCACTATTGTAATCTAATTATATTTCTTGGGTGTACATTTTGCTGGTACCAACTGGCTGTGACGTTCCGGGCTAAGTGGTCTTGTCCACAGTATCCATTCCGCTCCTCTATTTTTACGGGAAATGTCGTACGAAAAAGCAAAACACTCTTGGCCTCTGTATACTTCTCCACAGCATCCATTCCGCTCCGCTCCTCACAGCCATAGAGGCAAAGAGTGTTTTACTTTGTCATACATCATGTTCCGTAAAATAGCGGAGCGGAGCAAATGCTATGAACAAGACCACTAATGAAGTGAAGGGTCGAACACGATCTTATTTTGACGGGGATTCTCTTCCACAGTACTTCTCTCACAAGCGTTTCGTCTTTTTGTTTCTTCTATCTTCTATGACTGTAGATAATTCTACTATTTCCACAGCGGATTTATTCGGTGCTCGTATCGCCAAGGGCCGTGTGGAAGGTTCTAGCATTGACGAAGCTTCAGGCTTGGCCATCAGGTTATTATCATCCAGATGTCGCTTATGTCCATAATGACAAAGGCGATTCTTCCCATTTCTTCGCTGTCAATATCCAGACAGGAAAAGTGGTACTGTGTCTGTCACCATCATCATCACCATCGTCATCACCATCATCATCATCACCATTGCCACCACCACCGCCCACCAGCATTATCATTATCATCGTCATCATCACCATCATCATCATCGTATTTTAGAAAATTTCTACAATATTAGAAGAGAAAGTTTGTTTTCTGGTGTTAGCTTTAATCAAATAATTATTTTATGGTTAAGGATAAGGATTAAGTTTAGAGAGTTGACTACAACCACTTTTTCTGTAGAGACATGGCCACAAGAAAGTTTTCGGACACTGGCCACAATAATACCAATATCAAGTTTTTTATTGTTGTTGTTGTTGTTGTTTTGCCACATAGCCCTAATATTCATCTTGATCGTAATCTGCGTACAGTTGAATTGTGTCTTGCGTGCCAGGTCAATGTGTTTTAGTAACGGAAGCATATTGTGCGCAGTGTTAATTTTGTTTGTTTACTGGTGTGTATATATACATTATTATGTGTGTGTGAGTGTTTGTGTGTGTGCGTGTGCGCGCGCGCTATATGTCATAATTTCTGTAACTGTATTGTTATGTATTCAATGATCACAACAAATTTCCTCGTACAAGGAGGAATAAAATTTTTCTTATCTTAGCTTATCTTATTAGAATCTTAAAAATAAACATAAATAGCGACATCAGAGACAGTGGCAAAAGCATTACACACTCGCAGATGTCTGGAGGTCGTGACTCGAAGTTCAGCGCATAACGATAAGATTTTTATTGGTTTCAGCTGGCAACTTTCGAGCTTGCCAATGCTAGAAACTATGACTGGGAAGATATGAGTTATGGTCCCTGCGTTGACGATTGTGCATCTTCCAAGTGCAGGTAGAACTAGGAAAGACTTTCAGTTAATACTGTTTGTCTGTTTGACAGTCTGTTTCCAAGAGGAAGCAGAATTGACAAAGACTTTCAGTTGATATTGTCTCACTGTCTTTCTGTCTGTTTCCAAGAGCAAGTAGAATCAAGAGGGACTTTCAATTGATATTGTCTGTCTATATTTCTAAGTGCAAGTAGAACCGAGAGAGACTTTCAGTTGATATTGTCCGTCTGTCTATTTCCAAGAGCAAGTAGAAGTGAGAAAGACTTTCAGTTGATAAAATCTGTCCGTTTCCAAGTGCAAGTAGAACTGAGAAAAACGTTCACTTTAGTTGACATAATTATTATTTGTCTGTCCATCTGTCTGTGTCTTTCTGCCTGTCTGTCTGTCTGTCTATACATCTGTTTAACTATCTATTCTCACTGTTCGTGTCTGTCTTCAATTTGGGCATGCTTTCAGTTAAAGCGGTCTTTTCATTTATCTCTCAGTTCCACAAAAACATTCGCCGGTATAATACTGACAAACAATATCGCTGGCATTCTCCTCCAGTGCAGATATTGCACCGCTTCGCTACTGCATCTACATCGCTGATATTGGTGACCATGGGCATGACGGACCTGTTGACATCATCTACATGGTCAGAGAGCCTGACGACATTGCTGATGATAGGCTTCCAGTTGTGTCTACCTTACAGTTTAGGTTTGTCTGCCTGCTTGCCTGCCTGTCTGTCTGTCTGTCTGTCTGTCTGTTCATCTTCACTTTTTTACCTAGAAAATGGGCAGATAGACAAAAAAAAAACAACAAAAAAACCAAAAAGCATGAGGGTGAAAAAAGCTGCGAAGAAAGATGCGTAGGAAATGAATCAAATAGAAGTCTGTGACTGACGATCAAACTGGTATTTATGTATTTATTTACTCTTTTTTTTTATTTATTTATCTATGAATTCTCATGTATTTATGTATTCGATTGACCGATTCATTGATCGATCGATCGCTCGATTGATTGACTGATTGATTGATTGATTCATTCATTCATTCATTTATTTATTCTCTTTTCTTCTTTCTTTCCTTTGTTCTTTCTCTCTTTTGTTCTTTCTGTCTTTCTTTCCAGCTTCCCTTCTTTCTTTTTTAATTTATATAAATTATTTATCTCTTTATTTATTTATTTATTCATTTACACATTGTTAATATTATTCTCAAAGTTGGACAGAATTTGACGCCGAAACTTTAATGATGTCCCCTGACGGAAGGCTCTTCGTTATTTCTAAAGTAGACGGTGGACAGGGCATGATAGCCGACTTGCCCAGCTCAGCTTGGGATAATGGTCGTGTCCACCTCAACATGACCCAGACCGCCAAACTTCAACTCTCCACGGGTAAAAATGACCCACAGGGTGGGGAAATATCCCCAGATGGCACGGAGATGCATCTGATAGGAGAGGAAGGAGTTTACTATTTGAGGTGAGCGTGTCACATTAATTTCTTTGTTTGGCGTGGCCTAGATAATACGTGACCTAGTTTCTTAGACTCATAAATTAATTGAGATTTTGTGGTTTGAGTCTGTGTTTAACTGCCCATCGGCACGTACGATTGCGGACACTGAAGTCTGTGTCTCTCATGGTGTTTTTGGGATACTTTACTGGAGCTTGATTATCAGCGCTAAATAGATTAATGTTTTGCCGGTAAAAATCGAAGGGAAAAAATAGTAGGCCTATTTTACCCAGCTCTGTTGGCAATCCTATAACTTTTATATCTTTCTTTCTTTCTGCCTTCCGGCTGTCTGTCTTTCTGTCTTCCCTTCTTTCTTTCTCTCATTCTTTTTTTTTCTTCCTTTCTCTGTGTCTGTTTGTCTTTCTTTCTTTCTTTTTTTCTATCTATCTTTCATTCTTTCTCTCTTTCCTTTTACCCCCAGAAAATTTCTAGCTTTGTTTATTTTGTTGATGTTGTTTTAACGTCATTCTGTGCATTGAAATCTTGGTTATGTTTCCTTTTATGCAGCGCCCCAAATGGTGATTACATCGGGGCTGTGAAGAGTTCTGTCCCACAGAAGGTCCAGAGCGACATCCGGGTGCCCAAGACAGAGGGCTTAGCCTGGCGACCTGATGGCTCGGGGTTTTATGTAATCGCCGAAGGCCTCCACCCGACAATCTATTTCTATCCAAAGATTACCGATGCCACAATTATCGGTTAAAAACAAAGCCCATTTCGGATTCTATTTTTAGACAAACTTAACCTGAACGTATTTTTAAAATTACAACAAAAAATATATTTTAAAAAATAATAATAATAATAACAACAATGCCAGAGGCTCGAGGACTCTTGTTGAGTTCCCTGACCTAAGATGATTAATAAACATTTTCCCCGGGCCGGAAAGTGGCCCGCCGGCAGAACGCTGGATGAAGCTGTTTTGTTGTGTACGGAGACGGAAACAGCAACGGATACGTCAAAAACCCTTTAAGAAGTGAGCTATTAGACAAAATGTTTTCAGTCGATTTCGTACATTCTTTCTTTTGTACTGATTGATGGGTTTTGCCCTTTCCGTTTCTGTACACATGAAAACACAGCTGTAGTCGAAAAAAATAAATAAAAGATCAGACTCCGTGACGTTTAGGCCAAATTTGTAGAGTGAACGTGTAGTGTGTTTATGTGCTGAAGATGTGTAATTCATTGGACGGGGGGGGGGGGGATTTTTGTGTTTGATGCAATGAAAATTTGAAGTGTCCGTTTGATTTACGAAATAAGGGGAAAACTTCAGTAAAAAGAAAAGCTAAAATGTGGCAAAGAAAAAAACAAAAACGGAGAAAAGATAGTATGTTGCAGTGGCCCGTATTAGACACAAGCAGTACAGATAATTATTATACCATAATTCCAAAAGAATTAAGTATAGAAAGAAACGGTCCTACTATGCCACTATAGATATCAAAAAAAATTTTTAAAGTCTTTTGCTCTCACGAGGATTTTAACAATCTGTCACTAAGTGCCCTTGCTTTGCTTTCAATATTTAATGTGATTTTTGCTACCATATTTCTTGTTTGTTCCATTTCCACTTCTTGCACAGCTGAGAAATTCGACTCTAAACGTTTGCGGCGTATTATTATGATCCAAGGGGTTAGAATAAATCGGAACTGTGAAACAGCTTGATAAGTGCCTTAACGCATTTTCAACAAATGCCAAGGTGTGCATTTGTTATACCTCTTCTACATACTAAAAGATCTCCAGTTTTTCAGCAAATGGAGATAGAACAAATAAGACATAAGGTAACGTTTTACCGTCTTGTCTGAGTAATCTGAGTGATTACTAGGCTTATTGGCGTGAACAATTTATACATATAATAATTATATTTTACAGATGGCACAGTGAGACAGACAGCAATATCATAATCCTCCAGTACCAGATGTAGGTGAATCGGTTCATTTTGTCAAAAAAATGTTATGTAATATGAAACTCTGGCCAAACGGTTCCAATAGAAAATGCCTTTTTCTCCTTTGGTAGCTGTTTTCTCAGGAATTTAAACATGAATTATCAGACGCACTCACATTTACTACTAAAATCCTCTTTCTGTTTACCTGACTGTACCCTCAAATAATTATACAACCATCTCAGCACATGAATATACGAGTCAGACATTTTTTTAATGGAGATTCTTTTCTGTCTGAAGTGGTACCTTTTGAACAGCTGGTACAATCAGGCCTCAGAACATACGGCTTTGTTCTTTTTTTGTTATTGTAATGAATGTTTGAGTCCAAGCAAGAAAGATCCTTGGTGTCTAGAAGACTCATAGGGCAATACAAAGGATCATGTGGTCTAGTTCTCTACCAAACTAGAGCTGACATCGATATTCACTAATGCAGATCAAGATGACTTGATGGATGTATGGATGGATGGATGAATGGAGGGATGGATGGATGGATTGACTATGGGTACCTGGATGGAATATTATTTTGAACATGGATGAATGGATAGATGGGTGGGTGGGTGGCTGGATGGATGGATCGATGGATGAACGGATGGATAGATCTATGGATGGACGGACGGACGGACACTGAGCCAAGTTTCATGCTTCTATCATTTTTTTTTCAACGACTGCTCCCATGTGTAGAAGTGGTAAGAAACTCTTCAGGTGGTGTGAGACAGGTGACGATCTTCAGAGGAAGAGTGAGTTCTTGCATCAGATGTTTCGGCCTTTAACTTCCTGACATCTTCTAGAATCTCGGCCACACCGAGTTCACGACTCACGATGTTCGCCACCCATTTTTTTTGTTTTCGTCCATCAGGGTTTGAACTAGTACTGCTGGTTTTGATGCACGTGTAGATTTTAACGGTTGTTCCCATGTGTGGAATTATCAAGCTCACTGTTATACCTTGAGTAAATAAGAAGTTTTCCCACACAAATACTTTCATAATCTGATGTAGAGATGAACGAACCAACCAACCAACACACATGCACACGGGCACACACACACACACACACTATGTTAATACGTAGAAATGAAGACACCCACTCACTTACTGGTTAAAAAACAGTCTCATTTTTGTATTTTTTTAAAAAGTCATATTCAAAATAACATTCATTTTGTTGAGTGCCGAATCACAGTGATACAAGAGAATAAACTGAATGTTACAGCTTGCTTTTGCTAATCACACGAAGTCAGCTTAAGCTGTGGTTTCATGTTTAGGGAAGCGGTAACAGCAAAAAAATCTTCAAATAGTAAAAAGAAAGAGTGCTTTCCTGTGTACGAAAATGGGGTTTCTAGCCATTTCTGTACACACGAAAACATTCTTTCTGTTTTATTACGTGAGCGCTCTTTGATGTTTCCGTTGCCGTTTCGTTTCCGTACACATGAAAACACAACTTTACTGTTCACGTAAGGACCTGACACTCGCAAGAAAGGCGCGTGTAAAGGTTTCCAAACTTACCCCCAGAGAATGAATATGTTGAAGGTAAATTTACTGATTCTGAATTTGCACACAATATTTTTTCAATACCGTTATATCACCGTTATATTACGTTCTTCTCTAGTTCATAATAAATAAGGAAAATAACGTTTTTATTGTTATTGTCACTCGTTAAAATTTTTTTAAAAATAAAAACAGCGTTCTAAAATTTCCCTCCTAACGTTTGCTACATTTTGGTAGAAGCCTAAACTCAAATTGCTGAACAAAACAGTGGAGGGTGGGTTGGGTGGGTGGGTTGGGGGGTGGGGGGGGGGGTGGATTTACTTACGAAAAGTTGCCAAGGATAAATGGAATGAAAAATGTTGGGAACCCCAGGGTTAAGGAAATGTTTATTTCAAAACGGAAAATCGCCCAGTTTTAACCAATAATGGCGTCGCTAAGTTTTGGATAGAAGTAGATCGTAGGATGATGACCTTCAGCAATAACGCAAAAACCAGCTCCATCTGGTCTCCAGGCAACGCCTTCTGTTTTGGTCTCGGGGACATAACTCTGGATCTTTTGAGGGACAGAACTGTTCACGGCTCCGAGGTAATCGCCGTTTGGAACACTGTGAAAGAGACAAAAATGTTACCCACAATGCGGTACTAGTTCTTATTTATTCCAGCTCCACTTTTTGCACAGCTGAGACATTCGGCGTTAAATGAAAGCGGCTTTAGTGTTATGATAAGGAGTTAGAATGGATGGGAACCGTGAAACAGCTTGATAAGTGCTAAAACGCATTTTAAACAAGTGTCAAAGTGTGCATATACTATACCTCTTCTACATACTAAAAGATGTCCAGGTTTTCAGAAAATGGAGATAGATGAAATAAGAACTACGGTCGCGACAAGTCATGACGTCACTACTTAACAATGGTTGTCGGAGATCTTTTTCTTTTATTGCTTGACTCCAATCTAATGTTGTTAGCCCTCTTTTCTTGATTCTTCCGATACTTGCTGAGTGTGTGTATGTCTTCAGTTTAGGAGGTTAGCTTTTCTTGGCATTTACATCTCACATTTCCAGTTTTTATTTGCTTGTATTTGTTTCTCTGTATTTTTGTGGCAAGGATTAGTTTGTTTGTTGGGTTTTTTTTTATAGAATTTTTCCCAGGCAGTGGGCTTGTCCGGCCTGCTCTTCTCGATTTTCGCCTGTCAAGTTATCTTTAACGTGCACAACGTGCACACGGGTCTTCCGAGTTTTTCATCCTTATCCGAGAAGTCTAGGTGCTCTATCTTACCTACCATAGAATCAGAGATAAGAATTTTTCAACAACAAAAAAATAAATTCCAAGACGCTTGCACCGACCGGCCATCGAACCCGGTACCTTCGGCATGAGATGCTAGCACCTCGCCTCTAGACCAACGTGTCCTCTTGCTGATTGTTCGTCGCCGGCCTTTTATTGCGTTCACCCGTTCGATGGAGAAAAGGGAGGGGGTGGCGGTGATTTTTATTTTATTGAAAGGGAGCTAAAGTTTCCCTTCAAACAGCTCGGACTTTTCCTTGGATTCTTTCCCTTTACACATAAAATAACCTGTCTTGAAATAAAATTGTCACAGCCATTGCAATTTTGCCTGAGAGATTTTTAGAAATTTTTCAGGTATCACAGAAAATAAAAAGAATTTGTTTTGCAAATCTTGACACTTGTGCAAAAGTGATTTCATGCCAAAAAATGTTGATTTTGAAGGCCCAAAACAAATCATCATAGTCAGAAAACGAAATAAAATTAACCCTTACTTCATCTAGAACGTCACTTTAAAAATATTTAAATCATGTCTTTGGCATGTGTGTGTCTCAACCCTGGCGATTCCAGTTCTTATTTGTTCCAACTCCACTTTTGCACAACTGAGAAATTTGACGTTAAACATTTGCGGCCTCAGAGCTGAAATAAGGAATAAGTTTAAATCGGAACTGTGTAACGGCTTGATAAGTGCCACAATACATTTTAAAAAAGTGTCAAAGTGTGCATTTGTTATTCCTCTTCTACATATTAAAAGACCTCCTCTTTTTCAGAAAATGGACATAAAACAAACAAGACATAAGGTCTCGATATTGTCCAGTTTGTAATTTTCTGACCTTAAATAGTAAGCGCCTTCATCGGCTATCAGAAGGATCGCTTTCCCATCTGGGGATATTTCTCCAGCCCTTGGGTCATGCTTGTTTGTAGAGAGTTGAAGTTTGGCAGTCTGGGTCATGTTGAGGGTCACTCGGGCTTGATCCCAAGCGGAGTTGGGCAACTCGGCCATCACACCCTGTCCACCGTCGGCTTTAGAAATCACGAACAGTTTTCCATCGGGCGAGATCATCAGAGTTTCTGCGTCACCCTCTGGCCAACTTTGTGGATATAAAAAATGTTACGAGTTAAGCCAAAAATCCACATGCCCTACAGAGCCACTACACAGAAACGAAATGCATATCAGTATCAGTGCCGATATCTGTGAGAACGATTTAACAGAGCTGGTAGCAGGGAGGAAGACATAATTATAAACTTCAGACGGGCAGAAAGACACAAAGACAGACAGACAGCAAAAAGATAGACAGACTAATGGATAAGTGGACGAATAGGGAGACAGACAGACAAACAAACAAGGAAGTAGACAGACAGACATATAAACAGGCTGACAGACAGACAAACGCATGGACGTATTGATGGACGGATGGGGACAGACAGATTGACAGACAGACACACAGACAGATAGACAGACAGACACACAGACAAACCTGAACTTTAAGGTAGAAACAACTGGAAGTCGATCAGTAGCGATAGCACTGGGCTCTCTCACAAACGGTCGGTCGTCAGGTAGGCAGGCAGGCAGACAGACAAGCAGCAGGCTGGCAGACAGATAGATAGATAGATAGATAGATAGATAGATAGATAGATAGATAGATAGTGAACAGACAGACAGACGGACAGACAAACGGACAGAAGCCCGTTAGGCAGACAGATAGACAGACAGACAGACAGAACATTTAACTGAATGCCTGTATGTATTACCTGCAGCTAGTGACGGCACAATCATCAACACAAGGCCCATAAGTCATGTCTTCCCAGTCGTAATTTTTGGCATTTACAACCTCAAAGGTTGCCAGATGAAACGAATGAGAATCTGTGAATATAGCATGATGATGAAGTGATGATGACCATGATGGTGACGATGATGATGGAGGTGGTGGTCGTAGTGCTGAGGGTCGGGATGATGATGGCGTTAACCGGGTCGGATGATGGTGACGATGATATGATTATAATGATGATGATAGCATGATGGTGACAGTGTGTCATGACGGTGATGTGGTGATGGTGATGATGATTATGATAATAATAACGGTCATAGTGATAGTGGTAGTGGTGGTGGCGATGTTTATAATGATGGCGATGATGATAGCTTTGGAGATGACGATGGCGGTAGTGATGATGATGATGAAGGTGACGATGATGATGATGGTGATGATGCTGCTGCTGCTGATGATGATGATGATGAAGCAGGTAAATTACCACTTTTCCCGACTGGATGTGGACCGCGAAGAAGCGGGAAGAATCTCCTTTGTCATTATGGACATAAGCGACATCTGGATGATATAAACTGATGGCCAAGCCTGAAGCTTCGTCAATGCTAGAACCTTCCACACGGCCCATGGCGATACGGCCACCGAATAAATCTGCTGGGGAAATGGCAAACTGATAAAATATTATTTAAAAAAGAAAAAAAACAGCAGCCAAGTCAAAATATGGCAAAAAGAAACACCACAATGGCTAGAGTAACATGCAGGAGGCAAGTTGAGAACATCTTGATGTACTGTCAGGGAAGAGGAGAAAAACAGAGTCAAAGGCCTGAAATTGAGAACTGCGAAAATAAAGCGAAATGAATACTGGACGAAACAAAAGAAAATATGAATGAGATTTAAGAGGAGAGCGAGAGAGAGAGAAAGACAGAGAAAGAAAGAAGAGAGAGAGAAAGAGGAGAGAGGGAGGGAGAAGGGGAGGCAGAGAGGAAAAAAAAAGACAGACTAATGAAGACAACAAAGAATAAATAAATAAATAATAAACAAATGAATAAATAAATTATAAAAATAGATTTGAAAGTTGGTAAGGATACCAAAAAAAAAAAAAACCCCAAAAAACCACGGGATAGGTGAATGAATGAATGTATGAATAGATGAATGAATGAATGAATGAATGTATGGATGAATGAATGAAAGAATAAAAGAGGGAAGGCAGGATGGAAAGAAGGAAGGAAGGAAGAAGGGAGGGAAGGAAGGAAAAAAGAACGAATTAATAAAGAGAGAGATATGAAAAATAAATTAATGAACAAACAAATAAAAAGAAATGAAAAAGTGCGAATGAAATTTCCGAGGCCTCAGTAATGACACTGTTAGATTTCACTGGGCAAACATTACAAAATTAGCAAATGTATAGTGATTCTTTCAGTGTTCTGATGCGCATAAAATTAAGAAGACTTTACCTTCTATTTACTTGTGGTCTATCTGACATCAGGACATCTGGCTCCTTATCACCGCGGCCAGTCGTGCCCAGTAAGTGTCCACTTTAATGGGATCTGAAACAAGGATGGTGAAAGTCCGCGATGAGGCTTTGATTTTAAAATTTTGTATGGATTAGTTTGCGATTTTAATGCTTGTGACTTCTAACTCCACTTTTCGCACGACTGAGAAATTCGACGTTAATTAAACGTTTGAGGGTTTAGTATTATAAAGGATTATTCGGATCTGTGAAACGGCTTGAAATATGTCACAACGCATTTCACTCAAGTGTCGAAAGTGTGCATTTCTTGTAATACCGCTCCTACATACCAAAGGAACGAAAAGATCCCCAGTTTTCCCGAACACGGAGGTAGAACAAACATTAAAAAAAACACTTTGATGATTTTGAACAGCAGAACCATTAATTTGTTTGAGTTACCCCCCCCCCCCCAACCCCACCCCCAACTCCCAACTCCCAACCCCCAACCCCAACCGTTCAATGATGAGGCATTCTTGTTCTCCCCTCCCCCACCCCACCTCCCTCCATTTTTCTACTTCCGTTCAATTCATTATCGTGACTGAAAAACATGCGTAAGCTCCTAAGAATCCCCCCCCCCCGCCCTCCATGTATGTTTTTCTCATTGAAAGAGGACCACCCCCCCCCCTTCACCAGCATACGGACTCAAATAAAAATGACTTCTTTTGGCAATTTGAAAGAAAAAAAAAATGTTTCAATTTTTCTTTCTTTTTTTTTAAAACACTGACCGGAAAACGTGTTTAATTTTCTAATATTTGATTCTCCATCCTTTTAGAATGTAACACAATTTACTACTCTTTCTTCCCTCGACGTCCCCGACAGCACAAGAAGGCTGAATAAAAAAAGAAAAAGTTACTTGAAATTTGTTCCTTTTTTTTTTTTTTACTTGAGCCAAGGCTTGCTGACACGGCATCATGGTTTTTTGTGATTTTTTCATGTTCTTTATTTAAATATACATTTTTGAGAAGCCTAGTCTATTTATTTTTCGTTTAAATTTAAACCAACAGAGCTCTATAGATAAACTAGAACGGGAAGTAGGTTAAGCCTATGGTGCGAGACAAAGGAGGGTAAATTTTCGACAAAAGGGTTTGAAAAATGTTGGGCACTTGTTGCGTACAGTTAGTGTCAGCCGTAAGTAATAGCTGCTTGCCATTCTTTTGTCTGCAATAGTGCCGCGATAGGTGGCAACGCCAATTGCTGCCATCTTTTAGTTTTATTGGAAGAAAGAGAGACGACGCAGCGGAATGCCCTCTCTTGTCTACTGTATAGCTCTGTGTTTAAACCACTAAGTTTTTCAATTAAGTGAAAGAATTACATCGACTGACGTACATGTACACGTCAAACTGATAAGGAATGTGCCAGTGAGTGAAAGAGTGGTCTAACTCCACTTTTGTTGTTTTTGAACGGTGAGTTCAAAAATTGGGCTTCCCTTATTTTAAAAAGTAGGCTGAGAGAAAAGATAGGCTATAGTTCGTTTATTTCGTCTACGGAGAGTTAAACTACGTTTTCTTATACACGGATACGGAAATGGCAACGGAAACGTTAAAAAATCCATCGAGTAATAGAAAAAAAGGGTATTTCCATGTGAAGGGAAAGAGCGTTTCCGTGTACAAGAAAAGATTCTTTCTGTCCTTTACTACTGGAAGGGTTTTTGACGTTTCCGATGCCGTAGCCCGTTTTCCTTACACGTGAAAACCCAGCTTAAGACTTTATTCTATTGGAAGATTGGAAGGTCCTGTGCATGCTTATAAGTTCTTCTCAGTTTACAACAGTTAGATCACTGTGCACAAAGTATGATCCGTGGACATCATAGACCAGTGGTTCTTAGCGTGGGCGAAATCGACTCCCTAGGAAAGGATTTTGATTTGGGGGGCAGGGCGAAAAGCGGAACGAAACGATGATTTGGGGCAATTACAGGGCAACCACTGTCTTGTTCAACAGGGCGCGTAAGTGGGTTTTAGGAATAGAAAAGGATTTAAGTTTAGCGCATTTGGCAGAAAATGCTTTCTGTCATATAATGAAAAATGAGCACGCCTATCGTCATTAATGTCATTATTAAGGCTTTCAAACATCTGTCATTATAATTTGTATTAGCATGTCTTCTTGTGAAACGTATCTGTTGGGTTTGAATAGGAATGGGAAGGGGGTGCGATGAAAGGAAAATTTGGAGCTTATTGGGGGCAATTATCTGAAAAAAAGTTGAGACCCAATGTCCTAAAACTGTCCACTCAGCATTCAGATAGCAGAGCTCTATGACGAATGTGTCAATATGTGCTCTTCTTATCCGTACTTCACAAATGGTATGTTTTGTAGCAGTGGCGGTGAATGTATTGTGTCGTTATGACCGTTGTTGCAGTTGTTGCTGTAGAATAGATATAACTGTTGTTGTACCTGTAATTGTTGTTGTAGTTGAATTGTTGTTCTTGTTGTTTTAACTCATGTAACGCTTTCAAAACAACTTTTTTTTTCTCTTTGGAAAAGACTGGAATTTTTCCCCCTAACGGAGCTAACGTTCATTATAAACTGCAGTGTGAAAACAAGAATGAACAAACAACAGTTTATTGGCTTTCGTTTAAAGGTACGCATTACCATGGCTATATGCACTCAACCGCCCCGCTGTCCCCACCCCCCCCCCCTTCCCAGAAGTCGCTTCTTTTATGAAGCACTGCATTTCACAATTGTATAATCTTATAGATTCTTTTTTCTCGAAAATGAATTTTTAAAAAGTCAATAGAATAAACAAAAAAAACCATTTACCTTTTATCAGCATAATGGGGACACTTGGTCTAAAGGCCAAGTGCTCACCTCTCATGCCGAAGGTAATGGGTTCGAATTCCGGTCGGTGCAGGTATGTTGGAAATTTGGCATTTTTCTCCTATTTTCCTGTCCCTGATCCTATGGTAGGTAGGACGGAGCATCTAGTCTTCTCGGATAAGGTGGAAAAACTCGGAGGGCCGTGTGCCCTGAGCCCACCCTCCCTCCCCCCAAAAAAACCAAACCGCTGACCGGCCCTGCACTATGGCGATGACGCGTCTGCTCCAGCTGTAACTGGCCTGCAATGACACTAGACAAATTTCCCAGATGGTATTGAAGAAGTAATATAAAATACAAATGCAAAAAAATAAAATAATTGAAAAACGTACGGGCGCTCCTCAGACCCCCACTCCCCTCCCTCTGTCTTCATGTAAGCTTTTCATGCCCTGGAGTAAGCCTCCGCCCTCGGGTATACGTTCTTTATGGATGGCCCTTGGGTTGAGCACGTTCCACAAGATTTTGGATGAAACTTTGTCTGAACGTTAGAAGAGTAAGCCTATTACTGGCTTTGGTGGATCAAATAGATCAATTTTCCCAATGTGGTGGTGCCACCGACAACAGAATCAGCTTTCCAGGTCCGTAGACGTTATTGGATTTCCCAACTGAATCTAAGCTTCAAATATCAAATTTAAACATTAGCACCTGCAGTTCAAAACCTCTTGTCGAACTATAAAAACCACAGAAAAACTGTGGGGTCGCCGCAGGGCTATAAGCAAAGTCGAAATTGGGCAACATACAACCTTTTCTTTTTGCCCAATTTTGACTCCAAAACCTCTTGGCAGGGCAGAATAATTCCACCTTAGCAGTAATTGAGTAAATAAAGGCGCTCGGAACTTCAGCGCTGTTCTAGATTGCATCAGTCAGCAGTGTTGTCGTCTTAAATATCCACCAGAAAGACACATAATGACCCCGAGGTGTAGGCAGTCTGTATGTACTAACTGTGCACTCGTGTGAGACACTACTGCTACACTACTGATGAATGGGACATGTTGACCCATGTCAGCTTTAACTGTTACCAGTTGGAAGTTTTCTTTTTATTCCAGCAATTCTGAGACCTGGTCTTCCTTAGTTCAAGGGCAAAACGACGCTGAATGGCCAAAAGTTCTCCGGGTCTCGGGTTGTTTACTGTAAACTTCGTTAAGCTGACAGCCTAAAACTTGAAAATACGAAATGCATTTTTCTTTCTCTATTGGGCACATTTCAATTTTTTACAGTCCAAATTGTGACATTTCGGTTTCTTTGTTTGTTTTAATTTTTGACAAAGCTGTTTGTAGGCTAATCTAAAACAGCAACAATAACGAAGGGCACATGCTTAATTATCGTAACTCGATTTTTTCAAATTTTTCAAAAGAAGCAAAAAACTAAAAAGCTCTCTTTATCAGACTTCATAGTTACGATATAGGGGGGGGGGGGGCTGTTATTTAACTCTTAGTGTTGAGAATTTGTTCCCCAACTTATAAGACAATCTGGGCACTATCAAGGGCTGCGAGCACACGAATTATTTCGATTTAAAAAAAAACCCAGTCTGACCGTAGACCAGACGGAGGCCGCTTTCAATTATTGTTATTATTTTCAAATCACGGTTGTCAGTGTATGGAAATAATCAATTTACTCACTTAGTGGGAGATGCTCCACAGTTCCACCCAAGCCGCCATCTATAAAGTTAGTACTCTCGAATGGAGGAGTGGGAGCGGAGGGGAGGGGGTCCCCCCTCAAGCATGTGAAAAACACACATGAGTGGAAGGGTGATTTCTGGTCTAGAGGCAAGGTGCTAGCATCTCATGCCGAAGGTACCGGGTTCGATTCCCAGTCGGCGTAAGCCATGTTGGAATTTTGGGGGGAATTCATATCCCTGATCCTATGGTAGGTAAGATCGAGCACCTAGTCTTCTCGGATAAGGACGAAAAATTCGGACGGCTCCTGTGCACGTTGCGTATGTTAAAGCAAAGATACTAGAAATGATAAGATGAGACAGCTCGGGGTTTTCGCGTGCACGGATTTGGCAGCGCCAACTTGTGGCATAAGCGTGAGAGAGGTAAACAATAGCATTTTTTTTTACAAAGCCGAATACAGAAAATGCCGAGTTTTGTTCACTTTTCAGCTCTCACCCTAGACATTGCTGGAGTCCCTTACTTTGTAATTATAATGTAGTTTGTTAAAGGAAACCTCTGGCTATTTTTTTCTTTTTTTAAATGTGTTAGCAATGTTGCAATCGTTTTATTAATTTACAATCATACTGAAGATAGATCTAGTATATTTTCAGAATAACATGGGCCCGAGGCTGGATTTTTCTGTTCATGACGTAACTCACGCGCCCTGTCTCCCAGCAGCAAATACAAGTAAGAAAGCAAACAATAGCGGGAACTGTGAAGGCTTTTTTTAAACGTTTAGGGACTTTCCTTAAATAATAACAGGCTAACCTTGCGATGTGTCTGATTTTCTAAGCAAATCTATTGTGGGAAGCGCTGGCTCTGCGCGCCGAGAGTGGGCGGTGCCCGTGAGCAGATGTAAACGGTATTTTAAGAGGCCCGAAGAAGGGAGTGTCTGATCTTATCAATCCAGTATCTTTGGTTAAAGATACGTAGCAGCTGAACGTCGAGAAGAGCATGCCTAACGAGGCCGGCTCACAGACTAATAAATTAACCAGACTGGAAACACGAGCTTCGGGGTGTGTCGTTTTTTACGGAATTTCCCGAGCGGCGACTGTATATATAACCAACATGGCCGCCGCTGGGGAAATTCCGATTCTAGTTCTATCTGAAGTAGAAATTTCTTTTTATTTGTCAAGATTGGTTGTACATGTATTAATTTCTTGGTGCGGAACCAAAGGAACCAAACCTCCGCGTTCAGTAGGCGCGTCAAAATGGTATCATTCAAAATTGTAGCTATGCTGAAGCGTCGGTCGCTACCGTAAACCTAGAATGTCGGATGGTTCATGACCTTTCGCTGTTTTGTGACGTCACACAATGGGATCATCCAGTCTGGATATTCTGTGGGCCGGCTGCCCTGGTAAAATTTAATTTAAAAAAAAAAAAAAATTATCCCTACCATACAAACACACAGAAGCAGGAACAAGAAAAGTGAGGTGTAAATGCCAGGAGCCTCGAACCTCCCGAAATAAAGGCCTAAAACCACAGATGATTTCTGGGATGCTCACGTGCGCTTTGGATTTTGGTAATGGATTAAAAAATTTGTTTGTATTTGCCTTTTTTTTTTTCAGCAAATTAAATTGTTGGATTATACAAAAATCCTTTTTCGAATACAGCAATCAAATACTACGTGCAAGAAAGCTCTTAAGTTCAAAACCATGGGTTTTATCATGGGTATTCAACAAAATTTCAAAAAATGAAATTAAAAATAAAATGAAATAAAATGACCAAAAAAAAAAAAAGAAAAAGGATAAAGAGATTGTTTAACAACGGGTTACAATTTTAAGATAAAAAATAATGCATTTCTCACAGTATTAAAATTTACCTAACACCTATTTCTGTGTTCTGCTTGAACGGGAAAATGATTGGTGGATACTATGGGAATTATGCCCCACGCACTAACGTAGACGTGTTGAACTATTTCCAGTGTTTTGCGCTGTAATAGTACTGTGGAAATATTTTGGGTTTTCATAATTTGGTCTAACAATTACTTTTCTCACAGCTTAAAGAAGCAAATTCAAAATCAGGCTAGATTTTTGGGGGGGGGGGGCGGGGGGGGTTATTCTTCTATCTGTCTGTCTATTCTATCTACCTATCACCCTACCTATCCGTCCATCTGTCAGTCCATCCGTCCATATCCATCTATCTATCTATCTATCTATGTCTCTCTCTCCGTGTCTGCCTGTCTGTCTGTCTGCCTGTCTGTCTGTCTGTCTCTCTCCCTCCCTCCTTCCCTCCCTCCTATCTATGTATCTATCTATCTAGGCATTAACATTCAGCAGGGCATTCCATTCTTTTTCATAAAGAAATCAATTAGAATTACACATTGACTGGTGTGTGTTTGTGTTTGCGCGCGTTTGTGTGTATGTGTGTTTGTCTCTTTGTATATGATATGTGCATGTAAATGTGCGTCTATCTGTGAATAATTAAATTTGAAACCATTTGTTGTGAAATAAAAACCATGGGTGAAGAAGGATAGATCATCAGTGTAATGGTCTCTGACAGTAACTGAATCTGTACTTAAACATAAGTGAAGTCATTACATGCTCATGCAGAAGAACCTGGCTATCTATATAACCTTGTCAAAACTACAGAAACCCCACCCATTTCTATCAATAACCATCCCTATTGTGCAGGGAAAGATTGGCATTTTGCCATTTCTTTTTAAAATTCTTTCAAATATAAAAAGAAAAGAAATTAATTAGATCTATTTTTAAGAAGACGTGGTCTTAGAAAAAAACCAAAAAAAACTTATATAAATCACTCCGTGTACAATTTGATGCTCGAAGAGATTTTTGCCAGGCCTCTCGCTCAAGGTAGGTAAATCTTTAATCATAGGTTTGTTTGTAAATCAAACTTTTGACCTAATGTTGTTGTTTTTTTTTTAAACAACTTTTTTTCAAACCTTTTTCAATTGTTTTGTTCTCTATTTTGCGTGAAAAAGATGCTTAACGATCGAAAGTTGCGTTTTCAGTACCTTTGGTGTTTACGTCTTTAGTTTTTGGAGGTTTGCTACCCTTGGCATTTATACCTCACTTTTCTTGTTCTAATTCTTCTTGTTGTGGTAGGGATTCGCTTGTTGTTGTTTTTTTTAGTTGTTTTTTTTTTTAGAATTTTGCCCGGGCAGCGGCCTGTTCGGCCTGCTCTTTCCGATTTCCAACTGCCAAGGTATCTTTAACGAGCGCAATGTGCACACAAGCCCTCCGAATTTTTCGTCCTTATCTGAGAAGACTAGGTGCTCGGCCCAACAACCATAGGATCAGGGACAGGGAAATATGCAAAAAAACCCACAATTCCAACATGCCTGCACCGGCCGGGATTCGAACCCGGTACCTTCGGCATGAGAGGCGAGCACTTTGCCTCTAAGCCACTTCCCCCTTCAGAACCTTTGGCCCCGTGGTTATAAACTTTATAGTACGTACATGTTCACCCTTTAACTCCATTGTGGTATTTTGTTGATTTTTAAACATTACTATTGAAGTGAAAAACATTTTTTTATAGTTGGTCCATTCAAATCACAGTAAGTTTTCCCGTTTCATGTTGTTTTTTTTACTTACATCGAGATTGATTTTTGCTTGCTTCTTGTCAATCTTCAATTCCTTGATACATTCCGACTTTCTCAGACTCAGTAAAAAAAAAAGATAATAGAATAAATAAATAAATAAATAAATAAATAACTGAATTAAAAAAGAATTACATTTGAGTTCGCCCATGCGCTCACAAAAGAAGGCTTTCTAAATTCTATACCGGTCGCGGACAGGATGGGGCGCGGCTAACACGCCAGCATTGTTATAGAGCCCACACAGAAAGTAAATAATTTCTTTCGATTTGGGCACCCCCCCTTCACCCCCCCCTCCCCCCCCCCTTTTACGTTTGGCCTCAGCTCTTCCTCCACCGTCTGTACGAGAGTAAGACAATTGAAAAAGTGAGTATCCATGATAACGCATTGATGTCATGAGACTTTTAAATAGCATTTGCAAAGAATGTTTGACTGCTTCATTACAAACAGAATTTATTTAAAAATTATCCATCAACTTCTCCCCCCCCCCCCCCCACCTATTTGCTCATTTTATACGCTGCGGGGGGCGGGGGTCCTTCCTATCCCCAAACGTACGTACTTTTTATGAATGAGCCCTCTAAATGACTATTGAAAAAAAAAAAATGAAGAACAGTGCCTTCTAAGGCAAACCTGATGCTATCATAGTGTGAGTCGACTTTCTCTGCAAAAAAGAAAAAAAAAAGAGGCCAACTCTACAGGTTTGATCTCTAAACCTCGTGCAGGTAACTTGTCGAATGGTCTACCCGAAAGTAAGGTGCACACCTTACAGAGAATTACTAGTTTAGTTAGAATTTTCACGAATTAAAATAATTTTGTTAAAACTAGTGATACAGGGATTTCGGACCTTATGATCAGAGTACTCACAATGGGCTTTTTCTGTGATAAATGTGTGGCCAACGTCCAAAAACATTACTACAGCCAGATCGCCAACAAAATGGTTATTGTGGTCATTGGACCAAACGTAATCCTAGACCAAAACGTAACTCAAAACTTTGCACTTTCCCCAAAATTCACTGGTATAAAACCCAATTTGGCCACATAACCTGAATACTTTGGCCAAATGGTCAAAATAGTCACAGCGAAGAACTAAATAAACACATGCGTGCTTTGGAGCTGAAGGTAAAATTACAACAAAAAAAAAACACAAAAAAACCTAAAAGCTGATTTGGGTTGCAAGGAATGGCGTGTAAAAATTAAAATTTATGCTTTTCAATTATTGTATTGATTTTCAGTACTGCGGTAACGAGTTTGTTTATTTGTTGTTGTTTTTAATAGTGTTTCAATCCCCCCCTCCCCCCCCCCCTCTCCCCCCCCCCCCTATTTTTAAAAAACCAAAATGAAATATAGAATTATGTAAAAATCGAATATAGGCCATGTATGTGCAAACTGTCACTAACAGTTTTAGAACACGAACATTTTGTTATAATCATTAAACATTCTAGTGGCCGTACGCTCGAGCAATGGGAAAGGGAGCTGAAGCCAAGCTATGAAAAGGTGGCATGTGGGAAATTGGGGGTTAAAAAACAACAACAACAACAACGCAAAATCTCGAGCCCATTTACTTTAGGGGTGGATCCCAAACTCGTCAGTGGGAACTTTTCCCCATTCCTCTCTCCACAAACACATCAAAGAGATTTCGAAAATGATAATTGGAGGAGCAAAGATACTTTACAGTTGACAAAATTAAGATCAGATGGCAAGAAATACTTGACCCGGATACGGTAAGTGTTTGTTCCCTTTAACTGGACAAGAATGTGCTTGGGCTTCACCTGATGTCCGAGCAATTAAAACTGGGGCTCATTCAATTCAGAAAAGAAGAAACAAAATATTTCAGATAAGCAAATATGAGAAATTCTATAATATTATTATAACGAAGCCCCATATTTTTAAATCTTAAGAGTGAAACCGAAGGAGTGCAAGACTTGACCTCAAAGAAACCAAAGTTTATCATCCAAGTTCTTTTTTTTTTCTTTTCATCTCGTAATGTTAGTTTTTCAGAACTGAATTTGGTACACTGACATAATTTACACTCAACCCATCCTTTTTTCAGGTTCGCGAACCCTCAGAACGTAAATGCACTCTCAAAAAAAAAAACAAAGAAGCAAACACACACACACACACACACACACACACACACATAATATACAAATGAGCCTATCAATATTTTTGTGTCTTTTTCTAATACTTTTGTTCCACTTTCTCATAGATAACGTGGCGTGGGTGACTAAAATCCGAATAAGATCGTGCATTTTATATTCTATACTAGTAATTCTATCAAGCCTTGACACGATTCTTGTGTACAAATAAATTATGGACCAGAGTTTCCAAATCTTAAAGGTATCTCCTCAATAAACTTGTTATGACCGGCTTGCACTGGCCGATTTTCCCGGGCATACTAGTTGCTCGTAAAGTCAGTACATTGAGTTTCGATGAGCTTCGACTAGGCGGCCACTGCGCGATGGCTCATTGAAAGTCAGTGTCGTAAAGACATCATTCAACTGGTAGCCGATAAAAAATCAGCCAGTGCGCAATGAGCCTAAGGGGGTGTGGACACGGAATGACTATTTAATGGTACACGATGTGGCCAAATTAGGGTTGCTTTGCACAGTGAAGTTTTGGGGGGAATTCTTTCGACAGTGAGCTAAGGTTAGGGATAGGATTCGATATAGCTAACTGGCCAGTTTCGGACGTCGATCATAAGACTTTTAGTGTTTAATAAAAATCTTATTGTGAGTATTTTGGCTGCATTGCCCAATGAGAAGCCTCCGATGCGCAGTGGCGTGTAGAGGTTTGGTAATATCCGAACAAAGTCCTTCATTGTGTGCACCAAGACCCAAGTGTAGTCTGGTCTCGCTTATTCAAACACGTATCCACATTCACACCAGCTTGTCGGACTGTAGGGCAGCTTGTATAGCAAAGTTAACAGTTTTGTTTCTCAACTGTTTTGTCTGTCAACTCTCCTGGAACAGCGTGGTTTGTGGCCAGTGTGGGAGTGACAGTCTCTATGGCATTGGTAGCATCTATGCACGGTCTCCGCTCGTGTTGGAGTTGTAGCGTCCTTTCCTTCAGGCCCGCTTGTTTCGGCTGTGTTCCCCAGTTCCTCGATCTCTGTTGCCCAATGACCTCTACCTACAAGTAGAACCACCAAACAACAATAAAATTTCTGAAAGGCAATGGGTGAAAATCTTTTGTGAACGTCGAAAGTCCATGAACTAGAATCGGTGATCTAAAATTAATGACACCTGACAGTTCAGAGTAGTGTTTCTCAACCTTTTTTGTCCCGCGGCCCACTTCAGTTTACACATGCGCCCCACCATGATCGACAAATTTAGTATACAGTATTTTCAAAAACACACATAAATATTTATTCAGTACCTACAGATCCACATTCAAAAGAAGCTTTCATTAAAGCTTTATTAAGTTTTGTTCACTTATAACCATTAAAGCTATGAATCTATTGTTCGGTGTTTTAATCCGAGCCAAACAAGAACACCACCAACACGACATAAACAAATAACATTTTATCGAAACAGTTGACTTAAGATAAACTATGAAATTAAAATTTCTATGAAATATCCTTGCGCCCCATTTTGTAGTCCCATGCGCCATTAAAATATTGCCACGCCCCACCTTGAGAAACACTGATTGAAATGACATCTGACCTTTGAGAGTTTTCATAATATACGCTGTCTGCGATGGTCACTCATGCTACACTACAATTATTTGTCCTTGTCTGAAGAAATAGAACAGATCTTATCTTGGTATGACCAAGTATGCTCAGAGTAAAACAAAAAAGCGTCACGATGAAACAGAGAGGAGAACATACATTAAGGACACACACACACGTTTAAACACATACATATTTGCAGAAACACACACCTGTTTACCACACATATCACACACACACACACACATAATACATATACCACACATATCACACACATATGAGGACACATTGGCCTAGATACAAAAGTGCTCGCCTCTCATGCCGAAGGTACCAGGTTCGATCCCCGGTGGGCTGGAAATTTGACCCCCTTCTACACATACACAAATAGAAACAAAAACACATGCAATGACACACAAGTGCACAAACACTTATGGGGATAAATCGCTATCAAATACAAGACGCCAGCACCAACTGCTTTGTTTTATTCACATGAATTGCAAGTTGTTTTTTGTTCGTTGTCATGCCAACAGTGATGCGGGGGAGGAAGAAGAGAAGGAGATTTCCATTGTTTCTTTCTTTACCGTTGTATATAAATTAATATAAATATATTTAATATATAATTGTTTGTTCGTATGTTTGTTGTTAACACTTAAAGTTGTTTTTTTAACTTGTTTTGCTTTGCTGAATTTGTTTATTTGTTGTGGACCTTGAGAGATTTGTATTCGCCGAGGGGGGGGGGTGGGGGGACGGAGGGCAGTGGAGGGAGAGGAAACCAAAAATGGAAACAACCAACTTTTCTACAATATATTAACATTTTTCTGCATGTGTGACTTTTTCTATATCACTTATTAAAATGCGTAACTTTTTTTTCTATAATAATCATTGTAATTAATTTTCTGTATTTGTTTAACTATTTCTGTGTAATAAATGATAATTTTTTTTTCTGTATATATATCTTCTTCTACAGTTCTTATCTATATACATATAAAAATTGTTACTTTTCTATATGATTAATTATATTTTTCTGCGTTTGTAACTGTTAAATCAATTTTCTATTCCTACAGACACGTGACCAAAAGCTACCTTCAGACAAAGTGTTGTAAAGGTCGCCTTTAACTGAGAACAACAACAACAACAAAGAAAATGAACAAGTTGACCTGTCTTATCTTTGTAGCCATGGCAACGCATCTTTGTAGTGCTAGTAAGTGCTAGTGTCTCTTTGTCTACCTGTATACCGTCATGAACCGTAATGACTCTGTCAGAGTAGAGTCCAACACTAGTGGCAGGTGTTCCATATTTGGAAGGCAGTTGCACTGCATTTTGTTTTATAATTAAAACACTTGCTAAATAACACTGTTTCACAAAGAATTTAAGGAGCAAAAAATCAAAACATAGCCTGCTAAGTAGTCATTTGATCTATATAGCAATTTGTGGTTTTTCATGAAGTCGGTGCTGAGCAAGTGGGAGGAAGGGAGGGGGGAAGGGGAATAAAAATCACCACAGACAAATGCACGTACTTCATGGGTAGCTCTTTATAGTTTTCAATGGGATGAAGAAAGATCGAGCCGGGCTGGGCCGGGTTGGGTTGGGCTAGGCTGATGTCGGTGCAAACCTACGGTTACATGAAACCACTGGGTATAAAACGTGTCTTTGTCTCCCACAGTTGATCCGTTCGCTCGGGGGATTCCCCAGGGAAAAGTCACAGCTTCTGCCCTTGACGAGACATCTGGTCTTGCCTTCAGTCGTGTTCACTCGGGTGTTTTGTACACTCAGAACGACAAGGGAGACTCAAGTCATTTCTTCGCTGTTGACATCAAAAGTGGAAATCTGGTGAGTTCATTGATTTGTCAAGATTTAAAAAATTTTGGGAATCACACCATCAAATTTTGGTCATTATCTCAATTTAAGCGTGGCCTGGCAGATTATGGAACTAGGCCATTCAATAATTAGTTTATATTTGTCTTAATGAAGGCAAAAGTCCATTATGGTTTATATCGTCTATGACTCCTGGCATGACAAACAAACAAAAAATGACTGTCGAAAACGTTATGAAACGAAATGCTTTTCACTAAGTCTGTCACTGACAACTTGTGAAACTCCCCCTCATTTTTTTTTCCTATCCCCCTAACCACTCCCACCCCCTTTTGATCTTAATTTTCTTATGTATACAGTCCTTGTTATTGTTCTTATATAGTAATAATTATTCCCCGACAAGTTTCTTATGAAGCAATTATTTCTGGACAGCTTTCTTATAAGGTAATTATTCCTCGACCAATTTTTGATGAGGCAATTCCTTCGCAAGGTTATATCTCGACAGCGTTTGTACAATTTGTATTGCAGTTGGCCACTTTTGAGGTAAAATCTGCTCAGAATTACGACTGGGAAGATCTGGCCTACGGGCCGTGCATTGATGATTGTGCCAAATCACCTTGCAGGTAAGAGAATCTCAATAAAGAGCCTTTTGCAGAGGTTTTGTTTACAGTTGTTACAATGAGACTGACTCTGGGTAGATTTATTTCACTTAATATTACAGAAATTGTATTTCTTCGAAAATTGTCCACAATTTATAACCACAGTAGCCAAAGAGAATATAGGAAGACCGACATCATATTTTTGGTGGCTTAAATGCTGATAAAGATCTATATGGAGACTGAGAGAGACGGTGAGTCATGTCATGACGAGTTTAACTTCTTTTTTTTTTCTTTGAGACTTAGTACTTGACAGTATTCGGAGTTTGGCTGTGGAAGTAGGTCTGGAAAGTCAGGAGCCGAAACACTTGTTTTACGAGCCCCCCCCCCCTCTCTCTCTCTCTCTCTCTCTCTCTCTCTCTCTCTCTCTCTCTCTCCAATAATAATTTTTTTTTTGATTTACCTTCATTAGTGCCAGCACCAGACCTTCCCGCTACTGTATCTACATCGCTGACATCGGTGATCACGGCGGGGATGGTCCTAAAGATATCATCTACATGGTCCGTGAGCCAACCAGCATCAGTGACAGCGACATCAGCGTGGTTGACACTTTCCAATTCTCGTAAGATCTCTTGGTCTCCTCCTTGGGGGTGTATCATACTAAACCCGGAACGGCACAGTCAGTTGTTGGCAGTGCTGATTCGGTGGCCCTCAGATTTTATACAACGCTTAGTATAGACTGTCGTCGTGTCCCCGGCACAGAAAATAAAAAAATAATTAATAACTCGCAGAACGTTTGTATTAGTTTCTAGGTTGCGACACATTGGCGTTCGGTCTATTTTTTCGGCAAATTAATGTAAGTAAGATTGGTTCCGGTATAGACTGTATCACACTCACAAAACAACTTCCGGTTAGGACTGGTTTGAATGATGAGCTTGAGTTCTAAGACTATCAAGTATAAAACTTTGTGTGTTCTCAATATGCCTAGATTAGGAAAAAGAAAGGGTCTGGAATTGGGAGATTGACGCTGCAGGGCCAAAAGTACAGGTTTGTGTTTTCAATATGCCTAGGAAAATAGTATAATATTTCTTTTCCATTGACGTTATCACTTCCGGCGATGTGCAAACAAACTAACCCGTGCGCAAATCATAGCTATAATTTGACGGGTGCTGGCGGGACGCGCAGGACGTCAGAGTGCAAAGGGAGAGCAGTAAAACGTATCTAAAAACCAACAAACAAAAATAAAAATAAAGCTAAAGGAACAGGCAAAATGAAGCAGGTCCATAATAATCACCCAGAACTGAAACTAATAAATCGATTTATCCCGGGCAGGGCCGGGAACTCAGCTAGTTTCCTATATTTTCTTAGTAAATCCGGGAGAACCCTATCATACTAAGCCCAATCGAACACAGTCAGCTTCTGCCATTATCTCTTGGGTGTACATTTTGCCAGCATCAAGTGGCTGTGATGTTCCGTGCTTAATATGATACCTCCTTAGAATATTATACAATGATAAACATGATTGTTATTGTGACCCTGTTTCTCACACTGAAAATTGCATCGCAAGGACGGACCAAGGAAAACAAAATTTTTATCAGCGAAGACCGGTTGTTTCAGCCTCACTGGTGTGAAACGCCCACTCTAACGCCATAGACCTCAAACTCAACGCAAGGCAGACTTGATTAGTGCGTAATGAGGGGATTCTGGTGGAAACTGAGGCCCTTCTTGATTATGATTCCCTCGTATCTCTTCCATGTATGTACAAAATGTTTTTCATGAATAAAGTAAAGGTGGTCTAGAGGCAAGGTGCTCGCCTCTCAAGCCAAGGGTCCCGGGTTCAAAACCCGGCCGGTGCAGGCATGTTGGAAGTTTGGGAGTTTTCTCATATTTTCGTGTCCCTGATCCTATTGGGGGTAGGATCGAGTACCTAGTCTTCTCGGATAAGGACGAAAAAAATCGGAGGGCCCGTGTGCACGTTGCGCACGTTAAAGATACCTTGGCAGTTGGAAATAGAAAAGAGCAGGCCGAACAGGCCGCTGCCCGGGCAAAATTAAATAAAAATTCATCCCTACCATTCCCTCCCCTCCTCCCTCATCTCCCCCCACCCCCTCCCCCCCCCAAAGAAAAACAACCTCGCCGACCGGCGCTGCACTGTGGCGACGACGTGCCTGCTCCAGTTATAACTGGGCTGCAATGGCACAAAGGCAAATTTCCCAAATGGGATTAAAGAGTTATACAAATACAGATACAAATACAATTATACATATTTGACGGGATGAGTCACAATAATACGCCAATCAAATGATACTTTTTTAACTAAATATTATTATTGACCTCCCCTTACCAGTTGGGCGGAGTTTGACGCCGAGACACTCATGATCTCCCCTGACGGAAGGCTCTTCATCATCTCCAAAGTAGACGGGGGACGTGGCATCATGGCAGAACTGCCTAGATCTGGGTGGGGTCAGGGTCGAGTGGCCCTTGACATGGGCAACACTGCTACTCTGAAACTATCCACTACCAAGAACGATCCCCAAGGAGGTGATATATCACCTGATGGCAAAGAAATGGTCATTGTAGCTGAGCAAGGAGCGTATTATTTCAGGTGAGACCTAGAGGCAAAAGACCATACCTTCGGTGTAATTCTCTGACCGTCTAACTTCACTTTTATGTGGACCAATCTTTCTTGTTCCAAAATGATTCTACAACATGTATTATACATATCCTAACAAAAAATACCTGTCATCGTTTTGAAGATAGGATTTTGTGATTGATGTGTTAAAAAATGACCCAGTCCCGTCCAGTGAAGGAAACAAATACAGTTGTTTTGCTCTCATGTAAAAATTTTGTAAAAAGAGAGAATTACACCAGCGATATCATAAATTCATTTAGTGCCAGTCGTCTATATAGCTGATATCGGTTGGCCAGGCTGGGCCGATCGTCGATGAAAAAAAAACAACAAACAATGTCATTGCCTTTTTTCGTTGCCTAATTTCTGTCAGACAAGAGCAGGATTTCCTAACGTTTTACTCACCTTTATCTCTGGCAACTTTTTGGACGTACATTTACTCCCAGCCTATTTTATTCCGTAATTTGAGAAAGTGTTTTTGTTTTTTGAATTGCAATTTCAAAAAGACACGTACAATCCAGAATCAGCAAATTTACCGCCCTGGGGTAGGAAAACACTGGTATCTGGTCATAATGGAGCTTGTAGGTGAACACGTAAACACCTAAACCGTGATGACTAAGTGACCAAAAAGTATGAAACTTCGTGTGATGCCTCAGTTTTTGACGGTAGATTAAGTGGACACGCCCATTTCGGACAAAATTCAGTCTAATATTATTTATTTACGACTTTTTTGGCCGCAAAGAAAAAAAAGAACCACATTTTCTTAGAGTAAAATCGAAAAGTGTAATTGGGAATTTCGTTCTTGGCCCTTCTTTGGACATTGCATCTCCAACTTTATCACATCTATTTGTTGTTCAAGGAATTGCGGTGTTACAGTAAGTTCTATTTGCCTTTGCATCGAATCCATTCGCCATTATTAACGCGCCCTAAACCTAGACATGCAGATGGGATTTGTAAGAAGAATTGGCAGGATTGATGTTGCTTAGGTTGGCTATTACGTCTAAGTCCTTCAATCTCTTTTTGGTACCTGTCACATCGTTCCAAAATATATATAATATATACAATTCTCTCACCAGTGTTCCTGACGGAGACTACCTCAAGGCTGTACGTACCAACGTGCCCACACGGATCTCAAACTACCAAGCAGTGCCCTCAACTGAAGCCATCGCCTGGAACGCCGATAGCACCGGCTTTTATGTGCTGGCTGAAGGGAACGATCAAACCATCTACTACTATCCCAAACTCTCCAACATTCCACCTGTCGGTTAGACCCCACCAGCTTTATCCACCCGGTAAAACTTACATCCAGAATCTGGTGACGGCATGACGTAAACTAGGAGTGGAAAAATACACTTCTTGCTTTATCATTAACAAAATGTACTGTTCCACTACAGCACCAATCACTGTAAGTTGTTTGATTACCAAATAAATAAATACATAAATAAATAAGTAAACAAATTAGAGTTTGAGTTTGAGTTTAACGGCACATCAGCATGATAACGGCCATTTTGTGCCTTTCACAGTCCATGTGGTAACTTTATTTATGTTTGGTATTGAAAGTTTCATCAATTTAAATTTCACAAGTAGAATTAAATAGATCCGTAAAAAAAGTTCCTTCATTGGTCAAATTCTCAAATTTGTTCTGTAAAGATCTGAAAAGAGTATTGTAAATGTGTATAAATGTTGTTAAATCAATAGTTGAAACTAAATAATAATAATAATAATAAAGATAATGATTTAATAAAAAGCTGTATGTTCTCTAACAGTTATAGTTAGGAATAGCGTTACATGGTGATTATTTTCTTTGTTTCAAAATTCAATTTCTTCAAACAAATTTGTTTATTGTAGATGGTAACGCTGCATTTTTTACTAGGAACTGGGAAAATAACATTTCTTTGTTTTTCTTCATCTAATTGTATATATATATTATTTCTTATGTTTTCACTGTACAATTTATTTGCATCTCTTTGATTCAATTACTCTGTACTTCATTGCCTTACATGGAATCACAACGTCACAATTAATAATAATTATAGTAATCGTGTAGCATGGTTTAACCTTGCCGTTCCAAAATGGAACGCCTTTTGTGGCCCAGGGGTTGTTTGCAGTAGCTTCGACAGATTTACGATAATAAAAATTACGAAAATGTGAAAGTGAATTTAATCAATCTATATTCGAGGTGCTATCGTCAATCCACTGTACGCCCTTTCTCATTGATTTTTGTCTACTTCCTAATTGACAAGCTTAAAACCCGCGCTCTCCGCGCGGACCCCCAACCACCGCCCCGCCCGTAACCTTCTACCCTCTCTACAAAGTCAGCCGACATCAGTAACCTACACAAGACAGGAAGTTTTCACGCTCCGGGTCATGACATTGTGCTCGTGAAAAAAAGGGATCGGAGGCGAGCAGTCAGTGACACCAGGCAAACGCAAAAAAAAAAAAAAAAATGAAAAACAAGACAATAAAAAAAAAATCCAAACTTCAGGCAAAATTCCATTATTGTAGGTGGCCTAATTAAAAGTCTTGTCAAAGGTGGAGAGTTTATGGATTATGTAGAATTATATAGAAACGTGCCGACAGCAACTGACGGAGTGTGATTTTACAATCGTAATCTGACTGGATTTTAGCGCTGCAGCAGAAATAAAAAATCCTCACTTCGATACTTTTACGCGCCGATAGCATCAGTATACGGAAACATTCCAGACACTTACAGTAGAAATATAGAGAATTTGTGAATTTCACGTTCGTTAATTTTACAAATGTGAAACTGAGAAGCTACCCCAAACATGCCCTTACCTGGTGGCATGTTCTATTCTTTGGAACAATTTGTGAGTTATCACGATAGAAATTGTATATATAGACGTCTATGTTTCATATTTTAAATATTTGACCACACTAAACCAAGTTTGGTATTTTAAAACTTTGTGGATTCATCTGAGTTTACATCTGAGCACGTACAGGTTATTTATGATTAGTAATTGAAATTGAAATATACCGTGCACCATCAATAGATGTTTCTAATATTATTATCATGTTTACTTCCCTTAGCATAGTGATTCATTTCTGATTTTTATGAAATGCCAATGATGATAAAGATGATAAATGATGTAAGCTGTATAATTAAAAGTAATGTATGTATGGTTTTTTTTTCTGGAATGAAGGTTACTGTTGCTCGGAAATCTTGTCCACAGAATAAAGCTTTAAAAATAAAAACGAACGTTTTTGAAATAAATATGAGTTCTAGGACACACTTGGATATTTATTGTTTGTTCCTTTCGTTTGTTTTTGATTGTACATACTAGTTCCTACACATGACAATACACAATGAAGGTAAGCAGAAACTTGGAGGAGACACAGCACTCAGAAAATAATTGAAAGAAAATATGAGGCGGATAGAAATGAATGTGGCCAGTTGGTACTCAGAAAAGCGAAGCTGGAGTGAAGGAAAGAAGAAAAACAAGTGATCAGGATGGAGATGAAACCGAGCAGTAACTGGGCACATACACTTTAATCGCGTTATTTTTCTCAAGTAGCCTACCTGCATGTACATGATATGCATTAATATCCTTGCATCAAAAATTTCACGGAATTGCTATTAGCCTTGGGTAGCCAGATCGTGTTTTGTTTTCCCAGTGGTAGGTTTAAAATGGTTAAGATCAGGGTTAATTCAATGGATTAATTAATCTTTCCATTTGTCTCATGACCACACTGCCTTTTTTTTTTTTTTGAAACTGACCATAAGTTGGTAGCAAAACTTTTGTTATGATTATTTTGACTACGTGCTTTAAAGAAAAATAACCTTTAGCAAAATATAGTGGGAAGAGGTTCTCGATCTAGGGTAAAATTGGGGGTAAATGTGCTGAATTTTTGGATTTGTACGTTTGGTTTGTTTTGTTTTTTTTTCCAAATTATAAGTTAAAACAAAAATGTGAAACTGAGAAAAAAATTTGACGTCAGACTATTTGTAGAAAAATACTATCTGTCTATCTGTTTGTCTGTCCGCCCTTCCTCCCGTCAGCCATCTGACTGTCTGTCTGCCTGTCTGTCTGCCTGTCTCTCTTTCTCTCTCTGTCTCTCTATCTGCCTGCCAGCCTGCCTGCCAGCTGTCGGTTCTGTCTGTCTATCTATCTGTCTGTCGTCTGTTTATCTGTTTGTCTATCTGTCTGTCTGCTTGTTTGTTTGTCTATCTATCTGGCTGGCTATCTGTCTATCTGTTCTCCTATCTGTCTGTCCATCTGTCACATAAAATTAGAGAAAGAGCTATATTGTATGTCAAGGAGGCGAAAACAAGAAAAACGAGAGAAATAAAAGAAAGCCAATGATTTTTAAGGTAATTAAGTCGATCGATTAGCGAAATATTTAGGAAAAGCGAAAGATAAATGAAAATTGGACAGAAACAAATTCATGTGTTTCTTATTTGTAAATTGAACTGAAAGTGAACAAAGTTGGGAGATGGATGAGAAATTATGGCCAAGAAGATAAGATAGAGAGAAGGCGATACGAGGATTAATAATTGTGATTTGGTGAATAAAAATTTGAGCAAATAACTGAGTCGAAGTTAGATTAACTGTGTGCATTATTATAATGCCCAGTGATCTAGGTTTTGTACAGTTCTGAATTTATCAACAAACAAGCCTGGTTACCCCTCTGATGAACGTGAAAATTCGGATCTAAGCGGTATGCTAAGAACTTAATACTAGTATCTCTTTATAAAAAAAAATATATATATATGTATATTATTTTTTATTGTTGATTGTTATATTTTCTGCAGTTGAACTAAGTTATCTAAATAAAGCTTTCTTGTAAAAGTCTGTTGGTGGGTTTTTTTTCAGCGCACCATAAAATTGTAGTACTCGGTTTTGATGACTTTTTCAGGAGCTGCAAAACAGTTTACTTTAGCACAAAAACCGGTTTAGTTATGCTGAATTTGTGAAAGTTTGCTTATTCGATTATTTCTCAGCATAGGCGTCTATAACCAAAATCATTTGATGGGGCTTTGAATGTAGTTTAACTTAAATAAATCGATTTTTCGATACTGCAGTCTCAGAGAACGGTGACAAAACGTTGTCCGACTTCCTATACCCTTACCCTGTTTATGGATTTGTGGAGCATTGTGGAGAATCCGACACTTAAGGAAAAAAAATTTAATAAAAAGTCCGCAGCTTCACAAATTTTTATCTCTTATTATTTTCCAAAACAATTTATCCACAAACTGGCTCCGTAAAAATCTAACGCATTCTATTAATCTCCGAAATTTTTTTTTTCAACTGATGTTGAGCCGCTTTGTTTTTTTTTTTTCTTTTTTTTTTCAAACAGTGAGATCATAGCCGCCAGTTTATCAAATTACAACAATGTAGATAATTTAAGGCACTCAGTTGTCAATGCTCTGCCAAGGGCTTAAGTTTTGTCTCTGAGATAGCCACGGTCTCATGGAACGAGATTTTAACCGCTCCACAAAAGCAAATTTATAAACAAAGACTGTACGTACCCTGGTGCCGTTAACACAATCATAGACATTCATTTTACAGATCGTGTTATGAAGGGAACTAAATGGGATAAAATAAGACGAGCTGTGAAAATAGAGTTATCCGAACTGCAATGAAAACCTAATGTCATTTATGTACTTTTAATGGTAATTATATTATTTTGTACCATGGAGATGTCACCTAAATTTGATTAACTTGAGAACTCTGCTTTAGGACGATCAGTGCTGTCAGCTTTTATATTGGTTTTGATTAATTTTAATGTGTAGGCTATACAAATACAGATAACTCTACATTTGACTCTATCTGCTGGGTCTCAACACCACGAAATTTTTATAATCTATGGAAACCCGTACCTACCCCGGCGATCAGCATATGCTGACAAAGGGTAACACAAACGCTTTTTTTTTTTGGTCATATGTATAAAAATTGATTTTATTTCAAACTTAATTTTGTGGAGGGAAAAAAACCAGGAAAAAAAGCTGGTTCTCAGGAACCAGTAGTTGCCCCTGAAACCAATCAAGGATACCCCTACTCCCTATCCCCATTAATTAAATTTGTTTCACTTACATCATTAAAACTTGTGATGCATCATAGGAATATCATAGGGGCGGGTTCCCTACATCAAATCTACGTCACCACGATGTCGTAACCAGTTGATCTTTGTAAGAACATTGTCACACTTACGTGCAGACTTGACGTCAATCCTACGCGAAAGATTTCATCAGGGTTGCGGGCAGCCGAGGGCCAGACAGTGACTAACAGTGAGGAAACAGTGCAAATACTCTTTTAACTCTGAACTTGAAACAATACAATACAGGTTTGCTTTAGCAAATGTTTTGTACCAGCATGTGTAAATAGTGTAACCCCCACCTTTCCATTGAACACCACCGGATATACACCACTGGCAATCAATATGACATAATCCATAATAATACCTGAGGCTTAGAAACGAAGAGTCACAGCCAATCGCTCTCCAGGGGGTATTGCCTTCCTCATGTTTGTATCCTGGCGTTGGATGATAGGTGTTACCGGACGTAATAACTCTTCAAAGCGGCATAGATCCATCCTTAAAAAAGAATTGTAGGTCGGCGTATCCTCAATTCCTTCAAAAGATTCGTGGCCCCATTGTCAGGGGTGGGATTTGGTGGAAATAGTAGATGTGAACACAGTTCGTTGACTCACACCCGAAACATTCATACCTCAATAACTAAGCAACACAGGATTACTAGTGTTCAGGCCTGACGGGCCATATAATCATAATACAACATTCGACTGCATAATTTACGGTAATCACAATCACAGATAGTACAGAAATGTCATCGACTACAGAAATTCCAGCAAGTATATCTAAAATAGGGTATAGAACCAAGTATTTTACTATGCACTCTTTAAGTGCGCCTATCCAGGACTACGGTTCCTAAAGGAAACCGGTGTAAACAAATTCAATTTAGTCGGTCTCGCTTTCATACAATCATTAATAGCACCTAATCAGATAATTGTCTGACTCAATAAGCGTAGCAGCACTCACTAATAATTTTCACAGTAATACATTTTACAAAATATCTAGGCTGCTCCACACTAAGAAGTATACAGCTGGGAAATGAACATAGTTCAATCTCAAACACAATCTAAACAGCTCATTACACATCTAGTAAAAGTATAGTCAATGTCCTTCTCTTCGTCACAATGGGGTGACGGAAAAACTGTCACAGTTCCTGGCACGAACACATAAGAGGGATCTCACCATTTCCTCGCTCGCTATGGTTTTGCGAGCGAGAGAGTCCAATGCTAGCGGTGTGCACACTTAAGCCTGGTGCACAGAGGCTTCGTCACTGTACAGGTCTCTCACAGCGCGAACCTTTCTGTCTGTCATCTCCACTCAGGTAGGAGGCCCCCGTGACTCGTCCTTTCGCCAAATGCTCGAAATATGAATCCACTGATCTTAGTACGTGTGTTAGCTTTTATACCCCCCGATGGTTACTAAGGGTCTCCCTCCCGATTGGACGATCAAGGACCTTCCACAACAAACACAAGTTTGTCTTTCAGTTAACCCTAACTGCTTTCTCAAAGGGATATGCACACCATTCAAAAACCTACACTCGAACTTCTACAATCCTACTATGTAAACAAGAAAATCTCACACGCACACCAAAATCAAAGGGTTAACTTAATGTTTACAAACTTCACTCACACATCCCTCATCACGAAATCCGTGGCTCGATTAATAGCTAAACGCGTTTCATATTCTCCCAAAATAAACCAACCCATGACTAACAGAAAAAAGAGCTCATGCGGCTCGTGACACCCATGGTCACCCGACGGTTAATGATAATCCATGGACGAACCCATGTACTTCGTTTTTCACCTTTTTTTTTTCCATGTGACTTTTGATATTGTAAGGCCAGCTATGTAACAACTAGATCTAGCTCGTTTGATTTGAGGTCTTTATTTTAGGAGGTTCGCTGCCCTTGGCATTTACACCTCACTTTACTTGTTTTATTATTTCTTGTTCTGGCGGGGGGGTGGGGGGGGGGGGGGGAGGGAGGGAGATGATATGGATAAATTTTAATCTATTAATTTCAATTTTGCCCGGGCAGCGGCCTTTCGGCCTGCTCTTTACGATTTCCAACTGCCAAGGTATCTTTAGCGTGCGCAACGTGCACACGGGCCCTCCGAATTTTTTCGTCCTTATCCGAGAAGACTAGGTACTCGATCCTACCCCCCAATAGGACCAGGGACTTGAAAATATGAGAAAAATCCAATTTCCAAGAACTACTCGATCCTACCCCCCAATAGGACCAGGGACTTGAAAATACGAGAAAAATCCACTTTCCAACATGCCTGCACTGCCCGGGTTTAGAACCCGGGACCCTTGGCATGAGAGGCGAGCACCTTGCCTCTAGACCACCTTGTCCCCACTAGATCTAGCTCGTCTTCATCGCTGCTACCGTAGAGGACAGACATTTTGGCGGGGGTGATTCAGAATCGTGCAAACACGGGGGCACTCCCGGGAGGAAATCAGAACAGACTAGCAGAACGGTGACTTTCTGGAAAGGCATTCTGATTTCTACTTGTGCAGAATTCTGATATTGAACCGTGGACATGCTCAATGTTTTTATCCCAGCTGAACGAAAAAAAAAAAAAAAGTTAAAATACACTATGAAATTCAGATTTCTATGAAAAATCCGTACGCCCCATCCTGAATTCCCTCGCCCCACCCAAAAATCGCACTCCCTGACCTTAAGAAACACAGATTTAAAGGGTTAAGATAAAAAATGTTTTTTAAAAATCAAAAACACTTTTTAAAAAGTGGTTAAAAACTGGAACTTAGTTATTCTAGTAGTGAAACAAAAGAAGACAAATAACTAAAAAAAACGCAGATTGTTTCGAGTCATCCAGTTTAATTAAAATTAGTGTCACTGCGCTTGTGATCTGATGAAAGAGCAAAAACCTAGAAAATAAATAAGAAGAACAAGGAATGGAGATGCTGCAATCATATTAATCCCTTCCAGCAAAACTTGTCTTATCCTATCGGAAATTGAATTTCGGGTCCACGGGGTTCACGGTACACGTATGGGGAAATAGATAGATAGATAGATAGATAGATAGATAGATAGATAGATAGATAGATAGATAGATAGATAGATAGATAGATAGATAGATAGATAGATAGATAGATAGATAGATAGATAGATAGATAGATAGATAGATAGATAGATAGATAGATAGATAGATAGATAGATAGATAGATAGATAGATAGATTGAATTAATTCAATAGTTGCATAAAAATGCTTGGGGGAATTTAACTCCTCTTGGGCCACATGGCTGAAATAGTTATTTCTTTCTTTTTGTTGTCGTTGTTGTTGTTGTTGTTGTTGCTGCCTCCACTGTAGCTCCACTCGAACCCAACCACTATCCAAGTCCATTCAGCATAAAAACCGCGAGAGTTTTTGGTTCAATTCCAGTGAAGCCAAGGAACTGGGTCTTTTTTTTTCATGATCTTTATTATTTTGTTTTTCATTAAAATTGTGCGCTGTCACTACCAAACCAGATCCAGTGAAGACAATGTAGCGTCCCAGACACGATAATCACAAGGCTGGTGGCCAACTAGTTCAAGCCTGTTTCATCTCGGTTTTAGTGTGAGATGTAAACTATGGGGTTAACCCTTTCAAGACTGAAACAGTATTGTTGTTACCTCTTTACTGTTCCATTACTTACGGGTTTTGTTCCTCCATTACTAGCGTTTAAATATACACCGCAGAATCATTTAGATTCATATTTCCATTCAAAATAACTGAAATAAGTGGATTTCAATATAAACTGGATTTGAGAAAATCTAGCTTTCACAGCGTCAGTACTCAAAGGGTTAAACGGGACTTCACGCCCTGACGAGGTCGAAACAAGTCTTTCTCTCTAGTTCGGGTGATTCAAAAGTTTCTTGCATCAGTTGCATAGATAGATAGATAGATAGATAGATAGATAGAGAGATAGATAGATAGATAGATAGATAGATAGATAGATAGATAGATAGATAGATAGATAGATAGATAGATAGATAGATAGATAGATAGATAGATAGATAGATAGATAGATAGATAGATAGATAGATAGATAGATAGATAGATAGATAGATAGATAGATAGATAGATAGATAGATAGATAGATAGATAGATAGATAGATAGATAGATAGATAGATAGATAGATAGATAGATAGATAGATAGATAGATAGATAGATAGATAGATAGATAGATAGATAGATAGATAGATAGATAGATAGATAGATAGATAGATAGATAGATAGATAGATAGATAGATAGATAGATAGATAGATAGATAGATAGATAGATAGATAGATAGATAAATAGATAGATAGATAGATAGATAGATAGATAGATAGATAGATAGATAGATAGATTAGATAGATATCTGGCTTTGAAATCTTTGCTCTAATAATCTGACCTTGAATTTTTAGAGACAGTTATAAAAATCTGATTTTGAAATCCTATGTAGCGCTGAGAATCTGACTTTCGGATGGTAATGTGTTAGGAGAACTGTTAAATAGCACTCCAACATTGAGGGTGCGCAAGAGTCTGCCCCCGAACTTTAAATTCATAGTTTAAAAAAAAAGATGATGCACATATTCAGTTATTTCATTAACTGTTATGTTTAGACAACCCCAGGAGTTAATCATGGGGGGGGGGGGGGGCTTTTAGAATTTTCTGTAATGTGAAATACAAAACAAACAAAAATCAGAAAATAACACTTTTTATGTTGCAAAATCGACTTTAAAAAAGGGGGTAGGGGATACACAGAATAGACGGAAGACGAGTTCAGTGTACTTGGATCTTTTCAAGAAATCAATGTTTTTGTACCTATTCTCTGAAAACTTTTGTGTCTCTGGTTATGTACATAATTTTTCTTGTTTTTGGATGTGTACTGAATGACTCGGTTGGTGAGCCATTCGTCTTTTCTAGTTGCCCCCACTAATTGTTTGTACTGGACCATAAAAGCCTTTTCAACTGAATGACCTATGCATGGCATTACACAGAAAATAATAATAATATTAAAATCCTTGATTAACAAAATTAATTCAATAGTTGCATAAAAATGCTTGGGGGAATTTAACTCCTCTTGGGCCACATGGCTGAAATAGTTATTTCTTTCTTTTTGTTGTCGTTGTTGTTGTTGTTGTTGTTGCTGCCTCCACTGTAGCTCCACTCGAACCCAACCACTATCCAAGTCCATTCAGCATAAAAACCGCGAGAGTTTTTGGTTCAATTCCAGTGAAGCCAAGGAACTGGGTCTTTTTTTTTCATGATCTTTATTATTTTGTTTTTCATTAAAATTGTGCGCTGTCACTACCAAACCAGATCCAGTGAAGACAATGTAGCGTCCCAGACACGATAATCACAAGGCTGGTGGCCAACTAGTTCAAGCCTGTTTCATCTCGGTTTTAGTGTGAGATGTAAACTATGGGGTTAACCCTTTCAAGACTGAAACAGTATTGTTGTTACCTCTTTACTGTTCCATTACTTACGGGTTTTGTTCCTCCATTACTAGCGTTTAAATATACACCGCAGAATCATTTAGATTCATATTTCCATTCAAAATAACTGAAATAAGTGGATTTCAATATAAACTGGATTTGAGAAAATCTAGCTTTCACAGCGTCAGTACTCAAAGGGTTAAACGGGACTTCACGCCCTGACGAGGTCGAAACAAGTCTTTCTCTCTAGTTCGGGTGATTCAAAAGTTTCTTGCATCAGTTGCCGGAAAGAGAGACCTTTACCCACTGGGTCAAAACAGATGCAAAACAAACTTGATTCAGTGAGCCGAAATATTTTCTGATTTTAATGTCTAAAACAAGAGTTTTAATTCAACATGGGGCCTGCAGAGCAGTCAGCAAGAACGTACTGAAAAATAAATGCATTAACAATAGCCAAACATAAAATTTTGGGAAAAACCCACAAGACTGAAAGTAAGGCAAACGTCAAAAACAGTGGTAAGCAGCAAAGGTGAGGCAAAACAATAGACCATGTGTAAATTTGAGATGGATTGTATCAAATGATTGGTAATGCAAAGAGTATTGTTCACTTTGCTTTGCTTCACTTAGGGGCAAGGTTAAGGTCATGAGCCTTGGGAATTTTTGGTAAAGCTGGTGAAGCCTAGTCAACATAGGGCCTGCAGAGCAGTCAACAAGAAGGTAATGAAAAATTAATGCATTAACAATAACCAAAAGATAACCCTGGCAAAGTAAGGCAAAGTCTGTTATTTGAACAACACTATATGGACTATCAGATAACAGAAAAGGACTAATCAACATCGCGGCGTCATCGAAAAGGAGCGGGATTAAAAAAAAACGAAAAAAAACTGGAGCCTGTAAAGATATTTTCACACGATCACGAGTTGAACCAAAAAAGCAGGTTGGATTTCAAATATTGACACTGTTCTCTACTGATATTCTAAATTGTCTGGTCCTGTATGGGAGTGCTTTAATCTCTCTATTTGTGTGTGTGTGTGTGTGTGTGTGTGTGTGAGTGTGTGTGTGTGTGTGTGTGTGTGCGCAAATGCTCATATGTGTGTATGTGTGTATGAGAGACAAATAGACAGACAGATACAGACTGAGAGAGACAGACAGACAAAGAAGGAGATAGAAAATGAGAGAGAGAAAAAGAGATCAAAACTGACGGAAAGAGGGCAAGGCTTTCTTCTTGGGGGGAGGGGTCTCAAGTGGTTACCACAGCTTTGAAAGGGGTCTCAAAGCAAAAAAAGATTGAAGACCTCTGGTTTAGAAACATGCACAGACCAGGAGTTTGCCAGCCTCGCATCTTGGCGAGCAAATCCCAAGTCTCCTTGTCGTATTATCCATCTCTGATATCCAAGCACGATTAGTTGTAAATCTCTTTGATTTGCCTTAGATTAAGGCGCTGGCAACGTCACGATACACTTTGCTCAGAATGTCCTGTTTCATTGTCTTGACTGCCAATTACCGGTAGAAATCCTTGTTGTCGGGACTACGTGATGAATTTCTGTCCTTTTTCTGTGTTTCCTCGGAACAGGTTTGGAGATGGGTTTTGTGCTGTTCGTTTTGTGGGAAAATACTCGGTGAAATGGTTCGTGAATGACCACATAACTCACTGTGTTTCAGAAAATCAAAGAGCCAAGTTGATAAGTTATGTGCTGCTCTGGTAAAAAAAAATGCGTGCCTGTGTTTTAGCTCTTTATTTTAGGAGGTTTCGCTGCTCTAGGCATTTACACCTCACTTTTCTCGTCTTTATTTTTCTTGTTCTTGTTTCTGAGTGTTTTTGTGGTAGGGATTAGTTGGTTTGTTTCTTTACAATTTTGCCAGGGCAGGGCCATGTTCGGTCTGCTCTTCTCGACTTTCAATTGCCAAGGTATCTCTAACTTGCGCCACGGCCCTCCGAGTTTTCGATTTCGACCTTATCCGAGAAGACTAGGCGCTCGATACTACCATGTACTACAGGGTCAAGGACAGGAATTTTTCACCAAAAAAAATTCCAGCAGGCCTGCACCGACTGGGAATCGAACCCGGTACTTTCGGCATGAGAGGTGAGCCCCTTGCCCTAAGACCAACGTGTCCCCGAGCGCAACGTACAACTTTTTTAAAACATGTTTTAACCGCGTGCTTAATGCAGTCGCGTGCAGGGGGTAAGAGTAACAGCAAGCGAATTGATATAAAGAAAAACAAAATCTCTGGTAAAATCTTTCTTCTAGTCTGATGCCAAGCAACCTTTCAAATGGCACATTCAACACTTGCCAAGGAAATTAGTAAAACCTTCAGTCAGATTAAAACTTGGAAGACGATCTGTTAAGGCCGTGGTGAATTTCACGTCTATAAAATGGAGAAAATCAATGAAATTAATGTTCATTTTGTTTTTGTCTTTTTAAATCGAGTTGTTTGTGTGTCCGGAAGCTAGCTCGTGGAATCATGAAGAGCGGCGAGTCTAAGAATCATTCCTGTCGAAATCTGTATTAAGCTGGGTTTTCCTGTGTACAGAAACGAAAACGTCAAAAACCCTTCAAGTAGTAAAAAAAAAAAGAGTTGCCATGTGTACGGAAACGGCGTTACCTCACAAATAAAAATATTCTTTCTATCTCACTACTTGAAGGGTTTTGACGTTTCCGTTTCCGTACACGCGAGAACCCAGCTTCAGTTGACAAATTGCACATATAAGGGCCTAATAATTTTAACCCTTTCAGTGCCGGCTCAGTTTAGGCGTCTGTAAACAGCACTTTAC
>OZ007579.1:17604611-17609611 GCA_963931925.1 Onchidella celtica | reverse complement strand
TCTATCTGCAGTAGAAATTTCTTTTTATTTGTCAAGATTGGTTGTACATGTATTAATAATGCATTAACTTGCCTATCCTTTCATTTTATTGTCTACAGGCGCCTTTTTTTTATTGTTATAAATGATGACCATATGGACTTTTAGCGACCGCTGCATTGTAGCTATGCTGAAACGTCGGTTGCAACCGTAAACCTACAATGGCGGACCTTTCGCTGTTTTGTGACGTCACACAATGGGCTCATCCAGTCTGGGTATTTTATTAGTCTGTGGGCTACATAGTCAAACCCGAGACACAGAATACCGGGGCGGAACCATTCCTTCTTTCATTATACATGTAATTATGTCCACAACTTGCCCGCGTAATAAGAGCTCTGTGGTACTCGTCGTCTTTTTCGTTCAATTATGAAGGGGTGTGGTGCTAACTGTTGCATTGCTGACATGGATGATACGCGCACAAGTCGACGGACGGAATTTGGTGAACTGAACCGTCTCGGTATCCTGTGTCTCAGGTCAAACCATTCATAAAAAATTTCTCTGTCACTAATTATTTGTGGGCAACATCCCAAAACATTACTGTGACCATTCATTTTGGCCAGCTAAAAGGTTATTATGGTCTGTGAGCTAAAGGTGATCCTAGTCATAACCCTTTTATTTTCCCAATTATTTCCTTGTAATAAGAAAATTCAAATTTGGTCACTATCTCAAATAGTCACTCTCTAAAAAAAAATTATTGTTATTAAATGCATGTGATTGGATGGTGTGTGATGACGAAATCTGGTGTTTCTAGAGAGTATGTACGTATAGAGAGGTTTCACTGTTGGTCGATTTGCAGTGCTCTCTCACTGTCTCTACACGGGAGGCGCCGCGAAACCACTGTTAGCTCGAAGTAGGTCGGGGCGGTAAACAAGACCCGTAAGAGCTTACAAACGGCTCTAAATAGTTTCAACCAGCCCCAAAATATGAACAGACTACAGTAAAGGGATATGCACATCATCTTTGGTGAAGACGGTCTCTCTCAATTCTTGTTATGGCAGCAACTTAGTTTCGCATTTTGGCGGAAGTGAGATCTCTTTATAAATACATACTCCCTGGTGTATCTGATTGTTATTGATTGCAAAAACTAAGGCTATGGATCGTGGCTTTGTCCATTATTATTATTTTCTGATTATAAAATGTATTTTTATTACTTTACTTCTCGTAATTATCGCTGGAGGCTGTTATTTGGTGAATATTTTGCTCGCTAAAGAAAAAGGTGAAAGATGGAAAGAAAGAGATGTGCGAGTGAGAGAGAGAGAGAGAAAAGAAAGGAGAGGGAGAGAGAGGAAGAAAGATACAGCAGAGACAAGAGACAAAGGAAGACAGAGACAGATAGACAGACACATAAGCATACAGAAAGATAGAGGAAGAGAGAGAGAAAGACAGACAGACAGATGGACGGATACACATAGATAGAGACAGACAATTGCCCCGCCAGAGGGAACCCCCCTCAGGGCAAAACTGTAATAATGATTTCAACTTGATTGTGTAAATTGTTGAGTCAACTATTGTTATCTCCCGAAAAAAAAAAGTGCATAGCAACGTGGCTATGTTCCTTGTTCTTTATCTGACCTAAAAATCTACTCGGAGTTTTCCTGGCATGTATTTTCACATGCACATGCGCATTTACCACAGATAACCTGTCTAACCTCTCTATGTAGGTAAAATCTGTTGGTTCCAATGTGTAAATCTTTCTAGTGTGTGAGGGACCCAAAGAACGTGAAGTCCCTTGGTCTATACCGAGCCCTGCATCACCAGAGTACTAGAAGAACTCTATCAATCCTTTATCATCATCGTTAACCTTTAAACGCCGTATAACATTACACGGCTAATCTCACTACAATAGATAATGAACACATTGTCAGTGCCACACAAATGCTCAGCCCAGCTATAAAGCCCTACAATGGCTCACTTAGAGTAAAAAAACACTCTAGTAAAATATCGACAGACACACAAAATAGAACAACAACAACAACATGAAGGCAAAGTACATTTTAGTGATGATAATAATCACAGGTAAAGGGGATGACATATTAAGACTTTTGCATGGAATCAAAGTTCAACAAATGTGATCCAGTTTTCTCAAACAGGTATTTAAATCCCAAATGCGAAGCTAAAGTGAGTTTAAGTTTGAGTTTTAGGGCGCGTGGGCACGATAACAGCCACCTTGCGCCTCTCATAGTCTGTGTGGGTACCGGTACTTTATTCATGTTTGATATTCAGAGCTTCATCAATTTAAATTTCACAAGTAGAATTGGAAAGATTCCTATTGGTAAAATCTTTTAACTGAATGTGTAGATTTCATGCATATACGAAGAAGACACTGTGCTAAGCGAGGGAAATGGTATTTTTATTTCAAATTGAAGTTCTTCACTTTCCAGGTTTTTTGTTGATTATGATTCCTCAACATCCCTTCTGTCTGCACAAATTCGTTTCATAAATAAAACGCTTAGGCCCCACATGAGTTAAAGAGGATTCCATAAGACTAAAGTTGATTTAATCACCGAACGGAACAGATAGATCACAAATAGCGATAGTGACGACACTGCTGTCTCTCGTTAAAGAAACGAATAAAGTGTGAATTTTGTGGCCAGTGACCGATATTAATTTTTATTCTGGTTCTATTTCTGATCACGAAGAACTCTCTCCAATAAGGATACAAAACCATGCTTGTCATCCACAATTCCTTCAGTCATGGTGCTTGAGGTTCGCTTGCCTAGGTCTCTGAGTTTATTTCTCAGTTCCTGGCGTTCTTTCATCTTCTTTCTCTCTACCTCTCCGATGAGACCTGCAAGAACCTGCAGATCATTTGAGATGGAAAGTTGCCGTTTACTTTTCAGAGCTCCAGCTAACTCGTCAATGCTGACTGATCTTTTGTTCCGTAAAAAATCGGATTGCCGATCCACATTTTCCATGTTCTGGGTTTCAGCAGGTGCAGATGATGCTTCTCTCTTGCGCAGATGATGAACTCTCAGTCTGGTATCCCTAATACTGCGATTGAACCCTTCAGTATCGAAACCATCCCCTCCGTGAAATCTGAGACGACGTTTCTCTTCGCGCCGTTCATTTCCGAAACTGTCTCCTCCGTAAAATCTGAGGCGGCGTTTCTCTTCGCGCCGTTCATTTCCGAAACTGTCTTCCCCATGAAATCGCAAGCGACGTTTCTCTTTGAAGTACCCATTTTCAAAATCGTTATCCCCATGGAATCTCAAACGACGTTTCTGTTCCTGCCGTTTATTCCCCCTGAGACGTCTTTTGTTTCCGCGAAGCCGTCTCTTCTCGATACCTCTGTCGTTACCATCATCATCGTCTTCATCGTACAGCATATTGTCGTTGATTAAAGCAGGTGTGTTCACGCTATCTGATGGCACTGCTTTGTCCATATCTGCCCTTTGTTTCTCTTCCAGTGCTCTGTCCTCAGACGGCGCCGCCAAAATAGACAGACTTGTTGCGGATTCAAAAGGCAACCATGATTGTAGGCACACCAGAAGAAAGGCGGTGATGATGGATGATTTGAAGCTCATGGTGGCAAAGTTGAAATCTGAAATACAAAAAGAAGGAAGGTGAATGGGAGATATCAATAAGCGACCCTAGGTCTTAGTTGTTCCAACTCCACTTTCTGCACAACTGAGAAATTAGAGGTCGATTTGCACGTTTGCGGCTTTAGTATAAGGATACTGGGAGTTGGACTAAATCGGAATTGTGAAACCGCTTGATGAGTGCCACAACGCATTTTACACAAGTGTCACTTGTTATATCATTTGTACATACAAAAAAGATCACTTTTTTTTTTCAGAAAAAGGAGGTGGGACAAACAAGAACTAACGTCACAATCTCTTGAAATAGATTTAATATTTAAAATTTTGTGTCGGAATGATGGGAAATTTCTGTAGGGCAAAATATAGCAATATGAACTCCAGTTTCATCTATTCTCCGACAGGATCTGGCAACATGCTGTGTGTTGGAAGGTCTTTTCAGCATATTTGCTTTGTTTTGCCTAAATATAATCATTATTATTATTTTATTTTAAATTGAGTTTGAGTTTGGGTTTTAAGACACGTGGGCATGATAATGGCCACTTTGTGCCTTTCACAGTCTATTTGGGTACTGCATTTATGTTTGATATTCAGAGCTTCATCGATGTAAATTTCACAAATGGAATTAACTAGCTTCGTAGAAGTTTTATTATATTGGTAAAATTCTCAAAAGTTGTTTTATATGGAGCTGAACAGTGTTTGGTAAATGTGTACAAACATTTATAAGACTAGTTGCTTCTCACAGCGAATCCCTAACATTGTTTACACTGTCTTGCCCAACTCTTCAAATCCCGCGGAGACATCTTGTCTTAGACTCTCATACATGGCTTTTGATAGTTTTGTGTCTACATAATTATGTCCTTATCGAGGGGGAGAGACAGAGAGAGAGAGTTGTAGATCTTAACCTCTTTCAGAAAGGACAAGACGCGCTGTAAGTCCAAGTCAGAAAATAATTCTTTCAATCAAGGAATATTTTATTCTAAAAGAGTTCATACTATTTTTGTTATTGTTTTTGTTGTTGTTTATATTGAGTGCCAGGAATGGTCTGGACCCTGAACTCCACCTCCAAAAAAAAACAACAAAAATAGAATAACTAAATAAATAAATAAAATAAAATAACTAACTAAAGAAAGAAATAAACCTCCTGTTAACACCACGAAAAATGGATTCTGTAACGCAAAAAACTTTTGGTCAGAGAGACATTAAGTGGTCTTGTTCACAGCATTCGCTCCGCTACGTTATTTCACGGAAATTGACGTTTGACAACGTAGAATACCCTTTGCCTCTATATGTTTTTTCTACAGCATCCGCTCCGCTCCGCTTCTCACTGCTATAAGGAACGGGATTGAATGACACAGTTATTATATTTAGATTTACGTCATGGGACATTCGAACTGTTCAACGAGGTGGTTAAGCACAGTTATGGAC
>OZ007579.1:17589611-17599611 GCA_963931925.1 Onchidella celtica | reverse complement strand
ACCAAAGATCCTAGAAATGATTAAATGAGACACTCCTTTCTTCGCACCTCTAAAGAAAATCGTGCACACAGTTTGCGCTCTAATCGGGGGTGGGGGCCATGGAGCATACATAGCATGAAAAGAATGCTTGAGGTAACGATAAATTAATGATGCAGATTTGTTACATTGCTACTGCGACTGCGATTGAAGTTATGATTACAAAATAAGTGACGTCAATCAAGGCCTACAGCGACAACTGAAGAGTGAACAAAATTAAATATTCTCCCTATTTGGCTTTGTAAAATACGGTACTGCTTGTGACTTCCGCTAGGTGACGGTGCGAAATCTGTGCACGCTAAAAGCGATAGCTGTCTCATCTTATTCTATCTAGTATCTTTGATCATACCAAAGTGGTCTTGTCCACAGCATCCGCTCCGCTATTTTTACGGGAAAATGACGTATGAAAAACTCTCTTTGCGTCTAAAGTGGAGCGGAACGGTTGCTATGGTGAAGTATACAGAGCCATTGTCCGTAAAACTAACGGATCGGAGCGGATGCTGTGGACAAGAGTAGTAATACATCAAAGTTTCCGCTTTTTTTTTTTTTAATTAAGGGTGTGAAGAAACCTTGAAATCACGCAATATCCAAACTCTCAATGCCTTTCGGTTCTCTGCTGAATTTCAGCTCATTGTCCACGCGGCACCCCGCGCGGTACAAATGGATAGAAGATTATGATAATGATGATGATATTCTATTTTAAATATGCACATGGTTACGGCCACGAAAAGAGTATATTATGCAAGCCAGTCCAAAGACGCATGCAGACTGTTACGTGACTATAATAGTGAGTTAATGGAGAAAATGAATGAAATATGAAGCTATTAACTTTTGTGGACTCAAGTCTCAGAGACAGGGCCACAACTGGTAATTTATTTATGAAGACTGGAAAATCAGAATAGAAGGAAACCATTCGAAGCGACGAGCCGAAAAGATAGATGGAACAACACAACCACTCAAGGCCTGCTCAGTATCATTAAGGCATTTCAAAAATTAATACAAGGGCAAAATCGGTTTGTAAGCGAAACAAATTCTAATGGGCAGAATTTAAGAGAAATATTATATGCATTGGACCACAAACTGCATGACTTGGTACCTTGCGAGGAAATCTGAGGAAGAATTCTCAGGGCATCGAAATAATATAGATCCCTTTATGTTGTTTCAGTTTTATTTTGATTTCGGGGGGGGGGGGGGTGGACCGCGAAAACGATGAGGGGAGGCAATATGGAAGGGGAGGGAGTGCGAAAACATGAATGGAAGAGGATTTGGGGGTAAGTGTATGACAGTCACTGACCTGTTGAACAGCACGCGCAAATAGGTTTTATGAACAGAAAAGGTCTATTTTTTAGTGCATTTAATAAAGTCTGCTCTTTGTTTCATAAGGAATAATCAACACGCCTATTGTCATAAAGAAAGCTTTGAGAAACGGAACATCATAATGTGTGTGTAGTCTGTCTTCTTGTGAAATGTATCTGTTGGGTTTGGTAACGATTTGCTGGGGTGGAAGGGGGGGGGGGAGGGGTTGAAAGAGAATTTGGTGTCTAAAGAGGCCATTGCTTTTTGCTAGTGCGTTATGGGTTTGTTCATTAAGTAATGGCGTAATGTCGGGGAAAAAATAATGTTCCATGACTGGTACTAATAATGTCAACAACTCTCTAACTTCTGAAGAGTCTCCACATTTCACGTTGAGATTTTTCAAAGAGTACTCTTCTGGTGCAATTGTAATACATGATTAACTCAGGTGTTTTTTTCTATTTGCTCCGTCAAATTGCTTTTATGGTTACATAAAAATTTGACATTTTCAATGGTCCAGATAGTGGATGCCATCATTATAAGCTTGGCCCAGAACATTTTCCGGCGTGGGCGTCATGAAACTGTTTGATTCAGATATCTTGTCCACAGCATCCGCTCCGCTTCGTTGTTTTACTGAAAATGACGTATTACAACGTAGAACACTCTTTGCCTCTGTATACTTGTCCACAGCATCCCTTCCGCTCCGCTCCTCACCGCTACAGAGGCAAAGAGTGTTTTACTTTGACACACGTTATTTTCCATAACACCACAGTTTTTCTGTGGTTTTTATAATACTTCGTTGTTTTCCATAAAATAGCGGAGCTGAACGAATGCTGTGGACAAGATCACTCACACTGCACTTTTTATAGCAGCAGAACGCCATCCACCCCCCCCCACCCCACCCTGCCCTACCCATCCCGTCCCTGTACCTCCCCCACAATGGGCTATCACAGTTTTATCCATTATCCTAAATTTCTGTCTTTTAAGTTCAATATACGCTATGACGAAACTCCGAGAATGTCTCTTAATGAAATTTCTTTACCAGACACCCAATCTGCAATAGGCGCGTATATTCCTTTCCTTACATTATAAAAAAATCGAAAAAACATTTCCATAAATCTTCAGTCCATAATAATATTTACAGAGACGATGGACAAGGGGATGGGGGAGTAATTTCATAAAATAATAATAATAGTAGTAATAATTATAATAATAATAATAATCTTACCATAACGAAGGTGTTGGGAGAACAGGTAAGCATTTAAAACTCCGTGACAATGCGACCCAGAAATTATTGGACTTTGTGTCCTGCCTCAGTTTTTGGCGATAGATAACGTGGACACATCCATTTGGGACAAAATTTTGTCTTTTAATTATTATATATAATATATATTTACATTTGCTTTTTTTTTTTTTTAAGTCACAAAAAAAAAAAAAGTAGTCACATTTTCACATTTTCGTCTGACTAGAATGGACAGGAATGATGGGAAATTGGGTTGTGGCTGTATAACGACAGTTCAATGAATGGCATTTTAGTTAGTTTTAGTTAGTAATAACAGAGAGTATGTATAGATGTATAGGGCGGTTTCACTATTGGTCCGTTTGCACTGCGAGACGCGGGAGGCTCTGCGAAACCACTGTTAGCATGGAGCGGAAAGTAGGTCGCTGGGGTAAACAATATCCGTTTGTGCTTTTCCACGAGGTGTAAGAACATGCAAACGGCTCTAAATAGTTTCAGTCAGCCCAAAAATATGAACAAACCACAGTAAATAGACATGCACACTATCTGTAATGAAGACGGTGTCTTTCAAGTCTTCAATTTCTTGTTTAGCGCAGGGACCTAGTTTCGCTATTTGGCGGAAATGAGATCTCTCTATACATCTATACTCTCTGGTAACAATAATAATTAAAGAGGGGGATAGGGAGAAAAAAAAAACAGCAACAGGTTTAGAACATTTTGGACTTCGGCTTCTGCAATTAACCACTTGCCGTGACGAAATGTTTTGACCCTTGCCTTCCTTACAGTCCATGAGGGCCATACAATACCCAGGGCATGAATCTGATGTTCTCATCGATTTATGATATCGACATGTCAAGCCCTCTCGACCCTTGTACTTATCACATACGTAGCACCTTCGCTATCCTCACCGATGGCTCACGAGGGCAAAATGCTCATTATTACATGCACTAAGTATATTAATAGTGCATGGCGTATTATTGATGAAATTATTCGTCTTTGTTTGTCAGATAAAACGTGAGCATCTGATCATATCAGAAACTGTTCTTGGTAAAGAGATTATACTTAAGAGCAATGAAATGTAATTAAAGAAATAAGGACATGAATAAATAGCAAATTAAACTGCATGCATGAAACAAGTGAATAAATAAATAAATAAATAAATAAATAATTTTGTTTTCTTCTTTTTGGGTGGGGGGGGGGGGGGGTTCAAAATCATACAGAATACTTTGACCGTCTGTGAGCAACGTCAAGGGGACAGTGGCACATCACTGCAAGTTGATCATTAGCCAGCCAGCAATCCTGTATCAATCCAACTACTACGTAAGATTGACACGCATTATTTTTGCACATAAGAATGACATCGTTCCGACCGTAGGTCCGATGGTTAAGACATCACACCGCCATCGGTTTGATGCAGGAAATCCGCCCCAACGGTAGCCCTACCGACCTTATGGAAATCCCATATAAGCCTAGGTCGGACTGACGTGGGGATGCTGGCTAGGGGACAAGTAGCATAGTATGACATACATTAATAATTCCGAAGATTTTGGTTTCGTCAAGGTATTTTTCTGAATAGCAGTTTGTACAAGCCAACGTAACTTTCGAGATACCTTATTAAATGTTGTTAGGGGACCGTGGTATTTCACATTTTAAGCTATTGTGAACACAATTCAGTATTTTCTCTATTTGGATTTGTAAGTAGACTGTGATCTCCTAACATCAGTCCAGTATTAATGAAATAGTACCAGGACTATGGTGCCATGCTAGGATCCATATTCCGTCCGAAACCTGTAGTGTTCCGAAAAGGGTCGCTTTCGAAATATAATCGTTTTACCTTTCACTCGCGCTTATTTTCATGGCATGCTTTCACTGTTTTCAACCCTGCTCAACATTTGTGAGTTTTCTTGAAATAAATGAAGGCTCGCAAGAACGGCAACTCTCGAGGGAACGTCCATTTATTTCCCGCCATTTCTTTCGTTCTTTCCTTTTTTCAATTTTGTCGTTGTCTTTTTGCGTTTTGTTTTTTAATTTGAGTTATTTCTTTCTATCTTCCTCTGGGAACGGAAGAAATGGCGGAAGGCAGGAAAAGGAAATGCGTTTCACATGCAGGTGCATCATCTCTCACTTTCAGCAGCCCAGCTGAGCACGAATAGTTATAATGGTAAAGTAGTTCTTGGCGTGTTGTGGCTTGATGCAGTCACGGCAGGAGACCGGGTATGCCGCTCTTTTTATGAAATCACAGCATTTGTCCCGACCTTAGTTCGTTTTTCTTCCATCTCCATTTTATGAAAAACTGGAGATCTTGTAGTGTGTAGAAGAAGTATAACAATAAATGCCCACTTGGACACTTGTTTGAAGTGAGTTGTAGCAGTTACTAAGCTGTTTCACCGTTCCGATTAATTCTAACTCCTTATCATAATAATTAGGCCGGCTGCCCGGGCAAGATTAAAAAAAGAAAACAACTAATTCCACCCCCCCCCCCCAAAACACAAAAGAAAAAAAAAATCGCCGACCGGCTCTCCGCTGTGGCGACGACGTGTCTGCCCCAGTTGTAGCTGGGCGCAGTGACACTGGCAAATTTCCCAAATTGGATCAAAGTAATATACAAATACAAAATACTGAAGCCGCAAATATTTAACGAGGAAATTTTCAGCCGTGCAAAAAGTAGAGATAGAATAAACAAGAACCACGATCGCGTGGTGAGAGGCTCTAATTTTACGGGTGGAGAAAAAAAAGCAATGTTCTACTTGAAATTAATGTACGGGTATTTAAAATAATGGCGAGTTTTACAGAGAACTCAGAGACAACCATAAAAGTCTAGAAATATGCGGTTTTCACCTAAATTCCTTACAAACTACCTGTAGTTTGCAATGGATGAATGAAATTGTGAGTACATAATCTTACTATAATGGAGTTAGAGGGTGACTATGTAATCACCTAAAACTTCGCGACTACGCGATAAAAAAAAAGTAGAAAACTTCGTACACTGTCTCACTTTTTAACGATAAGTTACGTGGACACATTCATTTTGGGCGTAAATCACTCTTTAAAATTATTTATTTACGATTCTTTGAGCCGCAAACACAGAGGCACGTTTTCATCGCGTGGACTCAAAAAGCATGATCGGATATTTCGTCCTTGACCTCTTTTTACACATTGGTGGTCGAAAATCAACTTTATCACAAATTGTGGTATAATAGTAAGTTCTACAGGTCATTGCATCGAATCCAAATGCCGTTTTAAGGTACCCTACATCAAGATACACGGTTAGGCTTGGTTGGAAAACAAAACATCTAGATATACGGTTGGTCTTGGTTGGTATACGGTTGGATTTGGTTGGCACATGGAAAATTGGCAAGATTTATCTTGCACGGGTCGGCTAGTCCCATTAATGCTCAGCCAGGACAATTTTTTAATTTGAGCCCTGCCTTTTCCAAGCCATGTTTTAGTCTTACACTCCTAGCATTGCCCGTCCGTATTTTGCCAAGATGCCAAGGAACGCATTATATTTTTGTAAGGCCGGGCGTAGGCTGAGTTATTTTGATTGCCTCAGATAAATTTTTAGTTACATAAATAAACATTTGAAATATTGTTGTACCATCCCCTACACTAATTAATCAAGAGAAAAAAGAAAGAACTCCTTCGAAGAGTTCCTAGAACATTTGTCAGACGCAGAGTTGTCACCTGAATTGTGCTGACACAGTTTGTGACTATTTGTGACAAAATAGTCGGGTTCTCAGTCAGTTTTACTCTTCCTTTAACTAAACCTTTCATTCTTACGTCTTATCCCCTTCACCTTTAAAGGAGAACAACAATGACAACAACAACGACATCGACAACAACGACAAAAACGACGGCAAGAACCACAGCAACGACAACACCAACGACACAACAATGACAACAACAGTGACGAAGACTACACAACAACAGCAACAGTGATGACGACAACAATTCACTGACAACGACAACAGCAACAACAACGAGGACAACAACAACAACAACAACACAACAACAATAAAATAATAACAACAACAACGACATAAGTCATCACGCTTACTACTATAATTCCCACCTCATCCTGCACGTTCGTCAAGTACACAAAACCACGATAGAGCAAAAATTAAATAATAAACATAAAATTAATCAAAGTAAAAAGATTTCAGACAAAGTAACTGATTTTAAAACAAGGGTAGTGTGGCTGTCCACGCCCATGCATTCTCAATCTGTTCCATTTACATAAACCTCTTGTGACGTTCTGGTTTAGGGAAATGAACCAGATCTCGGCATACAGAGTTTAGATGTGGCCCCAAAAATATGAAAGTTACACTTCGCAAATTCGGCTTATTTCAGACCTCAGACAGACATGAATGCCAGCACTATAATTGTAGTTATAATAAACTCCATGTAACCTTTTTTTTTTTTTTTTACGAAACATGACATTAATGTCGGAAGCTTTGAAATTCTAATCTTAGCCATAATACCTTTTTTTTTTTTTAAATTAGCCACAAGTTGGTGATGTAAATTTTAGTGCGCTTTGAGATTTTCCACTATGCAGCGGTGAACCGCGGAAATAAATAAAGTACGTTTTTTAAAAGACAAGCTATGGCAAAAAGTCTGCGACCCCACACAATTTTGTCTGTTGTTGTTTTTTTTATATAATAGTACGCGTTTCTTTACGATGTGGTTTAGGTCTTTATTTGAGGAGGTTCGCTGTCCTCGGCATTTACACCTCACCTCTTCTTCTTTTTATTTTTCTTGTTCTTCTTTCTGTGTCTTTTTGTAGTAGGGATGAGTTTTTTAAAAACTTTGCCTGGGCAGTGACCTTGTTCGGCCTGCTCTTACTTCTCAACTTTCAACTGCCAAGGCATCTTTTACGTGTACAACGTGCACACGGGCCCTCCGGGTTTTTCGTCCTTATATAAGATGACTAGGTGCTCGATCCTACGTACTACCATAGGACCAGGGACAGGAATTTTTTCCCCCAAAAGAAATCCAACATGCCTGTACCGACCGGGGATTGAACCCGGTACTTTCGACATGAGAGGCGAGCATCTTGCCTCTAGACTAACATGCCCCCTGATTTTTTTAAAGATTATATTGCCCCCTTGATAAAACCGTAATTCCTAAATTGGCGAGGCCTTTAGAACCATTCTGTCTTAACCAGAAATCATTTTCTAATTTAAATTACAATAATATGCAAGGATATAGCCTTGCATTAAACTAGCAACAGGTCAGTTGCAAAAAAGACGGATACACGGGTTTACAGAGGAGCGAAGTTATTACGAAAAAAAATTTGTTCACTTCTTTAAATGAAGTACCCAAATAGGCCGCCTGAAGTGGCCATTATCGTACCGATGCGCCGTAAAACCAAAGGTCAAACTCAAACAATCTGAAAACTCCTCGGGCAGTACATTGTTCCATGCAAAAGGACTCCGGAATACCTTTTGTCAACATACTGCAACCCTGACCAGCAATTATTTCTGGACTTTAAATCCCTAGGAACCATTTCTGGTCTGAGTACGGACTGGACACTCCTTGACCTTAAGAGAAATCAATTTTCTGATCGGATTTGTCAAAATAAGCGTAAAGTCTGAGTAAGGATGAACAGCAAACGTTTAATTAAGTGCGTGGACATAAAGTCCATAAGTATAAAATAGAAAGGAGAGCAACCAGTTATGGTTTGCGGTTTAATCTAATTCGAGTGAAAGACAGAGCGATGAACTGTTTGATCGGTTGATTGAATGATTGATGATTGGTTGATTGATGGACTGATTGATTTTGTCTGATGACCTGGTAAAAGAGTCAGTCAGCCAGCTAGTAAGTCCGCGTCTGTCAGCCAGTCACTGTCACTCAGGGATGGATAGATAGATAGATAGATAGATAGATAGATAGATAGATAGATAGATAGATAGATAGATAAATAGATAGATAGATAGATAGATAGATAGATAGATCGATAGATAGATAGATAGATAAATAGATCGATAGATAGATAGATAGATAGATAGATAGATAGATAGACAGACAGACAGACAGACAGACAGACAGACAGACAGATAGATAGATAGATAGATAGATAGATAGATAGATAGATAGATAGATAGATAGATAGATAGATAGATAGATAGATAGATAGATAGATCGATAGATAGATAGATAGATAAATAGATCGATAGATAGATAGATAGATAGATAGATAGATAGACAGACAGACAGACAGACAGACAGACAGACAGACAGACAGACAGACAGACAGATAGATAGATAGATAGATAGATAGATAGATAGATAGATAGATAGATAGATAGATAGATAGATAGATAGATAGATAGATAGACAAAGTTTGAATTTGAATTTAGACAAGGCATGTTGACACGATACTGGTCACATTGTGCTAGGAAGCAGCAAGGCAACAGACAGCACATGACTCAATAACAGTACAGAAGAAAACTCTACCAGAATCCCCCCCCCCCCCCATTCACCCGTTTGATATTGAGAAGATCGCCGCCGGCAATTCCTTAAAAAGACCACACCTTTTCATCTTAGTTCAAAGAGTACATTATACAGGGTATATTTAACCCTCTTTGGGCTCGTAACATGAAACTGGATAATTATAGCAGCCCAGAAGTTAAAGAACACGGATTCATTTTTTTTCCAGTTTTAATTTTCCTGGAAATCCGATAATCGGTGAGCACGCCATGAAATGGTTAATGCTCACGCAGAACGCCCTGGACAAGTCAAGAACTTGCTACGTTTTTGGTGCCGGATTTCCTCAGATTTTAAAAACGGGGCTGTTCCAGAGGAACGCCGCAACAAGGGAGAGTTGTGTTGGGGGAGGGGGGGGGGGCTGGTTATGCGACATATTATAATAATTCATTTGTATTACTAATGTTCAATAGTTGTTGTTGTTGTTGTTGTTGTTGTTGTTGTTGTAATTTTAGATGCTGCTGCCTCTGTTGTAAATCTTGTTGCTGTTGTTCTTTTGAAACTATCTATCTCTCTGTCTGCCTGCTTGTCTATCTATCTATCTATCTCTCTGTCTGTCTGCCTGCTTGTCTATCTATCTATCTATCTCTCTGTCTGTCTGCCTGCTTGTCTATCTATCTATCTATCTATCTCTCTGTCTGTCTGCCTGCTTGTCTATCTATCTATCTATCTCTCTGTCTGTCTGCCTGCTTGTCTATCTATCTATCTATCTCTCTGTCTGTCTGCCTGCTTGTCTATCTATCTATCTATCTCTCTGTCTGTCTGCCTGCTTGTCTATCTATCTATCTATCTCTCTGTCTGTCTGCCTGCTTGTCTATCTATCTATCTATCTATCTATCTATCTGTCTGTCTGCCTGCTTGTCTATCTATCTATCTCTCTATCTCTCTGTCTGTCTGCCTGCTTGTCTATCTATCTATCTATCTCTCTGTCTGTCTGCCTGCTTG
>OZ007579.1:17367111-17584611 GCA_963931925.1 Onchidella celtica | reverse complement strand
GTCATTTTGTCTGGCTCAACATAAGTTGGGTCACTTAGCAAATAATTAGACCATGTCGTACTTCCTGCTCACCTAATTGGCGACCTGAGTTCTTGTTTGTTCTGGCTCCAGTGTCTGAAAAACTGGAGATTTTTAAGTATGTCTTCTGGGTATAACAAATGCATATTTTGACACTGTCTTGTTTAAAATGCCTTGTGCACGTGGCACTTATCAAGCTGTTTTGCGATTCCGATTTATTTTAACTCGGTAGTCTAATTTCTAACACTAAAGCAGCAAACGTTTAACGTCGAATTTCTCAGTTGTGCAGAAAGTAGAGTTGGAACCGACAAGAACTAACGTCGCCTAATGTTTGGATCCGGTTCTCGTGTTTGTTCTGGTTCTTTGGGTAAACATGTTTCATGTGTACCGCAGCAGTATATTTCAAATGTGTTACATGAACTTGGATGAGCTGCGAAATCAGGAAATTAATAAAATATTGTTTTTAAAAAGTACACACATACACACAAGAACTGTGGGGTCGCTTTGATTGTATCATTTCCGTACTGGTATTATATCTTACACGACGCTTTGCTAAATACAACTTTTTCTTTTTGCACAATTTGACGTTTGGACAATTTTGTCGGATAGTATGAATATGATGGTGACCAATTCAAATGATTTCAGATGCAAACGTCTTGGGAAGTGATCCTCCAAAGACAAAAATCTTCAACACAATCAAATGACTTAACCAACTATGACCAGGGCGAGGACGATGGAGAACACAACAAACTGGTGTGAGTCTTGAGTCTGAGTTTGGAGATCTCACGTCGATACGGTAACGGTCACACTGTGCTGTGAAAAAGCAAGACCAAAGACAGACTATAACAGAACGATAGGGCTGAGGGAGACCTACCAGAAGCTCCCACCAACCACTCGCAAACTGATGTGTCTTGGGGAGATGAAATAGAGAACAGCAGTAAAATATAATGAGTTTGGGAGAATAATAACATTTTGAATTAATGCAATTTTTTTGTTACATTAATCTTTTTAATGGTCACTCCTTTGAAGTATTTTTCAGTCTTTTAGGCGCCACTCTTCTGACCTACCGAATGCTCACAGCGTATTAATGTGAACAATGTTCTGTATGCAAGTGTAAAATTTGTGAGTGGATCTGGCGAAATCGGGGTCAGTGTGGGGAATTTCTATGGAAACTGAGATTTGCTTACAATGATCAGCCAATTTTCTGCACCCAGCTAAAATACGTTGCTTGAAGTAATCATAAAAATAGTTTATTTAGATTTTTCGGAGAGGTATAAAAAATTCACTTTAAGCTTGATCTCGCCAGATCCACTCACATTTGTCTAATACAGCGTTTTTCAAGATTGGTCGCAGGCAGGCCCACGCCGGCGGGAGCGTGGCAATATTTTGATGGGCCGTATGGGACTTCAGAACGAGGCCTAGGGATTTTTCAGAGAAATCTTAAATTTTTACAGTGTATTTTAACTTCACCATATAGATAATCTGTTGTTTATGGATATGTCGTGTTGGTGCTTTCTGTGTTTTGCTGGGTTTAAAACATCGAACTTAACTGATACACGACTTGAATGGTTATGCGCAATCTAGCTAGTTATGATCATGGTAGGGCGCACGTTTTTTGTTGTTTTTTTTGCCTAGTTTTGTTTAAATTGAGTTTGGCGTGGGTCAAAAAGGGTTGAGAAACACTGGTTTAATACATTTACGAAGTTTTAGATGGTTGAAAAAGGTTGCTGTACGTTTTCCCTTTTCACCTCCTGATATAACAGAAATAATCCAATTCCAACGTAAACAGGATTGTAAAATTCACACCAGAAATGCTTCGGCATTTAAAGTCTTGATACTGTATTAATGTGCCACTTCCTTGTTATGTCACTCCTTTGAGCTGTCACATTTATAATTTAGTTCTTTTAAATTTTGTTGTTATTGTCAGTAGTAGTACTAGTAGTTTAAGTGGGAGCCTTGCGTAAACATAAATTTTTATTGTTGTTAACTTTTTTATTCGCCTTTTTATTTTCATGCCAGTTAAAGTAATCACGGCCAAAACAAATTCAGTATTTATCTGTATTACTTTATCAACTTGCAACAGTCAGGATAATGGTGAACTCATTATTTCAATCTGCGGGAATTAAAGAACAGAATTGATATTTCCTTCAAGATGTGGATGAAAATGTCAATCCAAATAACACCGTTAAACGAGAAGGAATCTACAGAGCTATCTCAGGCTCGTAAAAACAGATCATTTTGCCCATTGTGTAAACCAGCGATTCTCAACCAATTTCAGGCCGCCGTCCCCTTAGGCTCTAATTTTTTTTTCCATCGTCCTCCAAAGGCTCCAAATTTTCTTTCAACGTTAAGTTTTTCAAGGCCCTGTAAATAATAATTGGCTTGCTGGTTATTCAGTTTCAAACAGAAAGTATCCTTGACCAAATGCATTTAAAGAAATAGGTCTTTTCTTTACAGAGCCACCATCAACACATACTCTTGAACAAATCAGTGGCTGCCCTGTATTTGCCCTCAAATCGTCCTCCATTCATGTTTCACACCCCAGCCCCCCCCCCCCTAGCCCCCCAGCCCCGTTGCCGCCTTTCATCGTTTTCGCCTCCTTGTCACCCCTTTCTAAATTTTCGCCCCTCCCCCCGGGGGGTATCGGGGGGGGGGGAGGATATCACCCACATTGAGAACCACTGGTGTAACCGTTCCATTTTCTAACGCCCATGGAAACATTTTGCAAAAAAGAAACAAATACAAAACTGAGAAAACAAAATCATCTCAAACAAATAAACAGATAAACAAACAAAGTTGCATATTTGTGTTCAGAAATAAGCAGATTACACCAGATTTAAAGGTTCAGGCAGTACAATGTCCAGTTTGCAAAATATGTTGCCTTTCTATTGTTTTCCACAAGAAATTTGAAATATTTTACAAAACGGTGGTTCTCAACCTGAAGAGAAAATCCCACATCCAGAAAAGTGTGGATTGTATGTCGGCCTGTCTGTCTGTCTGTCTATATCGTGGGTGGTTTTATCGCTTGTAGAAGGATCTTCTTCTGTCCTATCGTTCTCCTACATTCTGTCTGCCGTTTATCTTCTTACTAGCACAATACGACCGTAATCGTGTCGAAGAGCTTTTAGCATGTAGAAGAGGTATAACAAATGCATACTTTGACACTTGTTTAAAATGCGTTATATTACATGCAAAACTATTTCAAACTCCCTATTATAATACTAAGGCCGCTAAAATTTTCACGTTGAATTTCTTCCTTGTGCAAAAAATGGAGTTGGAACTTACAAGAACTGAAGTCGCAAAATGTGTACATGCATCAATTTGGTCCGTTGGGATGACAATCTGGGAATTCCATTACATGGGTTTTGTTTATGTATTTGTTGGTTTATTTGTTCAATCTTTTTTTTTTTTTTTAATTTTGAAAACTGTACCGGCTGAACTGCTTGTGTGTGCGTGTGTCGTGCAGGGAGGGGCAAGAGATGTGACTGCCTGGGGGAAACGAATTTTTAAAAGAAAAGGCTTTAGAACAGATTCGCTGGTCTAGGAGATAAGCCTAATGTTAGTTACGGCTAGTTATAATATTATATTTCAGCCGCCGTTATCGTTGTTGGGAGACAGGAACCAAGTGGAGCTCTGTGCCACCAAAGGTACTAGATACAGTAAGATGAGACTACCCTCTTCGTCTCGCCTCAAAAAAAAAAGTCGTACACATGGTTTGCGCGCTGATCGGGGACGGGGCTCATGGTGCATTTCATGAAAAGAATGCTTCATATAATGATAAATTAATGGTGCTGATTTGTTACAGCGCTACTGCGACTTTTAAAAAAAAAAAAAAAGACTAGTTTTCCTACAGCGATTGAGATTATAATTACTTAATAAGTTACTTCTATCAAGGCTAACAGCGACAGCTGAGAGGAGAACAAAATTCAATATTTTCCCTATATTGGCTTTGTAAAATACGGCATTGTTCATCATTTCCGCGCATTCACCTCTAGGAGGCGGTGCGAATCTATGCTCGCTAATGCGCTAGCTGTCTCATCTTATTGTATCTAATATCTTTGGTGCTACTCCGCCCACCCACCCATCCCCAATCGTCCAACACCCATCCCCACCTCAACCTGGTGCAACTGTAATATGATGAAAGATCCTTTCCCCCCCCCCCTCCCTTTCGCGAAACCTTACTCTCTGCCTCCCCTTCTCCCATTTAATTCCTGCAAACTTGCTGCCCTTCTCACGACAGACTGCTTTTAGTTTACAACGAGAAGGCACGCTGATTTGATCAAGATTAACTTCTGGATACGAAAATTTGATGCGAAAATGGCAATAAAATTGTTCTTTAGTTAGGTATGAATTTAAATCACTCTAATAATTAATACACTTGTAACGCCACACAGATCCTAACTAAAAATCGATCAAATAATTATAATGATATTACTATAGATTTCTTGAGCTTTTAACTTCTTGTAATAGTGCAAAGTACATCCAAAAAAAAGGGGGTCGGCGGGCGGCTTCCAAATAACTCTAATGCTGCACACTGTTTGAAATCAGTTAAAAATCATATTATAAAGGAAGTAAAGCCTCCAATGTAATCATGAAAAGCTTTTTAACCGCTGAGTCTTAAATTCTACAAAATATCATATTATTCATAGAAAGACGTAAAGGGGCACTGGACATATTTTAAAAGGTCTTGAAGTTCCGTTTATCTTTAATACTTTCGTTGATTTTGAGCCACAACTGAGTTGAACAGAAGAAAGTGTTCGGACATTTGGAGCGGGGAAAAAAAAGACGAATTTTTTAGTAGAATTAAAAAGTATGACAGGAAATTTCGTTCTGCTCCTCAGTTTACACTCTGGTAATCGAAACTCAACTTTAAAAATCACATCCGTGTATTCCCCGAGTCAGGGGGCCAACTAGTAATACTAGTGATGATGATAATTTGTCACGGGAGCTAACTTCTTGTATTACTTAAAATTTGGTTTTATCAGTCATGTTATTATATTATTATTATTGCCTCCTTTTTTTTTTTTTGTTTGTTTGTTGTTGTTTTTTTGAATAATTTGAAAGTGTCACTGGGGCGTCACAGCTAATAATAAAACTAATAATATAGCCGCTCCAAAAGTTTTTTGGGGCGGGAGGGGGGAGGGGGGGGAATTTTTTTTTTTAACCCTTTCAATGCCACAGCAGCATCGCTATGATTTTTATTGTCCTTGACACTTTTGAATTTGATATTTTCCTAGTTATTCCAAAAAGGTAAAATTGATGGAAAACTTTCAAAGCAAAATTTATCAGATGTCTGAAAATTTTAACTGCATTAAATGCATTCACAAGCAACATACCAACGATTATTCATGACAATATGCTGCCGGTATTCAAAGCGTTAAGTAATTATAACCAAGACACAGAATACCGAGACGGACCATTCCTTCTTTCACTGTATGTCCACAACTTGCGTGCGTATAAACACGGTGAGTACTACTCATAGAGCCCTGTGGTACTGGTCGTTTTCGTTCAATTATGAAGGGGTGTGGTGCGAATTGTTGCATTGTTCACATGGATGGTACGCGCGCACGTCGTCGGATAGAATTTGGCGAATTGGACAGTCTCGGTATCCTGTGTCTCGGATTGTAACAAAAAGTATGTAATTTAGACAAACTTACCTTCAGACGCCGAGTAGTGATCACTTCACCAATATGGACAACCTCGAACAGGGTCAATCTTACAAGAGGGCTCCACTCAAAGCTCCAATTCCTTGTGGCGTCAGTGTGTTGAAACTTGGCCTTTATGGGACTCCAAAGACCATTCTTTCACATTTATAAGCTCTTAACACCCCTCTTCTCTGCCCACACTTGCTTCTTGATTCCCGGCGATTTGATGACGTAGCCTATCCACGCACGCGCGCGTCCTGACATTGCGATTGGTGATTGCTCCACGCGCATTCAGCTAGTAATTTTTCATGACTTTGTTCCATCGTCACCGGAGTTCTGGTTAGCAGCGATCGCAAACAACGTTTAGCGCTGATTGCGGTCTTGCAACTTTTCCCGTGCTAATAGCGAGTAATTGCACAATTGTGAGCGACCACCGAAAGAATGGATTCTCCAGATTTGTTCATTTTTCTTCATCAAGTATGGCACATCAGGGAATCGAAGCACGCAAGTTAGAATGCCCTGACTCTGCGCTTTCAAAGTCTCTCTTTTAGAAGTTTAGGCTCAGTGAAGTCATACTTTGAATGTAAAACACAGCAATCTTTATTTCAATGAGGGACATCCATATAAAACGGAGCCTCGGAAAGGGGGGGGGGGGGGCGGGATGATACCAGCGTATAAAAAACGTCCCCTGGGTGGGAGCGTACATAAGCGCTTCAGTTATGGTATTGGATTTAGCGGACCGGATGGATGGATGGATGGACGGATGAACGGACGGGCGTACGGATGGATGGATGGATGGAACGGTGAACAGGTGGGTGGATGGATAAAGAGGTGGACAGGTGGATGGATGGATGGATGGATGGTTGGATGGATGGATGGATGGATGGGTGAATGGATAGATGGAGGATGGATGAATGGATGGATGGATGGTATGGCTGACGGGAAATTCAAAGAACGGCATAGAAATGCACAAAAACGTTCTATAAAAATTTAATTCGCGCCAAAAAAACATCAGATAATATCCCAATTCCTTTTATGATCTGCATATTCCCGATAAAACAAGTGCTCGTCGTAGAAACTATTTCAAATGCGTTCAAACTCTAGTTTTTTTCCAAGGATCACTGAATTCAAGGCTCAGAATAACGTGCTATGTGATACATTTGAAGGAAATGAGCCCATGTCTTGTCCGAAATGCCCTGGCCAAAAAATGCAGAAATCATTACAAAACGATAGTGTCTCGCATTACGCAGATCTGCATTTCGTCTCTTGGTGTCTATGGAGAATCCGTCTCTAGTAGCCAAGCCAGCAAACCTACGAAAATCCAGTGCGTAGGACTGGTGTCAAGTTAGCACGTAGGACTGATATCGTGGCTACGTAGATCCACTGGATACCATATTGCGTCGACGTCGGTTTGATGAGGGGAAGCTGTTGCTATGGTAGGCTAATCCTGCCAATCCTACAAAAATCTAGTGGGGATTGACGTAAGCTTGCTGGCTGTGGCTGGAAATCCAATGATTTGTTTTCACTTCACAAAACTAACGGCTTCTTCTCACTGAACTGTTTTGACGCCCACCCCCTCTACTTCAAAAACAATCTGGCGCTCAGGACTCATAGCGCTATCTGTCCCACCCTAATAACACTCCTGAAAAAGAAGAACTGCTTCTAAATGTACTTTAAGCATCTACATTCATTAACATTGCTCGGTGTCACAATATATAATTGGGAGTATATCTTTATCTATCTATCTATCTATCTATCTATCTATCTATCTATCTATCTATCTATCTATCTATCTATCTATCTATCTATCTATCTATCTATCTATCTATCTATCTATCTATCTATCTATCTATCTATCTATCTATCCCATAAAATTATGTTAATATGGAGATCAACAAAACTTTTAAACTCTGCCTGAGACGGCGAACTGTCACTTTTAAGTGTAACTTCTCACTTGTAGAAGTGCAATTAAAATAGGTCAGTAGCTAGTTGGACCGTGCAACCAAATTACTCACAAACTGGCCTGTTGGTGACCTAATTCTGGCCAAATGTCCAAACCATTACTTTAAGCCAAGTGGTCAAAGACCTTATTGTGGTGGGTGAGCCAAATATCATCATGTCCTTAACCCTAATCCTTGCACTTTCACAAAAATTCATTGTAAAAAAAAAAAAAGAAATCCAATTTGGCAATAGGTCCTAAATAATCATAACGTTGCAACATGCGACGTGGCTAAACACAGGCTTAAGGCAACATACGCTGCAAATTTAGCTTTCCTCACAGTAAAATGATTTTCAAAAGCTTGTGGTCTGATGCTTGTAGAAAACAAGCATTCATTTTGATGAACAATGCGTTTATAGGATCCACAGTGGGAAAAGGTCAAGTCCTTTGTTAACAGGGCCTAAGTGGCCGAGGTAATAGTGTAGGGGGAAAAGAGTATGAGGGAGGCAGCACAGAGTACGTAAAAAAGACATTAAGTGAGGTTAAGAATGGACAATGATGCAAATACGAGGTTGCACAATGTCAAATGTCCTCAGAAAACAAAGAACTTCTCAGTCACAAGAATGAACAAACGACAAAAACTGAAAACAAAACATGAAAAAGGTGGTGCTGAAAAATGGATGAAAAACTGCCAATGAAAGAAAGAAGATTCGACGAAGTCGATTTAGGCCTGAGTTAGTGTCCTGAGGCTGGGCTCTGTCGATGATGTATTGTATTTACGGTAGTCTTGTGCCATCCCTCATGACAAAACCACACTCCTATATCCAGAACTACATGCCGTGTGGCACGTCTGAATAGTTTATGAATAAATAAAATGCCCAGAACTGAGCAAGCCATCGTCTCATCGTCTTTACATTGTCCGGAGCGCAAAATGGTTGTCTTTTACGGGACTCGACCGAAACTAATGAATAACTTTTCGTGTTTGAACATTAAGCAATGTTCTGTGGGCTCCCGTTATGGTGAAGCAATGGTTCTCAAAGTTCCATGAATGCCAAATGCTTGTGCTTTATTCGGCTCCACCGAAACAAATGAATAGCTCTGCTTGTTTGAACATTAAGCAATGTTCTATGAGCTCCCGTCTTGGTGGAGTAAAGTTTCTCAGAGTCCCAGGCCACATTTGTGCTCTTGCGATCTCAGTTTCTTTCAATTCCACCCTCATTTTGAATTGTCTAATCATTTTTTTCATTGCTAACCATTACAGTGATAACTGTTGAACAATTTATGAGACCAAATTTCTTTATAAATAGGTCTTACAGAGATGTATCTATCCGTCCGCCGTCCGTCTGTCTGTCTGTCTGTCTGCCTGTCTGCCTGTCTTTCTGTCTACCTACCTACGTACCTACCTACCTATCTACCTACTTACCTACCTACCTACCTACCTATCTCTCTCTCTCTCTCCCTCTCTCTCTCTCTCTATATATATATATATATACACACACACACACTGTATACAGAGCCCATTCTTTCTCATTTTGAAATGCCTCGTCAGACTGAAATTCCTACTCTGGCTAAAATTCCTCCCCTTAGATTTGGAATTCCTCCTCTTTGAGGCAGTTTGCCTCACGTTTGAGACTCACTGAGCTACGGGCAAGGATGGTTCTGCAATTGTTAATACGTTTGTAATTGTCTATTCAGTAACAATTCTGAATACCGTACACGACACAAGTCGTTCATAAAGACAGCTGATCTTTGAAAATGGCTTTTTTTTGGAATTTCATATTACAAGTTTCTGTCACGGAACTGTAAAAGTCAAAAGGCACAGAAAAGAATCTGGAATCAGTACAACACTTTAAAGACAGTAATGTTTCAGGCTGTAGTGTTATGATAAGCTGTTAGAATAAATCGGAAATGTGAAACAGCTTGATACCAGAATGCATTTTAAAAAAGTGTCAAAGTGCGCATTAATTTTGTTGCTTCTGCCACACGCTAAAAGATCTCCCGTTTTTCAGAAAATGGAGATAGAACAAAGAAGATCTAAGGTCGCGTTTTATTTACACAGGATGGGTTACGTGATGCAAATCTAAGGAAAATAAATATTGTGTAAGAAGGTGGAAATGTGCTCTTACAGATATTTTTCCGATCTCGTGTCTCAAAGGCCCAGTCATGCGTGCGTGTGAGGAAATCGTGACGCTGAAATGAATGTATTGATGAACTAGATCTAGATTGTTTTTTTCTTGCAGCATCTTCTTCAGACTAACTAAAGTTTTCTTAATTCATGTACAAATTATCATACATTCTACAAATTATGATGTCAAAGTGTTTCAAAACTGTGTTAATGACATTGACAACAGGCATATTCATTTTTTTTAATTATAAAAAACAGAATGTCAGTTAAATGCGAGCGACATTGTTCTGGGAGATAAAGACATCGTCGTGTCCTCGATGAGTGTGGCGAGTCTTGTTTCTGCAGATATTATTCCCATCTCTCAGTGGATATTTAATCTACAACAAGGGGCTCCAATCCAGCAGGTCGCCATCCCTGGGAGAAGGTGTGTATGGGGGGGGGGGGGCGCATGAGAGAGAGGTGCAAACATTTCTCAGGGGGTAGCAAGCCAGACAAGAACGCCCCTCCCCCTCCACCCACCCCCTACCCCCTCACCAAAAACTACATATATTTCGTTTCCCTCTCTCTTTCTTTCTCTCTGTTCCAATACGTTTCTATCTCTTTTTGTGTTTCTCTCTCTCTCTCTCTCTCTCGTTATCTATCTATCTATCTATCTATCTATCTATCTATCTATCTATCTATCTATCTATCTATCTATCTATCTATCTATCTATCTATCTATCTATCTATCTCTACTTATCTATCTATCTATCTATCTATCTATCTATCTATCTATCTATCTATCTATCTATCTATCTATCTATCTATCTATCTATCTATCCGCCAGTCCGTCTGTCCTACTCTATATTTATGTCTGTCTGTCTGTCTGCCTTATCTATTGACCTGCATTTTATCTATCTATCTGTTTATCTGATAATTCAGTGTTTGCCTTCAGGTATTTGCCAGAACAGACATGAAAAGAATATTTACATGGATAGCTGATTGTTCTAATTTCCCACATGAATTCCAAAACAATACCTGTACTCTTTTAGCGTCATTGATTGTTATCAATAATCTACTACGTTAGAGACATGGTTCTTTGTCACTGTGGTTATTATAATGTTGCCATTGTCCAGGTTCCTTTTAATGCAATTCATCGACAACATGCTTTAAGCCAGGGGTTTTCAACTTGCTTTGCCTCACGACACCTTTCAAAGCTCTGATGTCCTCCTGAGGTCCCTTCTCCATCGTCTTTGCCCTTCTTCCAATGGCGTGCAGAAAGGGGGGGGGGGGGGTAGACGGGTGGCGGCCCTGGGCATCCAATCAAAGAGTGTCTAGGCATAGAGACTCAAGGAGTTGGCCCCGGTCATGACGGGGCATCAACAAGCCTCTGCACGCCACTGTCTCCTACCTCGAATTTTCTCTCTCTCTCTCTCTCTCTCTCTCTCTCTCTCTCTCTCTCTCTCTCTCTTTCTCTGTTTCTCTGTCTCTCTCTTTTTCTCTTTCTCTCTCTTTCTCTTTCTTTCTTCCTCTCCTCTCCCCCTTCTTTCTCTCTCCCTCTAGATTTATGCCTCCCCAAGATATTAGACATGTATTCTTGATTTGCGAGTCACAAACCCTCTGAAAATGTCTTCGCCACTCCACAGTATTGAAAACTGATGCTGTCTTGAAACAAAAAGAAATTTAAGATTACTTTAACTGTATTGAGTAAATCCCATTCGAAAGCAATAAAGTGGAAAAACAGGAAATGTATCTATGTAACTCAACATATATTATGGTCCTTGGTTGTGGAATATGTCAAGTGCTTGTTTAAGATACATGTAACTAAAAAAGCATTTAATATTATAAGGAATACATTAGAAATAACGCAATATTTTTTCCCCTTCTCCTGCGAAATTAGGTTCTTGGCATGTGTGTTGTTTCATGAGGGCAAGCGATAATTCGCTACTGGGACAATTAATTACATGTACTGTATTGTTTTTCCTTTGTCTGATGCCTTTTAACAAAAATGTTCAATAAATTATGAAGCCATGTCAAAAAGATCAGGTCTTTGACAGTCCAAGAGTGTCTCTTTAACCCTCTAGGCTCCGCCCTCGTTTTCGCTTGTGGGCGAATTCTGATTTCATGAGAACATAATTGATGGGTCTTGCTTGATTATTTAGTTGATTTATTGTGTATATTGAGAAAACACTAAAATAACTTACTTTTCACTCGCTGAGTTCTTGTAGGACTTGTAGGACTGATAAATACCTGTGTATCACAACTGATACACTGTGGTGCCTAGTGGGTTAACGAACGAACATCTAGATACACGTACATTAGCTTATACCACTTCTTCCTCATTCTGAACAGCATCATAACAACTGTATCGAGTAAGTCTCCTCTCCAGCTGTATGTAGTGATGCTAACAGTAACAGAGCCGTCTTATCGCATGCAGATTTAAGCTATACTGGTTTTTGAAACGGGGAAGGAAATCCTATTGCTTTGGACCTCTGGGCCCATAAAGATGTTGGCAGATGTCAGGTGGCAGGTGGCGTACTGAGTCAAATCTGCTTAGTGTCCGTTTTAGCTCATGCGCAAAGGTCTCTCTTTCCGTCAGCTGACTCAGACTATTTGGCCTCAGTGCGCAAAAGTCTCTCTTTCCGTCAGGTAACTCAGGCTGTTTTGACTCAGTGCACAAAAATCTCTCTTTCCGTCAGCTGACTCAGGCTGTTTTGTCTCGGTGCGTAAAAGTATCTCTTTCCGCCAGCTAACTCAGGCTGTTTTGACTCAGTGCGTAAAGGTCTCTCTTTCCGTCAGCTGACTCATGCTGTTTTGACGTGCCCGAACAAGTAAGACAGATTTGTTTCCATTCTCACCCGCGCGCCCGATCATGTTTAACTTGGATGATACACGACGTAGTTCATGTCTTACACTAAAACCAAGCCAAGCCAGCCTAAATGTTGCAACTACGAAGTTAAAATGTGGCAAAAAGAAAAAGGGCTGCGTTCCGACAATACAAGTCTGGAACTCGCAGCTCGCAGGCGACATGCATGAACATTATTTTGTAAACTCCACGATTTTTGTACTACAAGTACATGTAAATAATATCTGTTTAATTTTCTGTCCTGTTACATTTTTTTCCTGAAAAGGGTCAGTAGACCGAAAGCTTGTTTTATCTCTCCTTTTCATTTGCTTTTTATTTCATCGTTTATTCTGTATCAAATGAGGCGTTGCTATGGACAAGATTTTTTTTTCTAATACATGTATTCTCTTCAAGCCTTGCTGCGCCCCCACCGATTTTCTGCTACGATGTTTTGTAATGTCACAAATTTAAATACAACTACAAGTGTTGTACATGCATATGTGATACTATAGTATGGAATAACGTTATTTGTGAGCATGTTATTTGGGTGCAGTTTCATATTTGGGCTAACCACGGTTAACATCAGATAGTGGGCGTAGTCATAGAGCTATCAGACATGATTTTATGTCATGGGCGTGTCCTACGCCGGAGAGTTGGGACCTTCAAGAACAGCCCATAGATCAATACAGACGATGGATGGAATCGATGGGTCTATAAAATGATACCCTGGCGATTCTGTGATTTCCAAATGGTTCATCAGTCAAAGAGAACATGTTTGTACCTGACGGGAGAGGCGTCAATAGGGGTTGAGAGCTGGTATAAATTGTTGAGATTTGTTGTTTGTGTTACAGTTTACAGATTGCTGTACTTGTCAGTATTGGTGTCATGGTCAGGCAATTAATGGCAGGGGAAAAAAACAGTGGGAGCGATGTAACAACACAAGACACAACAACGTAAGACGAGACGAGACAAGATGAGGCGAGATAAGATGAGTTTGAGTTTGAGTGTTAAGGCGCGTCAGTACGACAAGGATCCATTACCTAGTCTTCTCAGATAAGGACGAAAAAATTCGGAGGGCCCATGTGCACGTTAAAGTTACCTTGGCAGTTGGAAATCGTAAAGAGCAGGCCGAGCAAGCCGATGCCCAGGCAAAATTAAATAAAATTCATCCCTATCATTCCCCCCCTCCCTCTTCCCTCACCCCCCCCCCCAAAATAAAACCGACACCGCCGCTGCACTGTGGCGACGACGTGCCTGCTCCAGTTATAACTGGGTTGCAATGGCACAAAAGGCAAATTTCCCAAATGGGATTAAGTGTTATACTATACAAAATACAAATAACTCCAAGTGGAGAATGGAATTCTAATCTCTCCTAGGGCAGATTGGAATCCAAATTCTAGTTGAGATTAGAATCACGGTTTCAATTCAAGAACTCCAAATATTATACTCTGTTGGTGACACTGTTTGTCACGAGTGGAGTGAGCGATAGTTAATAATTACGGGGGGAAAGGAGGAGAGTAAAATTAACGCACGGAGACAGGGAAGAAAAGTCGTGCATGTCATGAGTGGGGGGTCTGAAGGAGGCGAAAGCGCTGTATAACTATCACTGCAAGTTAGAAGGTCCTAGGGAGCGGATCTGTGAATAATAGCCCATCGGGCAGAGATAAAAGGAAGCAGTCGAGAAGACTAGGAGAAAGTCTTTCCAGTTATGACTGGTATGTAGAATGTTGATTGATTATTATGATTGATGTATTATATTATATTCGTCTATTACCATGATGTGAATAAGTATATGTGAGGAATGTGGAAGTCCTTGATATTGGATATAGCAATGTGCGCCATGAGCGATAGATGAAAGTGAGTTCATGGATTTGCAGCGCGAGTGAGTAGTGTGTACTCCGATGGAAGTGTGTTACCGTAAGATGTGTGGTGAGTGGAAGGTGAACTAGTGTGTGTACGTTTCATGGGTTGTAAGGAGAGGTGGAGTGAATAGAAATGGTAGGGTATTATACCAATGTAATGTTATTCTTGTAGGTGTCGGGGACGGGCCGCAGAGCCACCTCGATGAGCACAGGGGATAGGCCAGCATAGGGCCGGAGGCCACACATAGGCCAGAAGTGAGGCTGTCAGTGCAGGACAGTAGAGGCACATAAAGTCGTGGCAGTCAGGCCACGGACAGGGACGTAGATATGAGAGTGAATGAGAGACTATATTGTTGCCATGTTGATAGGCTAGTGAACTGATACTATGTTGTTGCCATGTTGATGGCTATGGAATTAATAATGTGTTATTGCCCTGCTGAGGTGCTAGGGGAGTGCTAAGGTGTATGACAATAGGAAGGGGATATTGAGAGACTGCGGTGCCAGTAAATTATTAATGTACTATTAAGACCCTGAGGGGAGAGGCTGAGGCCGAAGTGCCTTTAGGAGTAACTACCGGATTGTGGATCCAAGGGAGAGTGTGTGTGAGAATAAGGCCGTTGTACGGCAGTCATTTCAATAATATAATGTATGTAATTGCGCTATTATATGTATAATTATGTTTAATAAATGTGTGAGTCTGATGGATTGTTTTGTTAAGTGTTAAACTTGTTTGTTCGTGATTGTCGTCCTGTCATAAACTATTACATCTCCCAGTCTGGGATTTGTGACATTGGGGGCTCGTCCATTGTGACTCGTCCATTTTCGTAATATTTAGTTGTAGTTAGTTAGTAGGTAATTGTGCTGTCTTGTTCGTTGGATGAATGGACATTTCATGATAGGATTTATGTATAATAATGAATGTATATTGATGCATGTATTGCTATGAATAGGTATTAATGTGTATTTAAACTTTCCAGAGTGTGTGCGTGCAGCCTGAGGAGACAAGCGGCCAGAGCTCCGATTAAGGGGAGGAGTTAAACTCAAAATTCGAAGTTAAGTGAAACTGAAATTTTGTGCCCTGGATCGGGGGCTGTTCCTTTAATCTGTCTTTTTCTCTGTTTTTGCTGTTTTCGTTTGCTGTGTTGAACCTAGTTTATCCTTTAAAAAAAAGGTGTGATAAACTTGGAACTTCGTTCATCACGGTGAACATTCTGTAGGGCTTTGTTAGTGTTTAGTTGTAGCGTCGATATCTTCTCTGTTCCGCAGGAAGACGTATTCTCTTGTCCCTCTTTCTACCTATCTATAGATACGTTCTTTTTTTTCAGACTCTGTTCTTGTTCGTACCTTGTAGTGTAATCGGCGTAGTTAGGTTGCATTTTTTTCCATTATATTTTCCTTTTTAGGTCGTTGTCCTAGTCTGGTTCGTTGTCCTTGACGTACTTGTGGTCCTTCTACTGTATTTCTTCATTCTTGTCGTTTCTATTTTCTTTTATAATTAATAGTGCATACATTTTATAGATATAGAATTAGTTTTGCTGTAAAGGTAAATTTCTGAATTGTATTCTGAATTGGGTATTGTTATATCTGGTGTGATCTCAGGTCTCTGGTCGTGTTGCTAGTGATCATACCGACAGGGTAGCCGTTTTCATAGTATACATACCATAACCATAAATCTGTGAAATGGCGGAACTCCAACAACTAATGAAGTTGGGTAAGGAACTTGGCCTGGAGGGAGAGGAGCTACGCGGCTGGATTAAAGAACAGCAGGCGGATTTGCGCGATGAGCGTGCTAAGGATAGAGAGCGAGAAAAAGAGGCTCAAGACCGACAGAGAGAAGAGGAGAGAGAGTTTAAGTTAAAGGAGTTAGAGGCTCAGCAACAGGAAAGGGAGTTAAAGTTAAAGGAGATAGAAGCTCAAGAGCGGGAGACAGACGCGCGAGTAAGAATCGCGGAATTAGAACTCAAAAAGAATGCGCCAACAGAAACAGTTGAGCGGCAGGTACACAATAAAGGTGGCGTTAGGATTAAGCTCCCTACGTTCGACGACCGGAAGGACGACATAGACGCCTTCCTTTACAGGTTCGAACTGAACGCACAATTGCAATGGGGGGAAAATAAGGAATTATGGGCCACGTACCTGGCGTCTCTATTGCAGGGGCGAGCGTTAACCTACTTTAAAGAGCTACAGCGCGAAGACGTGCAAGATTACGATAAGCTGAAGGCTTTGCTGCTTCGCCGATTTGCGCGTACCGAGGAATATTTCCGGGAGCAGTTTAGGCGAGCACGTGCAGATACCAGGGAGGACTTTGCTGCCTTCGTCGCGAGACTAACTGAGTATTTCGCGAACTGGGTAGACTTGGCGCATGTGGGCACGGATTTCGCTAAACTGAAAGACCTAATGATCCGTGACCAGCTGTACGCGTCGTGCCACAAAGATCTGGTGGCTTTCCTGAAAGAGAACGAACCCGCGACGGTGCAGGAGGCGTCTAAGTTGGCGGAGGCATACCGTACGGCGCATCCGTCCAAACCAGTCGCCAGGGCGTACGTCCAAGATGCTGGGTACGTCGCCGTTGTCGAGGGGTCGCCGGCAGGCCTTGGGGACAGGTCGCGTCAGCGTGGTGCCTATTGCGGGCAAGCCCAGGGGCAGCGTAGGGGCTATCACCAATCACCGGCATATGGATCCGGTAAGTTTGACCGAGCAGGAGGGCTAGGTCGCGGTAATGGCCGGGGGCGAATTGTGACCTTTGCCGATGACCGACGGCATAGGGACTCTAGTTCCGGTCGCGATGGGTCACGGGGACCCAGGCCTAGGGCAGCACAGGGAGCGGAGTGTTGGACTTGCGGACGCGTGGGTCACTTTTCGCGCGAGTGTAGGGCCGCGAAGTGTTGGAACTGCGGAAGAGCAGATCACATCAGCGTGAACTGCCCGGCAGGTAGGATAGCGGCGAACGTGGACAGTAGCTCCAGTCCATGTTCCCCAAATAAATTTCACCATGCGGCTGCGTGTGTTACATCGGACAACGGAGGCGGACAGTATTCTAAGTGTCCCAGTTGTGAGAAGTTATTATCTTCCGGTGTTTTACCTTGTGGGAGAAAGATCCCCGTTATAAATTCATGTCATACAGGAGGTGGTCTTAGGGGTTATCCGGGGTTTGTTGGGGACGAACCGGTCTCGGTTTTACGAGATACAGGATCTACCGTTGTGGGAGTGCATAGGGACTGCATTCGGGACTCACAGCTTACAGGTGAGACTGTCCCGTGCATCCAATTTTCGGGGGCCATTGAGAAATTACCCATGGCAAAAATAATGATAGATACACCTTTCCTTAGCGGGGAAGTCGAAGCAGTCGTTGGTTGTTTTCCAGGCGCCCAGCTCATCATTGGGAATGTATCCCGGGTAGGTTCCCCTTCCGATGAGAACGTGCAAGCATGGTCGCAATCAAAAGGTATTGACTTTTGCGCCGCGGTCGAAACACGCCGACGGGTAGCGGATAAAGACAAGATTAGACCTTTGGCTACGCCAGCGGTCAACCTAGACATCACGCCGGAGCGCTTGGCGAGATTACAAAGGGAGGACCCATCATTAAACCCATGTTTTGGGGAAGCGCGAACCGAGAAAACGAGGAGATATAAGAACGGGTCGTCCTCCTTTATTGTTCAGGCGGGCATTCTGTTCCGTAAGTATGTAACGGTGTCCTCCATTTTAAAGCAGGTCGTTGTGCCAGCGTTGCTGATCGCAACAGTATTGCATTTGGCACATGATGTCCCATTAGCGGGTCATATGGGGATAGCTAGAACCAAAGAAAGGGTTCTTAAAAATTTTTACTGGCCATCGATCCACAGAGATGTGCAGGTCTATTGTAAGACGTGCAGTGCGTGCCAAAAGACGACGCATAAGGGTCGTACACCCCAGGCCCCTCTTCAGAAGATCCCCACGGTCTCAGAACCGTTTAAAAAGGTCTCGATAGACCTTGTTGGCCCCATTCACCCAGCGACCGATAGGGGGAATCGATTTTTCTTAACGGTCATATGTAATGCTACGAGATGGCCAGAGGCGGTTCCTCTGCGGACCATAACGTCGGAGGCAGTCGCGGAAGCGTTGTTTGCAATTTTCGCTAGGGTAGGAATACCAGAGCAAATTCTGTCTGATAGGGGCGCGCAATTTACGTCGCAGATGATGAAGGAATTGTTCCGCTTATTCAGCATACAACCCATCACTACCACCCCTTATCATCCGCAGGCTAATGGCATGTGCGAGAGATTGAACTCGACGTTAAAGTCGATGCTGCGTAAGGTAGCTGCGGATCGCCCTAAAGATTGGGATAGATATATCCCTGCGGTGTTATTCGCGTACAGAGAGGTACGGCAGGAGTCAACGGGATTCTCGCCGTTCGAAATGATGTACGGTCGTAGTCCCAGGGGCCCAACTGATGTTCTTCGGGACATGATGACGTCGCCATCATCGGGAGACGATGAGCAGATTTCGGTGTTTCAGTACCTTGTTGATTTAAGAGAAAGACTATCTTCAGCGCGCACTATAGCGGAAGAAGCTTCTGGTATCGCTTCGAAAAGAGCAAAAGACTATAAAGATAGAGGTTCCAAACTGAGAATTTTTAAGCCAGGAGACAAGGTTCTGTTGTTGTTACCTACGGACCATAATAAGTTATTGATGACATGGAAAGGTCCTTATGTTATTGAGCGAGTTGTTTCAAAGGTAGATTACGCTATCCACATTGATGGAGCGAGTAAGGTTTTCCATGTTAATATGCTACAGAGATTTTATGAGAGACCACAGTATCTGTGTGCACAGACAAGACCAGAGGAGACTGTCTTCTCTATTGCTTGTACGGGGGTCGTAGACCAGTTGGACTGTGACGTAAGCGACACCGAGGCGCAGGAGGAGTTACAAATTCAATTGCCGGAGTTAACTCCGACACAAGGTTACAGGGACGTAAAAATTAACCCTGACCTTACGAGTTCAAGGCGTAGGGAACTTGAGACCCTGTTAGCGTCATTTCCGGATGTTGTTACGGATTTGCCGGGTCGCACTACGGTGATTCAGCACCAAATAAAGTTGACTTCGGATAAGCCAGTATTTCTTAGACCGTATCCGTTGCCGTTTTCTTCGAGAGATAGAGTCATAAAGGAAGTGGAGTCAATGTTGAAGTTAGATGTGATAGAACCATCAACATCGCCGTATTCATCACCCATCGTCCTCGTGAAAAAACTTGATGGATCGGTGCGGTTCTGTATTGATTTTCGAAGATTGAACACTATTACGGTAGGCGATAGGGAGCCTATTCCGTTTCAGGAGGAACTAATAGCTTCATTGGCCGGGTCCACGTGGTTTTCCAAGATAGATTTGACGAAAGGGTATTGGGAAATCCCGCTTACTGAGGAGTCTAAACAATACACGGCGTTCCAAACGCCCATTGGATTATTCCAATTTAAGGTCATGCCATTTGGGTTGGTAAACGCGCCAGCGACGTTTGCACGATTAATGAGATTAGTGTTGAAGGACATACCTAATGTCGTGTCATTCTTTGACGATATAGCATGCCATACGTCGACATGGTCTGATCATATTCAGACACTAACAGTAATTTTTCAACGATTACGTCATTTTGGGTTAACTGCTAAACCCGCAAAGATGGATTTGGCATGCCCAGAGATAGTATTCTTAGGACATATTGTGGGTAGAGGTGTTCAGAGACCTGAAGAAACAAAAATTGACAAGTTAGTAGGGTTGCAAATCCCTAAAACAAAGAAACAAGTCAGAAGCTTAGTGGGAATTTTAAATTATTACAGAAAGTTCATTCCAAATTTTTCCTCCTTGTCATCTTCTCTTACTGACCTTACTAAGAAGGGACAACCCGATAAGGTCCAGTGGACGTCTGAATGTCAGACAGCATTTGATAATTTGGTGACAGCACTATCATCGTCACCCATTCTGATATTACCCGATTTTCGATCTAATTTTATCCTCAGAACGGATGCGTCGGACTCTGGTGTCGGCGCTTGTCTTCTACAGGAGAAGAACGAATGTCTCCATCCTGTATGTTATGTCAGTAGGAAGTTATTGCAGAGAGAAAGAAAGTATTCTGTGATAGAGCGTGAGTGTCTTGCCATTGTCTGGTCCGTCCAGAAACTAGGACGTTATCTCATGGGACGAGAATTTTGTATCCAGACAGACCACAAGCCACTGACATTTTTGTCGAAGAATCGTTCGTCCAGCCCACGCTTGTCTAGATGGGCATTGGCTTTGCAGCCGTATACCTTCGTTATTCAACCAATTCCAGGAACCAGCAATCATATCGCCGACTACCTTAGTCGAGCCTAGGGCAGGAGTTCAGCAGCTTATACATCTGAGGACAGGAACATTGACAGGATCTGTGTGAATAAGTCGACTTTAAAATATTGACATTATAAATATGATATGAAGAATGGTTGATAGGTTGAATGGTTTTTGATTCTGTATTAAGTATTGTGGTTAGTTAGCTATTCATGATGTGACACATATATGCATATTGCAGGCCATATTGATCCCCATATTTTCCCCTGATTTCGGTATTCTATATACTAGGGGAACTGGTAGGTCATTTTTAATGTAAGTATTGCTCAGGCTCACTCGTTGACAGTCATCTTGATGCGATTTGAAATTAATTGCATTAATTTTTTTGGGGTGGGGGATGATGTCACGAGTGGAGTGAGCGATAGTTAATAATTACGGGGGGAAAGGAGGAGAGTAAAATTAACGCACGGAGACAGGGAAGAAAAGTCGTGCATGTCATGAGTGGGGGGTCTGAAGGAGGCGAAAGCGCTGTATAACTATCACTGCAAGTTAGAAGGTCCTAGGGAGCGGATCTGTGAATAATAGCCCATCGGGCAGAGATAAAAGGAAGCAGTCGAGAAGACTAGGAGAAAGTCTTTCCAGTTATGACTGGTATGTAGAATGTTGATTGATTATTATGATTGATGTATTATATTATATTCGTCTATTACCATGATGTGAATAAGTATATGTGAGGAATGTGGAAGTCCTTGATATTGGATATAGCAATGTGCGCCATGAGCGATAGATGAAAGTGAGTTCATGGATTTGCAGCGCGAGTGAGTAGTGTGTACTCCGATGGAAGTGTGTTACCGTAAGATGTGTGGTGAGTGGAAGGTGAACTAGTGTGTGTACGTTTCATGGGTTGTAAGGAGAGGTGGAGTGAATAGAAATGGTAGGGTATTATACCAATGTAATGTTATTCTTGTAGGTGTCGGGGACGGGCCGCAGAGCCACCTCGATGAGCACAGGGGATAGGCCAGCATAGGGCCGGAGGCCACACATAGGCCAGAAGTGAGGCTGTCAGTGCAGGACAGTAGAGGCACATAAAGTCGTGGCAGTCAGGCCACGGACAGGGACGTAGATATGAGAGTGAATGAGAGACTATATTGTTGCCATGTTGATAGGCTAGTGAACTGATACTATGTTGTTGCCATGTTGATGGCTATGGAATTAATAATGTGTTATTGCCCTGCTGAGGTGCTAGGGGAGTGCTAAGGTGTATGACAATAGGAAGGGGATATTGAGAGACTGCGGTGCCAGTAAATTATTAATGTACTATTAAGACCCTGAGGGGAGAGGCTGAGGCCGAAGTGCCTTTAGGAGTAACTACCGGATTGTGGATCCAAGGGAGAGTGTGTGTGAGAATAAGGCCGTTGTACGGCAGTCATTTCAATAATATAATGTATGTAATTGCGCTATTATATGTATAATTATGTTTAATAAATGTGTGAGTCTGATGGATTGTTTTGTTAAGTGTTAAACTTGTTTGTTCGTGATTGTCGTCCTGTCATAAACTATTACATCTCCCAGTCTGGGATTTGTGACACTGTTGAGGTAAAAATCCATCAGGCCGATAGAACAAACACTGATGCACGTCCTTAGAAGAAGTTGCGAGACCCAGACTGCCAAATGTTTAAACTGTAGAGAACAGCCGGGATTATTAAAAACTGGTTTACGTGTGTGGACTTAGTTGGTATGAAATACGTGGAATTCCCTGAATTAACGACTTAGCAGTGAAGGACCTATGTGAAGTAACTCCCATTCAAGCTTCACGCCAAGCAACAGGCTAGCATGAATGGACACAGATAGCAATCATTAAATGAGATATAATTTATCATTTAAATCAGTTTGACAAAAAAGAAAATGGTCACTGTACAAGTTTTCATCTTTAGGTAAAAAAATTGAAAGGTAAGATCTAACTCAAAATGGTGCTTAACTTGGCATGACGTATGTTACATTAAAAAATAATGTTTTTCTGGATTAAGTAATATTTTCTGGAATTTCTGTGAAAGTAGTCTAAGAATTTTACCTAAATTTTTAAATAGTACTTGTAAATGACTGCCTTGAAAGTAGCAAATTCTGTATCTCATGATTCTTCAATTTTTAGATGATATACACAAAAAAGTATCAAGACATGTGTCCATTTTTTTCGTGACGTGTGTTACATCTTCACTTTTCAAGTGCATTTTTCAGGATTTAAGCTTGAATGTTTAACAATTTACAATAATAAATTATGTTTGTTTTGTCAGTGGCTATGGTCTATCTCAAATATTTATCGCAAGAGAAAAACTTTTTGATGTAGCGTGTGGCGTGTTTTACACAGAACTGAGGACGTCCTTTTCATTGTCTCAAGGTCAAAGCTATATCAGTAGCAGAATTTTCTTTTTTTTTTTTACATTGTTAAATGTCAATGAAAAATAAGAGCGAACAAAAAACTGATTACATTCGACACTTGTTATCATAATATTAACCATAAACATGCAAATTTTATTGAATATTTTCTCTTCTCAGTGTGAAACATTGTTCAAGCGGATGGTAGGGAATCTGACCAGATTGGATCCATCCTTTCCACCCCTGTCATAACAGTCAACTGCAAAGCAACCAGCAGGTATTTTAACCGCTTATTATCTCGAAGTTACACTAATCAGCTGATCCACCGGCCATCTTGGGTGTCGGAAGAACACAACAAAAACACTCTGTGACATCATTCGGATTGGGCCTATACTTAGCTGTGTTCACTGTTCAGCTATAGCTTATCATTTTTAGTGGTGACTGTTTGGGCTGCATAGTCAAACCCGAGACACAGAATACCGAGGCGGAACCATTCCTTCTTTCATTATGTGTCCACAACTTGCCCGCGTAATATTAAGGAGGTGAGTAGTACTAACAGAGCTCTGTGGTACTCGTCGTCTCCGTTCAATTATGAAGGGGTGTGGTGCGAATTATTGCATTGTTGACATGGATGATACGCGCACAAGTCGACGGACGGAATTTGGCGAATTGTACAGTCTCGGTGACCTGTGTCTCGGGTCCAACCATTAGTAATAAACTTCTCTGTCACTAATTATTTGAGGCCAACATCCCACAAACACTACTGTGACCATTTAGTTTGGCCAGCTAAAAGGTTATTATGGCCTGGGAACTAAAGGCAATCCTAGTCATAACCCTTTCGTTTTCCCAATTATTTCGTTGTAATAAGAAAACTCAAATTTGGTCACTGTCTCAAATAACCACTCCCTAAAAAAAAAATTATTGTTATTTAAGGCATGTGATTGTATGGGTGTGATGACGAAATCTGGTGTTCCTAGAGAATATGTATGTTATAGAAAGGTTTCATTATTGGTCGATTTGCACCGCGAGACAGGAAGGCGCCTCGCAACCACTGTTAGCATGGAGCGGAAAGTAGGTCACGACGGTAAACAAGACCCATCTGTACATTTCCAAGGTTCGTAAAAACTTACAAACAGCTCTAAATAGTTTCAATCGGCCCCAAAACATGAACAAACTACAGTAAACAGATATGCACACTATCTTTACTGAAGACGGTGTCTCTCAATTCTTGTTATTGCAGCAACCTAGTTTCGCGATTTCGTGGAAGTGAGATTTCTTTATAAATACATACTTCCTGGTGTTTCTAATTGTTGTTGATTGCAAAACTGAGGACAATGGATCGTGGGTTTGTCCAGTGTTATTATTTTCTGATTATAAAATGTAATTATTTTTATCACTTCTCGTTTTTTATCATTAGAGACTGTCATTTGGTGAATATTTTGCTCGCTAAAGAAAAAAGTGAAAGCGGGAAATAGAGAGATGTGCGAGTGAGAGAGACGATAAGAGAGAGAGAGAGAGAAGAAAGGAGAGGGAGAGAAAGGGAGAAAGGGGGGGGGGTGTAAAAGACTAGTTATATCGTGTATACTAACCTTATAGATTGTAGATGATGTTCATAGATCTAGATCATAAAAGTAGGCAGGGAAATCTTGTTGCTAGCCTGAGGGGGTGGCCGGAAGTCCGATACAAAGTTCGTTGGTGCATTGCCAGGTCTCTCTGGCATCAGGTGCCAAACGTGTAGGTTGCCAGTTTGACATATGTTACATCTCCCCTTTTCCAATTCCATTTTAGTATTCAATCAATATAAACAACATGTGAAGTCAAAAACATGGGCCAGAAAAACACAACACTAACATATATACACTTGACATTCTTGACGATCAGTATGTAGCTGTGCCTTGCCACACACTCGTTTCATAGTAGATAGGTTACAGATCCAGCCGTTCTGGGAGGCGTACTGTACGTCCCGAACGGGTGGTATAGTTTGACTGTCTCACTGGTGGATCTGTTGAGGAAAGGTCTCTAGTACCAGGCTGGTCCTGTTCCTTCGCTGGCGACTCGGGTTGCTGCGACTCTGGTAGCCGTTCCTGTATTGCTTCAGGAAGTTCTTCTAGTTCTACTGTTCTGCTTCTGAGCGGATCATTGGCTTTGTTTGAAGATGGTCTTATATGTCGTCTATTGCGTCGGTACTTTGTCTTGCCTGTGTCCACGATGTAAGATCTTGGGTGGTTATGTTGGTAGCTGACTACTGCAGGAAACCAATTTCTTTGCCCAGGGAGTGGCGCTACACGTACTTCTTGGTCTGGCTTCAATGGTTGCAGGGGTTTGGTGATAAGCCTGAGTGGCTTTTTGCTTTAGAAAGCTTTTGGCAACATGGCTGGCGTCTACAGATTGAGGTTTAAGGTGTGCTTGTGGTATAGGGAGATTATTCCTTAGCCGGCGGCCCATGAGCAGTTGTGCAGGGGATGCACTGTAGCCTTCCATAGGTGTGCTGTTGTAATCCAGTAGGGATAGATGCTGATCAGCGCCCTTTTTCCATAGTCTTTTGACCGTCTGTACAGCTCTCTCTCTCTCTGCTAGACCGTTGGCCTGTTGATAGTGTGGCGAACTTGTGACATGTTGGATGCTCCAGCTAGAGCAGAAGTCCTGGAATTCCTGAGAGGTATATTGCCTACCACAGTCACTGGTCAGAATCTCAGGGATTCCATGTACACAAAAGACCTGGCGCATTGCATTGATCACAGTGGCACTCTGCAGGTTGTTTAGTCTGTCTGTCAGTATGAATCTTGAGTATGAGTCAACCATGATTAGGTAGTTGGAGCCTTGGAATTCAAATATATCTGTGGATACTCTTTGGAAAGGAAAGGCAGGAAGCGGTGACGGTTTCAACGGTTCTTTCATCTGTTGCCTGTGGACATCTGCACAGTTTGAGCAGTTCTTGACTGTCTCCTCAATATCGGCATTCATGCTGGGCCAGTACATCACTTCTCTCGCCCTTTGCTTGCATTTTGTGATCCCTAGATGAGATCTATGGATTAGGCACAACATGTGTTGTCTCATGCTTGGTGGAATGACCAGTCTGGTGCCTTTCACTACAATCCCGTCCGACACTGAGAGTTCCGCCCTTGAGTCCCAATATGGACGGAGGTCTTGTGGAACCTCTGATTTCTGATCGGGCCACCCTCGCAAGATGATTTCTCTCAGATGAGCTAGTTCATCGTCCGATGCTGCTTGTAACTCACTGTACTTTTCATCTGTGATAGAGATCACAAGCTTGATGTCGGTTTCAATAGGTCCAAGCTCTGTGGTTTTGTCTGAGATGTAGGCACGTGAAAGGGTGTCTGCCAGCTGCATATCTGCACCCTTTCTGTAACACATTTTCAGATCGTACCATTGAAGAGAAAGCAGCATCCTCTGCAGTCTCATTGGGGCAGTGATCAGTGGTTTTTTGAAGATCATCTCAAGTGGCTTGTGATCATTGTAGACTGTGGTTTCCTTACCAAATATGAAGCAGTGGAATTTCTTGCAAGCGAAGACTATAGAGAGCATTTCTTTTTCGATCTGTGCGTACCTTGTTTCAGCGTCTGTCAGGGCTCTGGAGGCGTACGCTATGGGATGTCCTTCCTGCAACAGGACAGCACCAAGACCCTTGCTTGAAGCATCACACTGGATTTCCACAGGTACTGACGTGTCAAAGTATTTGAGAACTGGGCATTGGGTACATAAGAGTTTTAGGCGAGTGAATGCAGCATCCTGGTTCGAGTCCCAAACAAAATCCACATCAGCCCTGAGAACCTCACGTAAGGGAAGAGATTCCTCGCTGAGGTGAGGCAAGAATTTCCCTAGGTATGTGATGAACCCCAAGAAACGGCGTACATCATCTTTGCTTGAAGGCTTCTGCATGTCGAGGACTGCTTGTACCTTGGCCGGGTCTGGTTTCAGTCCATGTTCTGTAAGTACATGTCCAACATAAGAGACTTGTGTTTGCCTGAGGCTTGTCTTTTCAAAGTTGAGCTTCAGATTATAGCTGGATGCCCTCTCCATGACTTGACGTAGAATCCTGTCATGTTCTTCAAGTGTCCTGGCTGCAATGAGAATGTCATCAATGACAGCATAGGCTCCACTGATGCCTTCCAGCATATTGTCCATGATTCTTTGGAAGACCTCTGGTGCGCAACTGATTCCACTGGCGCCCCACTGGCGTGTTGAATGTCGTAAGGAGGGATGACGCTTCATCGAGTTTTATCTGAAGGAATCCGCTCTTTGCATCGAGTGTAGAGAATAGTTTACAGCCTGGAATTTCTTGTACAACCTCCTCTATGGTCCTCATAGGGTAGTGTTCCCTTTTAATGGCCTTGTTCAAATCTTTGGGGTCAAGGCAGATCCTGATTTTGTCTTTGACAGCCACCATCATGCTGTTCACCCATTCAGTTGGTTCCTCCACCTTGGCAATGTGACCATTTGATACCATCTCATTTAGTTTGTCAATGATTTTCTGTTTTAATGCAGCAGGTTCCGCCTGGGTGGATGAACGACTCCTACTGCCCCATCCTTCAGTTTGATTGAATACTTTCCAGGGAGGGTCCCAGTAGCCTCGGTAACATCTGGAAACTCCTGTTGAAGCCTGTTGGAGTCGGAGAGTGATGATATGCGAGTGAGGAGACCGAGTGTTTCAGCAACTCTGCCGGAAATCACATTTTCTTGTTGCAGGTTAACAACTTGAAATTCCTCAGTCACAGTTGTGGCTTTGTGTGCTAATTCAATGTCCACTGCACCCACTGGGTGAATGTGGTGGTTTGAGTAGGTCCGAAGGATTTTTGATGAATGTCGAATGGGACATTGATCTGAAATGGCTTGGTAGTCGGCCACCGTAATAGTGTTACACTTTGCTCCGGTGTCGATTTTGAAAGACATGGGTGTTCCTGATGCTAACAGCCCCTGGGTCCATTTGTCTTTTGTATGTCAGTTGTCAACTGTGGCATAGGAATAGATGGCCATGACTTCTTCTTCTGAGTCCTGTTCACTAGGTGTGATGCTGTGAATCTTCTTTTGTGAACGGCAGACCTTGGCCCAGTGATTTGGCTTTTTACACAATGAGCAGGGTGTACCTTGCGCAGGACATTTCCCTCTTGTTTTAGGGTGCTGGTTGTCTCCTCCACAGCGGTAGCAGTTCGATTGCGTGGCTTTTCTGGAGTTTGTTGAGGGTTTCTGTTTCATCTCATGTATTTCAGTGACCGAAGGGTCCTCCTCCTGGCCGCGTACGATTTGAACTTGTTTCTTTGACGTTTCGAATTGTTGACAGATTTCAATAGCTTTGTGCAGTGTTAGGGCCTCACCCCTATCCAGCAGCCGTTCAAAGTATTTGAGAACTGGGCATTGGGTACATAAGAGTTTTAGGTCATAGACTCCATCAATGATACAGTCGATCAGTATGTCATCAGGTTCTGAGTAATCGCAATCCATGATGATCAGTCTTAGCTCCGTGAGGAATTTGTCGAAGGACTGTCTGTGTTTGGCGCCGCTGTTTGAGATTGTGCCTAGCAATCCTTTTGTTCTTCCTGGGCCTGACGTACTCCGCGAACTTGCTTAGAACATTGTCTGGGTCATCTTTGTCCCCATCCTCCCATTGGAGTGTGCGATAGATTTCCCGACCTTGAGAGCCAATCCAAGTCCCCAACCAACCTGCCTGTCGTTTAGGAGTCAAATCCGATAAGGGTCCACTGAACACGAATCCTACGTGATCTTTGAATCGTGTGAATTCTTTGTAGAGATCAGGGGCTCCCCAATCGATGGATGGGTGCTCAAACGGGTTGTTGGAATGCATGTTTGGATTTTACTAGACCTGGGTTCTGGTGGGTTGTATCTTGATCAAATATGGGCTAGGTTGTGAGTACTGACACCATGTAAAAGACTAGTTATATCGTGTATACTAACCTTATAGATTGTAGATGATGTTCATAGATCTAGATCATAAAAGTAGGCAGGGAAATCAGAATCTTGTTGCTAGCCTGAGGGGGTGGCCGGAAGTCCGATACAAAGTTCGTTGGTGCATTGCCAGGTCTCTCTGGCATCAGGTGCCAAACGTGTAGGTTGCCAGTTTGACATATGTTACAGGGGGAGATAGCAGAGAAAAAGAGACAAAGGAAGACAGAGAGACAGAGAGGCACACACACACACATACAGAAAGACAGAGAAAGAGAAAGAAAGACAGACAGATAGACTCAGACAGACAGTTGCCCCGCCAGAGGGAACCCCCTTCAGTGCAAAACTGTAATAATGATTTCAACTTTATTGTGTAAATTGTTGAGTCAACCATTGTTATCTACAGAAACAAAAAAAGTGCATAGCAACGTGGCTATGTTCTTTGTTCTTTGTCTGATCTAAAAAATCTAGTCGGAGTTTTCCTGGCATGTATTTTTTACTAGCACACAGGTATTTACTTCAGAAACATAACTTATCTAACCTCTCTATGTTTGTAAAAATTTGTTGGTTCCATTTACATGCAATAAATAGACTTTGATGTGTAAATCTTTCTAGTGTGTGAGGGTCCCAAAGAACATGAAGTCCCTTGGGCTCCCTAAGGTCTAAACCAGGCCCAGCATCACCAGAGTGCTAGAAGAACTCGACCAATCCTTTATCATCATCTTTAAACGCTCTATAACATTACACGGCTAATCTCACTACAATTAATCATGAACACATTATTGTCAGTGCCACATAAATTTCCAGTCTAGCTGGAAAAGCCTTACCAAAGCCCACTTAACGTAACAAAACACTCAAGTAAAATATCGACAGACACACGAAATAGAACAACAACATGAAGGCAAAGTACATTTTTGTGATGATAATAATCACAGGTACAGGGGATGACATATCAAGAGTTTTGCGTGGAACCAAAATTCAACAAATATGACCCAGTTTTCTCAAACAGGTATTTAAATCCCAAATGCGGAGCTAAGGTGAGTTTGAGTTTGGGTTTTAGGGCGCGTCGGCACGCTAACAGCCACGTTGCGGCTCTCACGGTCTGTGTGGGTACCGGTACTTTATTCATGTTTGATATTCAGAGCTTCATCAATTTAAATTTCACAAGTAGAATTGGATAGATTTCCTATTGGTAAAATATTTTAACTGAATGTGTAGATTTCATGCATATCCGAAGAAGACACTATGCTAAGCGAGGGAAATAGTTTGTTTGTTTTTTTTTGTTTTTTTAATCTAAATTTGAATTTCTTCACTTTCCAAGTTTTTTGTCGATTATGATTCCTCAACATCTCTTCGGTGTGTACAAATTCGTTTCATAAATATAAAATGCTTAGGCCCCACGTGAGTTAAAGAGGATTCCACAAGACGAAAGTTGATTTAATCACTGAACGGAACAGATAGATCACAAATAGCGATGGTGACGACAAAGCTGTTTCTCGTTAAAGAAACGAATAAAGTGTGAATATTGTGGGGCGTGACCGATATTAATTTTTATTCTGGTTCTATTTCTGACCACGAAGAACTCTCTCTCCAATAAGGAAACAAAACCGTGCTAGTTGTCATCAGGGTTGCCAATTTGGCAGATTTTCTGCCAAATGTCCTTTTTTTGGCAGAATTAATTCAGTCTGATGATTTGATTGTGCCAAAACTACAAAATAAGCCTAATCACTTGGTTTGATTAACCAGATTTTTGTGGCAGGTTCACCGACAATTTCCTGCCCAGCCAGTTCAGTCAGCTATTTCGAGATCCGCTTTTTTTGTGGTTTCACTTTCAATTTCACGATTCACTTTTCTTTGAATTCTAGGCCTATTCTGCTAGCTCACGTGGGTAGGGTCTAGAATCTAGATCTAGTGGGTACATCTATCTAGTCGTAAGAAAGCATCATGCAATCGAAGTGGAAAGGAGCGTATGATAGTGGACGAAAATTTCAGAAAAAATGGGAAGAAGATTTTCCTTGGCTACAAAAAGCACCTGGTAGCAGTGACAGAGCCTTTTGCAGGTACGTGTACATGCTAATAGTAATAGTATACACACAACATAGATCTAGATTTAGAGGGAGAGAGGGGGAAAGGGAGGGATAGATAGAGAGAGAGAGAGGTCTTAGAAATGTTAATTTTGTAGGCCCTTAGATCTAGAGTCGTTATAAATGTCTGTCCCGCCCTTTGTAAAACTGGTAACACGAATATTCGCCATAGTAAGCTATTTTTTTCAGCCCTGCTCCCCCATTGAAACCCTTTAACGCCGCTAAGCTGCCTCCAATGGTCTCTATCTTTGTTTTTTGGTACTGCAAATGAAGTAGTCTACCGGTACCCCGGGGGTTAAGAGTTAATGAAAACACACTAACTAAGGTATGGAGAGTGTAGTCATGATCGGCCGAATTTTTAAACTTGGGAAATGAAAAAAAAATTATGACATCGCCTTGCGAATTTTTTGTTTAACAAAACTGATGAGTTTTCAAAGGGGGTACTATAAATAGTACGGTTTGGCAGATTTTTGTGGTATTTGGCAGATTTTTTTAATCCAGTTGGCAGAATGCCTGAAAATAATCTGGCAACCCTGGTTGTCATCCACAATTCCTCCAGTCATGGTGCTTGGGGCTCACTTGCCTATCTTTCTGAGTTTAGCTTTCAGTTCCTGGTGTTCTTTCATCTTCTTTCTCTCTTCCTCTCCGATGATACCTGCAAGAACCTGAAGATCATTCCCGATGGAAAGTGACCCACCCCGTTTACTTTTCAGAGCTTCAGCTAACTCGTCAATGCTGGCTGATCTTTGTTTCTCTTCCAGTGCTCTGTCCTCAGACGGCGCCGCCAAAATAGACAGACTTGTTGCAGATTCAAAAGGCGACCATGATTGTAGGCACATCAGAAGAAAGGCGGTGCTGATAGAGGATTTGAAGCTCATGATGGCAAAGTTGAAATCTGAAATACAAAAAGAAGGAAGGTGAATGGGAGATATCAATAAGCGACCCTAGTTCTTAGTTGTTCCAACTCCACTTTCTGCACAACTGAGAAATTAGAGGTCGATTTGCACGTTTGCGGCTTTAGTATAAGGATACTGGGAGTTAGACTAAATCGGAATTGTGAAACAACTTGATGAGTGCCACAACGCAATTTACGCTTTTGAATTGGATTTTTTCCAGTTATTCCAAACGGTAAATGGGAAACTTTAAAAGCAAAATTTATCAAACGTCTGAAAATTCTAACTGTATTACATGTAGATGCATTCACAAGCAACATAATACCAACGATTATTTATGACAAACGCTGTGGGCATTCAAGGGGTTAAATAATTATGACTGAGACACAAAATGCCGAGACGGACCATTCCTTCTTTCGCTATGTGTCCACAACTTGCACGAGTATAAACACGACACGATGAGTTCTACTCACAGAGGTCTGTGGTACTCGTCTTTTTCTTTCAATTATGAAGGGGTGTGGTGCGAATTATTGCATTGTTGAAATGGATGAGAGTCGACTGGCGGAATTTGGCGAATAGAACATCCTCGGTATCATTTGTCTCGGATTATAATAAAAAAAAGTATGTTAGTTGTCTAACTTACCTTCGTACGCCGAGGAGTGATCGCTTCACCAATATGGACAACCTCGAACAGGGTCAAGCTCACAAGAGAGCTCAAATTTCTTGTGTTATCAACGTGTTGAAACTTGGCCTTTATGGGACTCCAAAGACCATCCTTTCACATATATTATAAGCTCTTGACACCCCTCTTCTCTGCCTTTGCTTCCTGATTCCCGGCGATTTGATGACGTGGCCTAACCACGCCCATCGCGTCCTGACATGGCGATTGGTGATTGCTCTAGGCGCATTCAGATAGTAGTTTTTCATGACTTAGTTCTATCGTCGCCGGAGTTCTGGTTAGCAGCGATTGGCGCTGACTGTGGTCTTGCAACGTTTCCCCGTGCTAAATAGCGAGTATTTACACAATATTGTGAGCGAGAACCGAAAGAATGGATTCTCCAGATTTGTTCATTTTTCTTCATCAAGTATAGCACATCAGGGAATGGAAGCACGCAAGTTAGAATGCCCTGACTCTGCGCTTTCAAAGTCTCTCTTTTACAAGTTCAACAACTGAAGTTAACTTGTAGGCCTATGTTACATTTCAAGTTCGTGTTTAGACGTAGTGAAATAAGAGTTACAATGTAAACACAGCAATCCTTATTTAAGTAAGGGCCCATCCACATAGTAATTAGTATGCACGCTCGGAAAGGGGGGGGGGCGGGAGGGGGTGATACCAGGGTAAAAAAAACGTCCCCAGGGTGGGGAGCGTACATAAGACATCGTCGTGTCCTCGATGAGTGTGGCGAGTCTCGTTTCTGCAGGTATTACTCCTATCTCTCAGTGGATATTTAATCTACAACAAGGGGCTCCAATCCAGCAGGTCGCCATCCATGGGAGAGGGGGGGGGGGCAGCTTAAGGGAGAGGTCCAAACATTTCTCAGGAGGAGTGCAAAAATTTCTCAAGGGGTAGCGAGCCAGACAAGAAGCCCCCCCCCCCCTCCCCAAGAAAAAAAACTACACGTATTTCACTTCCCGCTCTCTCTTTCTCTCTTTTTCAGTACATTTCTATCTCTTCCTGTGTTTCTCTCTCTCTCTCTCTCGTTATCTACATGTATCTTCTTACTATCTTAGTATCTATCTATCTATCTATCTATCTACCTATCTATCTATCTATCTGTCTATCTATTTATCTATCCGCCAGTCCGTCTTTCTAGCTATGTCTGTCTGTCTGTCTACCTTATCTATTTACCTACATTTTATCTGTCTGATAATTCAGTGTTTGCCTTCAGGTATTTGCCAGAACAGACATGAAAAGAACATTTACACGGATAGCTGATTGTTCTAATTTCCTACATGAATTCCAAAACAATACCTGTACTCTTTTAGTTTTAGCGTCATTGATTGTTATCAATAATCTGCTACGTTAGACACAAAGTTCTTTATCACTGTACATGTAGTTATTATAATGTTACCATTGTCCAGGCACCCTTCAAATCGCAATGTCCTGCAGTTCATCGACAACACATGCTTTAAGGGTTTCAACTTGCCTTGCCTCACGACACCCTTCAAAGCTCTGATGGCCTCCTGAGACCCCTTAACCATCATCTTGGTCCTTCTTCCAATGGCGTGCAGAAAGTGGGGTGGGGGCAGAGGGGGTGACGGCTCTGGGTATCCAATCAAAGAGTGTCTAGGCATAGAGAATCAAGGAGTTGGCCCCGGCATGACGGGACTGTCACGAGTGGAGTGAGTGCAATTAAGGGGATTGCTACAGAGCGGGTGTAGAGTAAGAATGGCTCACGGTAGACAAGTAAGATAAGCGTGCTGTCGTGAGTAGTGGGGGGGGGTCTGAATGAGGCGAAAGCGCTGTATTACTAGCACTGCAAGTTAGAAGGTCCTACGGAACGGACCTGTGAATAAGAGCCCATCGGGCAGACATAAGGGGAGCAGTCGAGAAGACTAGTGAGAGAGTCTTTCCAGTGATGACTGGTATGTAGAACGTTGATTGATTATTATGATTGATGTATTATATTATATTCGTCTATTACCATGATGTAAATAAGTATATGCGAGGAATGTGGAAGTCCTTGATATTGGATATAGCAATGTGCGCCATGAGCGATAGATGAAAGTGAGTTCATGGATTTGTAGCGCGAGTGAGTAGTGTGTACTCCGATGGAAGTGTGTTACCGTAAGATGTGTGGTGAGTGAAAGGTGAACTAGTGTGTGTACGCTTCATGGGTTGTAAGGAGAGGTGGAGTGAATAGAAATGGTAGGGTATTATACCAATGTAATGTTATTCTTGTAGGTGTCGAGGACGGGCCGCAGAGCCACCTCGATGAGCACAGGGGATAGGCCAGCATAGGGCCGGAGGCCACACATAGGCCAGAAGTGAGGCTGTCAGTGCAGGACAGTAGAGGCACATAAAGTCGTGGCAGTCAGGCCACGGACAGGGACGTAGATATGAGCGTGAATGTGATAATGCACTATTGCCATGTTGAGGGGAGAATGTACTATTGAAATGATAATGTCTATTGAAATGATAATGTGTTATTGCCCTGCTGAGGTGCTAGGGGAATGCTAAGGTGTATGACAATAGGAAGGTGATATTGAGAGACTGCGGTGCCAGTAAATTATTAATGTGCTATTAAGACCCTGAGGGGAGAGGCGGAGGCCGAAGTGCCTTTAGGAGTAACTACCGGATTGTGGATCCGAGGGAGAGTGTGTGTGAGAATAAGGCCGTTGTACGGCAGTTGATTTCAATAATATAATGTATGTAATTGCGCTATTATCTGTATAATTATGTTTAATAAATGTGTGAGTCTGATGGATTGTTCTGTTAAGTGTTAACTTGTTTGTTCGTGATTGTTGTCCTGTCATAACTTATTACATCTCCCAGTCTGGGATTTGTGACAGGGACATCAACACGCCACTGCCTCCTTCCTCGAATTTGCTCTCTCTCTTTCTCTTTCTTTCTTTCTTCCTCTTTCCTCCCTCTTCTTTCTCTCTCTCTCTCTCTCTCTAGATTTATTGCGCCCCAAGATATTACATGCATTTTTGAATTGCTGTTGTTGTTTTTTTCTGCTCACTAGTCACAATCCCTGTGAAAATGTCTTCGCCACTCCACAGTATTGAAAACTGTTACTTAACACTCGCTGCCATGCAGAGCCCTGCGTTCCTGGAAGATACATTAATACAGAACCTGGACATGAGGACTGTCCTTTTACGTAAATCCTCTTGGGTTTTGTAACTGAGTGAAGGAATATGTGAAATGATTAACTCTGTACAGGAGAGGGAGAGACAAATACCGAGGCTTTATCAACCAGAATGTATTATTTCCAATTTTATTCATTGCTTTTACATGCCAGTGGATATCCCAGACCCAAAATACACGACGTTATTTCATAACTAAATGAAACTGTTCATGTGGCCCGTGTTGAAATTATTGCTATTATTTGCATTTCCATTGAGGTCACAAATTTCAAACTCATTGTTCTCTGACTGTTTTTGGCATAAAACATTCAGGTTTGCTGACTGGTAACCCTCGATATGCAGAAGTTGGATACACAGATAACATATGCAAATGCATTATTCCTAGTATCACTGGGTTTCAAGCCTGAGGAAATTTGCCCTTTGGGGATGGGAGGAGGAGATTTTTTTTATTTCTAACTGCGAGGGCTGGTGTCCCCAAACCATTCAATAGTGTAGGTTTTAAAAGGTTAAGAATTGCAGTTGTAAACGCCATTGTTCTCTTGTCATGCCTGATCGAGTCAATGCTCTGCTGACACAAAAAGAACTTGTCTTTTAACTGTAATGTGTAAATCCCACTCAAAAGCAATAAAGAAGAACAACAGGCTATGTATCTATGTAACTAAACATACGGTCCTTTGTTGTGGAATAATTATGTCAAGTACTTGTTTAAGATACATGTAACTGAAAATGCATTTAAGATTATAAGGAACAGGCCTACATTGGAAATAAAGCAATACTTTTTCCCCTTTTCCTGCGAAATTAGGTTCTTGACATGTCGTCGCCGTCCAGGAACATTGTTGTGTGTCAAAATCACTACTTTTCAGGCCAAGCAAAAAACTGTTTTATTTTGGTTGTAGACGTCGTACAGACACACTACTTATATCAAATTTTTTTAAATTTCATGCTCCATAATGACTACCGCGTTATTTTTACAATATTTTCTTTCAATTTTGAGATATTAGACTTACAACAATGGATAATTTTTTATTTCGTCCGGGAACACTATTGTAAGTCGACATACAATCAAGCAACGCTTCTGAATAGCCGGTGTAAGTCGACATACAAATAGTTTTCCTGGACGAAAAGTACGCACAGCAGGTGTAGAGCTATAAATTATAAAAATTTAATGGCACAATGTGTTGTGTACCTAATCGATTTTTTTTTCAGCAATAGATTGAAAATAATAAATCTAAACCAGTTTTTACTGATTCTTGTTAATGTCCAACAAACTTGAATTAAACGATAACCCAACAATGAAACTGAAAGGTAATTAAAAAGATCAGACATAACGCCAACAAATTTATTAGTTGACAAGCAATAAACAAACAATTCAAATCCTGCTTTAATGGCCCTCAATCGAGCGTTTAAAAAAGTTATTCACTTGTCAGCCGTCATCCATTGCAATGAAAAGTAAAAGATAAGAAATAAAAACCAATTGAATTTTATAATTAGCCTGCCTTTGTTTTTCGTTGACTTTCTTATGGCATTGTCGTTTGCATTATCATTGCAGCCACGTCCGACTTTCCCTTGTGGCATACGTTTTCCACTGGAACTTGCACATTCGATTCCGTTCTTGTATAGCTCTTTCATGTGCTCCTTTGGGCTTTTTTCCTACTCCTAGTTTCCAATTTCTACTTTTGGGTTTTGTGTCTTGGGGAAAGGGGTCGGGCTCTTCACCTTGGAAATTAGGTCCTGCAGCTTGGGGATTAGATTCTGCAGTTTAGGGATTAGGTTCTGCAACTTAGGGGTTAGGTTCTGCAGCTTGGAGGTTAGGTTCTGCAGCTTGGGGCTTAGGTTTTGCAGTTTGGGGGTAGGTTCCCTCAGCTTGGGGGTTAAATTGAGATGCAGCTAAACAAAAAAGGGACAGGAAACAGGCCAAATAACCTATTGTGTAATGAAAGAGTACGTCACGATGTCGTATGACACGATAGCCTACACTAGGGCTATTTTTAGAATGCTTCAAAGCGTCTGGGAAAACTATAGTATGTTATTCTTTGTGGACGATTTTTTTGTTGCCAAAACATAATTTAATATGACAATACTTAATACTGTATCTTAAACACTTGTAGTCCAATCGATCTGAAACTTGTCCCATTCGATCCGCGGGGAAAAAATCTATACTCTTTCAAATTTTCATACACGCCGTAGTTCATGTCTTATACTAAAACCAAGACAAGCCAGCCTAAATGTTACAACTACAAAGTTAGTTAAAGTTGTGGCAAAAGAAAAAGGGCTGCGTTCCGAGAATAAAAGTCTGGAACTCGCAGACGACATGCATGAACATTTGTAACTCCACGATTTTTGTACTACATATATATATACTAGCTGAGTTCCCGGCCCTGCCCCGGGATAAATCGATTTATCAGTTTCAGTTCTGGGTGATTATTATGGACCGGCTTCATTTTGCCTATTCCTTTAGCTTTATTTTATTTTTGTTTGTTCGTTTATTTTTAGATATGTTTTACTGCTCTCCCTTTGCGCGTTGACGTCCTGCGCGTCCCGCCAGCATCCGTCAAATGGCTATGATTTGCGCACGGGTTAGTTTGTTAATGAACACATCGCAGGAAGTGATAACGTCATGTGTTAATGGAAAAAAAAATATTATACATAATATTATTTTCCTAGGCATATTGAAAACACAGACCTGTACTTTTGGCCCTGCAGCGACAACTTCCCAATTCCAGACCCTTTCTTTTTCCTAGTCTAGGCACATTGAGAACACACAAAGTTTCATACTTGATAGCCTAACTCAATCTCATCATTCAAACCAGTCGTAACCGGAAGTTGTTTTGTGAGTGTGATACAGATACAGGAACCAATCTCAATTACATTTGCCGAAAAAATAGATCGAACGCCAACGTGTCGCAACCTAGAAACTAATACAAACGTTCTGAGAGTTATTAATTATTTTTTTATTTTCTGTGCCGGCGACACGACGACCGACTGTACTAAGCGCTGTATACAATCTGAGGGCCACCGAATCAGCATTAACAGAGAAGTAGCGAAAGGCGCGCTGCAATTGTCGTAAAGTTTCATTTTTATTAATATAGATCATCTGTTTTCTATTCTGTCACACTTTTTTCCTGAAAAAGATCAGCAGATCGAAAGCTTGTTTTGGCGTTCCCTTTCCTTTGCGGGTTTTTATTTTCTTTTTAGTTTTTTCGGTGACATTGCAAATTTAAACAACTACAATTGTGGTATGTGATACTATAGTATGGAATAACCTTATTTGTGAGCATGTTATTTGGGTGCAACTTCACATTTGGGCTAAACACAGCTAACATCAGATAGTGGGTGTAGTCATAGAGCTTTCAGACATGATTTTATGTCATGGGCGTGTGCGACGCTGGAGAGTTGGGACCTTCAAGAACAGCCCAGAGATCAATAAAGACAATGGATGGAATTGCTGGGTCTATTAAATGATACTCTGGCGATTCTGTGATTTCCAAATGGTTCATCAGTCCAAGAGAACATGTTTATTTATACCTGACGGGAGAGGCGTCAATAGGGGTCGAGAGCTGGTATAAATTGTTGAAATTTGTTGTTTGTGTTACAGTTTACAGATTGCTGTACGTTGTCAGTAATGGTGTCATGGTCAGACAATCAGTGGCAGGGGAAAAATAACAGTTGAGCGATATAACAATTCAAGGCGAGATAAGATGAGTTTGAGTTAAGTTTTACGGCGCGTCGGCACGATAACGGCCACTTTGCGCCCTTCGCGGTATATTTGGATGCACGTTTCTTTGCAGTGTATTATTGTTTCGTATTCAGAGCTTGTAAGCTTAACAATAAAATTAAATACATGTAAATGTACATTCATATACTGTAATTTTATCACTTCGGTAAAGTTCTCAAAAGTTAGGTTGTGTGACCTAAACAAGGTTTTGTATACGAGTTTAAAAAGTAATGAAATCTGTAGATCTCAGCCTCTCTCAGAAAGGACAGGATGCGTTGCGGGTCCACATCAGAGAGGGGACAAGGTGGTCTAGAGGCAAGGTGCTCGCCTCTCATGCTAAGGGTCCCGGGTTCTAAACCCGGGCAGTGCAGGCATGTTGGAAAGTGGATTTTTCTCATATTTTCAAGTCCCTGGTCCTATTGGGGGGTAGGATCGAGTAGTTCTTGGAAATTGGATTTTTCTCATATTTTCAAGTCCCTGGTTCTATTGGGGGGTAGGATCGAGTACCTAGTCTTCTCGGATAAGGACGAAAAAATTCGGAGGGCCCGTGTGCACGTTGCGCACGTTAAAGATACCTTGGCAGTTTGAAATCGTAAAGAGCAGGCCGAAAGGCCGCTGCCCGGGCAAAATTGAAATTAATAGATTAAAATTTATCTATATCATCTTCCCCCCCCCCCCCCCCCCGCCAGAACAAGAAATAATAAAACAAGTAAAGTGAAGTGTAAATGCCAAGGGCAGCGAACCTCCTAAAATAAAGACCTCAAATCAGGGTCCACATCAGAAAATACATGTAATTTTTTTATGGGTCTGCTGTTTGGCCTTTTTGAGAATTATTGTTTAAACAAATGCCAATAGATTGTATACACGTCCATGCGCGTCCATGTACCAAGACTAAAAGATCTCCAGTTTTTCAGAAAATGGACATAGAAACAAGAACTATGGATGCGATTTTGTTGGCCTGGAGGCTGGAGTCGGTTGTCACCAGATCCAAATTAACATTATGATACAAAAACTTACAAGTATTACTCGAAAGAATTTTTAGTGCAGCTATAAAACTGAAAATACCAAAATAATGGATAGAATGACGGAAAGCTGAAGGACGAATGGACACTGAGATAGTCTGTGTGAACATTTTGCAATTGACAGAGAAAGAGTTTTTGTGGGTTTGATTGGAGGATGAAACGTCTGTCCTTCAGATAAATGGACACGGATCTCTGGTGTGAAGAGGCAGTTAAGCTAGCTGGAGTTTCCCAGGACCCCAGATAATACGCAAGTCTATTGTGTTCACAGAATGGGAAACTCTGAAAGAGGATGTATAAATAGAAACCTTGGGTTGAGTCAACTATGATGCCCACAGCCGTAGAGAGAGCAATTCTGTTAGCATTGATGACGAACATGCGTGAACCACTTGCTTTTTGTTACCCGTTGACGGTTCGCGGCGGATACAGAGTTACGGAAATGAGATAAGTAACGACCAAGAGACAACGTGTTTACCGGATTGATTTTTTTCCCGCCCTATTCTACAGTATCCGCGACTGCAGGGCCCATAAAAGGAGTCTCGAAGTGAAAAAAAAAAAATCTTGAGTACAGATTTATATTGCGTTAGCTCATTTTTCACACTAAACCATATATATGTATAGTGAATTTTTAAGTGTTAATCTGTGTTTGGGTTTGCTTTTTGTGAAAAATAATCATTAAAAATAAAAATGTGTCTTTTTTTTCACATTAAAACGAGCCGGATCAATATCCATTTTCTCAAAAATAGTGTGTTGCATTTATTTCAAATTTGCCTGGCTTATGTAATTCACTACACACTGAATCTAATGGAATTGATTTCTTTGTTAGACTGTGGCTTTAATTTGACTGTACTTCTTTGCGCTTTGTAAAAATGTGACACGGTTGTATAAAGTTAAGAAACGGACCCTTCAATATTGAATTGATCTTTTGCAAAGCACATACACACTATTGGATAGTTCAATTGGACATGAGATCTAGATTTAGAGGCACTATCATGATTATATGTACCTGTATTAAAAATCAGATATAGCCCAATAAGCAGACATTTCTTTACAATTTCTCAAGTAGCCTAACTAAAGAAATAAATAGACCCAGGCGGAGTTTAAGAATGATCTAGACAACGAGGAATGCGTACATGTACTAATTAACGAAATTAATAGGCCTACATAATACCTGTGGGCCTACATGTAGGCCTATGTAAATCACCTTTGAAAGCCATATATGCCTAAAGTGCCAATTTTCAGAAATTGAATTACACGTATGATAGTACTATGAATGTACCGTAACCTTCTTGAAGTCTTGGATTTTCATGGAACATTATCAGCTGTCGGCCTTAAGGGTGTATCATACTAAGCCTGGTCAGACACAGTCATATCGTCCGTCCCCTTAGAATGACAAAGTTTTAACTCCCCCCCCCCCCCCCCCCCGTCAACTTTTGAGAAATTGATATCTGAAGTTTCGTGATCTCATATAGGGTTAACACTACACAGCTTATAGTGGTACTTTTTTTTTCTTTTTAGAATATTATATGTGTACAGTTTACAAAATATACACGGTATGCTGCTTAATATTTTGACACATAAATGGAGAAGGCCTGCAGGAGTAGTGTGTAACTCGGTTCAGCCAAAAAGTGGAGATAGAAGCTTGTCAATCTATTCTAAGGCGACGAGGCGCTGACAGACAAAAAGTGCACACCATAATTTCTTATGTATTTTCTTAGTAAACCCAGGAAGACCCTGTCAATACTATTACTATAAATATAATACTAAACCCGGTCAGATACACTATACAGTCTGTAACTGTAACTACATGTACATGGTCTACATTTTGCTGACAAGGGGCATCTTAGTATGATACCTCCCTCAGAACTGTCACAACTTTAAACTTTATTTTTCTCAAAACAATGACAATGGACCCAAAGACAATGCATAATTTGTAAAATAGCTTTCGGAGGGGGGGGGGGGGCTGAATTGTGTGTCATATCAAGGACGATAACTGAGGTCCAAAACACAGTGATCTCCCTAAACACTAGGTGATATCATTGCACTGATTGCAGTCTTCTTGCAAGGAAAGCTTTGACAAGACAGTAGCTGTATAATGAAATGGCACAATGTAGGCTACGTCTCTGTAGCCCATTTATTGCTTTTCGTCAAAGAAATTCAATATTATTAGCACTATATGTTGATCGTTACTGTAATGTCTTGAAATAAAGTGCAATATCACTGCTGCAAATGAAGGAGTTGGTTCATAAAGTCAAGCCACCAACATGCAAGATTGTACTCTCCATTTCCGTTGGCCTAAGGGACAAGACACTGTAACTGTGCAAAGAATAAAATACATGTATGCTGCTCTTATGCAGTCTTAGAATGGCTGTTTCGACAACACAGTGGATAATAGTGGAGGTGGCCTATCATTTGTGTTTTCAAATCACCCAAGAAGCCAGTGTTTCATCAGTTAAGCTTTTCTTTAAGACCTATACTTTATAGGCCCTACATGTATTTTGCGATATTTTTCCTTTTTATACTTTTCATTCCTCGATAATGGGTGCAATCAGTCGTCATAATAAAAATTGCACTGGTACAAATATAATGTCGCGTATTTGCACGTCCTTTGAAATTGCAAAGAATGTGTAAGTGCAAAAGTTTCAGTTTTGTGTTTGAATTGGGTTTAACGGCACATCGACACGATAAACGCCATTTTGCACCTCTCGCGGTTTCTTCGTTATCTCTCTTCGGGCTAGCTTTCAGCCCTCAGATGCCTATTTTGGGTAAGATCTGATAAAAGTGAAGCTAATCTAAAGATCTAACGGGAGAAGGCCGGTATTAAAAATCTTACGGGAAAAGGCCCGTGCTATGTATGTGTGTGTCTATGGATTTGTAAATATGATAAATGTCTGTTAAATCAACTTGTAGAGTTTGACCTCTTTCAGAAATGACAATCTGTAAATGTGAGTGAGCACAAAAGTGAGTGTATACTGTGTGCGCATGTGTATCCATAAGTGCTTGCAAAAATTAATATTTATGATACTATAACACTGTATAATTTTTATAATTGAACTCCCAATCATAATACACTAGGAAAATGTGAATAGCTCAAAGAAAAGTTGGATAAACATCATTAGGCCCAAATTGGTCATGTCAATTACCCGCACCTGTCATGTCAGTTGCCGGTCATTACACTAATTTACACGTGTTGCATATCAGAAGAAATCTCCCAAATTGGCACCTCGGCTAACTCTGTTTGGCTTATTTTATCCCATTATCTGGTTTGTTTACTTCTTCGCTCGGGCGGAAGTAGGGGAGAGCTAAAAGGTCACTCACGCGGGGCAGGTAGTCATTCATTCACTCACATGAAGGAAAAGAAGTTTCCTCACGAATCAGTCGTTTAAATGTCAATAAACTGTTTAATTTCTGTTACCGGTACTTCAAATCTTCTTCAGTATATTGCTCGAGTGCTCATCCCTGGCCGATCGAGTTTTCACTCGTGACGGCAATGGCGAATATGGCAGTATTCTTTAATTGTTTAACGTCCCCATAAAGGCAATTGGAGACTGTCGGGGTATCTGGGAGGTGGCGGGATCTTAGTTGTTTCAGTCCTTGGCACTCCGCAAGAATGTGCTCGACTGTCTCCTGCGGGGACCCGCAGTGCCGGCATACTGGCTCACGGAGTGGGTTGAAACGATTTAGATGTGCGTTCAACTGGACATGTCCCGTCCTCATACGCTGTATGATAGTCGCGTATTTACGCTCTAGTGTCAAAATCGGGTCTTTGATGTCTGGTTTGGTTTGATTATGATACACCCTACGTCCTTTATCCGAGTTTGCCCATTGATATAGCCATTTCCTGCGTCCGTGAGCGCGGATTCTGGCTCGCGCTGCTGGGTAAGACGTTGGGTGATTTGGCTGTTCGCCTCTGGTACCCTGTTTCGCTAGGCTATCTGCAACCTCGTTGCCCCGGATTCCTATGTGCGCGGGGATCCACTGGAGGTGGACCTCGACACCGTATCCACTTATGATCTGGTGGCAGATATGTCTGATTTTATCTGCGCCATGTGCCTCGAGCTTATGGTTGAGCGATCAGTGTGGCCCTTGAGTCTGAGAACACAACAATATCTTATGGCGATACTGTTCCGTTTTCAAAGCCGTTGAAAACCGTAGTCAGTGTTCTCCAAATCGCTGTCGCCTCAGCGTCGAAGTTGGAGCCATTCGCCCCGCATGGCCCACAGATCTTATCGGTGTCGGTGCCGTCAGGGTAGTAGATTATTGCTCCGTACCCCGCATTCGTAGACGCCTGTACTGCCGAACCGTCAGTATAAGCCTTAATCATGTGTGCTGGGTACGAGTCAATAGTTTCGCCAGCTGCCGTTTTCAGGATCGTGGGATTGACCTCCTTAGTCACGTTTGTGTCTAGAAGCGTGGTTTTGACCACTGGGGGTTTCAGGGAGGCGTGAGGTGGCTCTTTCGTCCATAACCGAAGGGGCATTCTGTCTTGTTCTAGCCCATACTCCTCAGTTAGCCGTTTGGCCTCGCCCAGGAACGACTTCTTCTGGAGTATTTTCGGTGGCGGGTCGATTTCGATCGCCTCCCGCGCCGGGTAGTCCGGCTCGAGCCTTTTTAACCTCTCGTACTGCTGTAGTACGCTTCCTTCCCTTCTGTTTGCCAGTGGTTCCACATTGGTCATGATTTCGAGAGCATTCGTAGGAATGGTTTTGAGGCAGCCTGTTATGAGTCTCAAGGCGCTGTTCTGAACTCGGTCCAGTGCCGACAGCGTTCGGTCGCTGGCCATTGGTTGCAGTGGTAGGCTATATTCTAGTCCTGCTCGGACGTAGGCTAGATATAGCTGTCTGAGAACCTTCCCAGTGGCACCCCAGTTGGTACTGGCGAGCGTTTTTAACAGTGTCAATCGCCTCCTAGCCTCAGTCTCGAGCTTGCTGACGTGCGTCTGCAAGTTGAGCCTGCTGTCAAGTTCAACTCCCAGGTATCGTGGTGCGCTTTCCCTTTTGAGTGTCTGGCCATTGATCTTAAGATTGATGGTGGCTTTCTGGGCGTATTTTCCGTTGGTGAAGAGTTGATAAACGGTCTTATCGACGTTTATCTCCATCTTCCACAATCGGCAGTAGCAGGCAAGCGTCGCGAGGTCCCGGTTAAGGTCTCGCTGTAACCATTGGACATGCTTTCCTGTCCTCCAGATTACCATATCGTCGGCATACATCGCTTTTTCGCATCTCAGGTGTTGGGTAAGGTCGCTGGTGTAAGCCGCAAAGAGCGTGCAGCTTAACGCTGAACCTTGCGGTAGGCCATTCTCCATGGTGAGTTGGCTTGAGGTCTGTCCGTTCACTCTGGTGCGGACTGTGCGATTGTGAAGGAAATCTTTTACCCATGCATATAAGTTTCCTTTGACCTCCGCCTTGAGTAATTTAAGGAGTAGCCCACCTTTACACACCTTATCGTACGCTTGTTTGAGATCGACGAATACGGCGATAGTATGCTCCCGCCTATGGAAACCATTATTGACCGCTTGGGTCAATCGGATAAGCTGGTCCATCGTCTGCCTGCCACTACGGAAGCCCGCCTGGTGTCTGTCTAGAAGACCGCGCTCTTCTAGATACCAGGTCAGCCGGTAGTTAACCATCCTCTCCCCTACTTTGCAGATGCAAGAGGTAAGGGATATTGGCCTATAATGTGATGGTTCGGTACCATCTTTGCCTGATTTCGGGATAGCTGTCACCACTGCCTTTTTCCAGTCAATAGGGAGCTTTCCTTGATGCCACGTTCTATTTATTAAGGCTAGGAGCCATTTCTTTGCCGTGTGGCCCATCTGGAGCAACATCTCGTTGGAGATTTTGTCCGGGCCTGGCGCTTTACGATTTTTACACTTGTCAAGTGCTCTCTCCAGTTCCTTTAGGGTAAACTCACTGTTAAGGCCATCGTAATCGCTGTCTACCTGCGACTTTTCGAGCTGACGCCTGACCTTACGGAGCCCCTTGTCCGTATTCGTAGCTTTGCCACTCTTATTTGTACTGGCAAAGTGTCGGTTAAGCATTACTGCACGCTTATGGTCTGTCACCGCGACCGTCCCGTTTGCCCGTATCGGAGCGACATTCTTCACTCTTTGCCCCCGATTAAGGCGATTCAGGACGGTCCACGCTCGGCCACCACTCGGGTCCACGTTCAGAGACTCGCACAGGTTTAACCACTTTGCCCTTTTGGTGTTTCTGGACAATAGTTTGACTTTAGCGGTCAATCTATTATACTCGATCCTGGCCGCCGTGTTCGTTTTTGCTTTTCTTCTCGCCCTCTTACGCTGTCGGACCGCCGGTTCAAGTTCCTTTGACCAGGGCAAGCGATTTAGGGGCTGCAGTCCTCGCGGAATACTCCGCTTAGCAGCTGCGAGCACTGCCGTAGACAGTACGGCGTTGGCTTCGTCAATAGAACCCTGGTTGGGGTCCACCTCGTTCAGAGTTAAACCTAAAGTCTCTCTGAACTCTTCCCATCTGCCTCGCTTATAATTCCAGTTTAAACGCTTCTCCTTCTTCTTAGCTGTTTTGGTCTGGATTTGTACGAGGAGAGGAAGGTGGTCGCTACCTACGTCCTCGAGGACTGTGTAGCTGTGTCTGGTAACGAGGTCAGCAGATAGAAGCGTAATGTCGGGCCGACTCTCCGCGCCGTTTGCACGATGCAGGCAAGTAGGCGCGGAGTCGCTTGATTGTATCCGGACCAGGTTCGAACTTAGGAGGAGATCTTCGACATTTCTTCCTGCGATGTTCGTGGATTCTGGGGCGTATCCCATTTCAGGGCTTCGTGCGTTGAAGTCTCCTCCTATGATGGTATTACTAAAGGTAGCCTCTGTCAGCCCTAGGTCGCAGGGGACCTTTGGGGGATTATACACATTCGTGATGGTAAAGGACACGCCGTCCTTCCATACTGTAAGGGTGAGGGTATCAGTTTCACCGTTGCTCGTCGGGGCGTTCTGCCTCACAGCCGTAATGTCATTGCGAACCAGTGTGGCAATGCCTCGGCATTTGGTACACGAGCAGGTGTACATGGTATACCCTGTGACGTGCGCGCCTCTCCCATTCAGTAGAGTCTCCTGGATGAGAGCTACATGTATGTGTTTTGCCTTCAGGAGCTTAGTAAGCTCCAAGACCTTCGGGCGAAGGCCGCAGACGTTGAGCTGCAACATGTTAAGTGTCGCAGGGGGATCCCTCGCCGCTAGGGTCCCCTTCTTGGTTTTCACACACTCATTCACACTCGCATTTGGACACAGGTCACCAGTAGCATACTTGCGTAGGGGGACCTGGCAACTGCCATCCTCCCTACGGAGAATATGTTTGGGTTTCTCAGCCCCACGTTTCTTTTTGCCATATCGTACCATCATGTAAAGTGGGAATTTGTCGCTGCTTGGATCCCTTTCAGACAAAGGGAGGCTGGTGACAGCCTGAACCGACTGATTCGTATCACGTCGTGATCAGAATCTCTCTTTCTCATCCGCCAGCGTGCGGTCATTGTCTTGTTTAGTCGTTGTCACGTAGTGCTTACTGCACGACTTTTCGAAAGATCGATCTGGTCAGTCCCCGGCCCTCAATCGGGGACTGCCACCACTGCGTTCTGCTAGGCAATTTGCCCCCATCTGCCTACAGCAACGGAAAGCTCCCAGTGTTTAACGGCTTCGGGAAGGTCAGCCGTCAGCCCGTCCCCGTTAGCCAGCCCCCAGCTTGGGCTGCCCCGCTGCTACCACGTGGCGGTCGAGAAGAAATTCTCCCCGGGTCTCTCCAGACCTGGGATCGGGCTTATCCGGAGCCCGGAGGCTGAGGAATGGTCATAGGCGAAACGGTGATCATCTGCTAGTACCACTCGTTCGCATACACCTTGTACGAGGGACCCACCGAGACAGGACCAGTATTCGAGCTCAGTAGTCGGTTTCCCGGAAAACTGCAACAGCAGGACCCTCGGAGCAGCGTCAGTATATTGCTAATGTGCGTTGTTCAGAATTCGCAACATGGTGCCGAAACCCGGGAAGTTTCGTTGAGAACATTCCAGTTCCATCAGATCACGTAAGCCAAGCCCTGTCCCAGTAGCAGTCGATGAAGATTGCTTCAAACAGTTTAGTAAACGATGTCGGTCTTTTCATTATCATACTCATCATTGACATTTGTAGTCTAGCCTACAGACTACTAAGAAGTTGAATCGGTTTCATTTTCAAGTCTCCAAACCTAGATCTGGATTCGAGTAGGTCTGGTTTCATTCATCATTCATCAGTAACCTGATCTTCGGACAGACACCTGTTTAGTTTAGTTACATCTTCCTAGACAGTATCACTTCATGGCAGAGAACCTAACGCTCGAACAAGCTCAACGTTTGCGCACGTCAGCCAAAAGTTGGTTTACCAGAGAGTCAAATATTCTCCAGGCCTTGCTTGATGCAGCAGAGAGAGATATTCCACATGTAAGATTCCACGTAACCCAGTTTCAAGCAAGGCTTGACAAGTTCGACACTGCTCAATCTAGCGTCGAAGCAGTCATCAACCTTGACGATCTGGAGGGTGACATTGCAACATCAGCAGACTACAGAGACGCTGTATGCACAGTCTGCCTCAAGGCCCAAGAGGTAATCTCCGCAAGTGTCAGACCACCTAATGAAATTGATTTGGTGTCGGATCGTGTCTCAATAGCGTCGGCAGATGCCCACCAACCATCACAAGCCACAGCGAAATTACCTAAACTTGAGCTTCCCAAGTTCAGTGGGGAAGTGACAGAATGGACATCGTTTTGGGACAGATTTGCTGCAGTGGTCCATACTTCAACTGGTCTGGCTCAAATCACAAAATTTACCTACCTGCAGTCCCTACTCAAGGGCGAGGCAGCAGCAGCCATCAAGGGTCTGCAGACCACAGCCGAAAACTACGACACTGCCGTTGGCACCCTACACAAACGTTTTGGCAGAAAAGAAAGAATTATCTTCGGCCACATTAGCCAACTTCTGGCCACAAGTCAACCTCGGAAGGGAGGCAACAGCCTGTGGGCCTTGCATGATGAGCTGCAGGCCCACGTGAGGAGCTTGGAAAACCTTGGTATCTCACAAAACACGTACGGGGTAATTCTCACTCCACTCATCTTGCACCGTTTTCCAGCAGACATCCGTCTAGAGTGGGCGAGGGTGGGAGAGGGGAAGGAAGGAGACCTTGCCTTCCTCATGAGCTTTATTAACGACGAGATAAGGAGGCTAGAAAGGGCACACAATTTCGTTCCCTCCACCAACTCAACAACGGAGTCGTCCTCAGAAGGGGCAAGAAGACGACAAACAGGGGCTGCGCTGTCCATCAACACGGGTACAGGTGGACCTCCCAGTGCCTCGAACTCTACTAATGCTCATGAGAAAAACGTAAGATGTGTGTTTTGCAACGAAAACCATTTCTCCTCAGATTGTGCTCAGCTGCATAACTTGGATGTACAACAAAGGAAGAGCAAACTAAGAAACCTAAAATGTTGTTTTATTTGTTTAAGTGGTAATCACATCGCCAGAGACTGCAAGAGACAGTGCGGTTTGTGTAGAGGAAAACACCACAGACTCCTCTGCAAGCGTTTTATTCACTCGGATCATGGTATAGATACAACAGTGAAAAGTATTTAGCCTAGTCAGGATGTTAAAGTTCCCTTAGGGAAAGTTGGATCTGCGGGGGCTTCTGTCGGTGCGGATGGGCACGTGGTTGGCATCAATTACACACATTCACAAACCTTGTGTGCCACAACTCTTATGCAAACAGTTCATTGTAAGGTGGGGAGCCACAGCGTGTCCATCCTATTCGACAGTGGTGCCGACAGGTCATTCATTACTAGACGTCTAGCACATGAGTTGGGTCTTGGGCCGTTGTGTCGAGAGTCAGTTTCTTATTCTTGTTTTGGGAGAGGGAAACCAGGTAAAGAAAGCCCTCGTAACATTTACAAACTGGCTCTCGGCACACCTGCCCAATATCTACATTTGATTGAGATTGATTCTATCAGTGCACCTATGTTTAGAACAAGAATACCTGATTCGCACATGGGGGTATTTGTTGGCTTACCTTTCACAGAGAATTTTTCAGCAGACAATCCTATCGAGATTGACATCCTGATAGGAATTGATCACTATTGGCAGTTTATGAAGCCGAATTATGTCCATTCATCTGTCGGGTTAGTGGCTCAGGAGACCTCTTTGGGTTGGATCTTATCAGGAACCTGGCCTAGTGTCGGGAAAGGTAACATATGTTCCTCTCAGTTTCTTTGTCACACTAAAACCACCTCTGTTTCAGATAGCCTTATCAGGAGTTTCTGGGAACTGGACTCTGTTGGAGTCAAGGACTATGCAGAGAAGACAGACGATACAGTGCTCGCAGAGTTTAACCGAACCGTTAGGTATGAAGATGGTAGGTACACTGTGAGCTTGCCCTGGAAGTCCGAGGACATGAAGAATCAGCTGTTGAACAACAAGCCGTTAGCTGAGAAGCGTTTGGACAGTTTGACACGCAAATTGGCCCGTGATCCTGAACTTGACAGTAAGTATAATGAGGTTTTGGCTGAGCTAGAGAGTTTGGGAATCATCAAGGAAATTGCCCCTGAGGAAGAACACGGTTCTCGTCCGATTTATTACATGCCCCACAGACCTGTTGTAAGAGAGTCAAGTTCAACAACAAAGGTAAGACCAGTCTTTGGCGCATCAGCATCAAGCTTTAATGGGATTTCTCTCAATGATTGTCTAGAAAAGGGTCCTTGTTTGATTCCAAATCTTGTTTCTATTCTCATGAAGAGGTGAGATTCAGGAGGTTTCCCATAGCTATCACTGCTGACATCACCAAGGCCTTTCTGCAGATCAGAGTAGACCTCAAAGATTAAGATGTTCACAGATTCTTGTGGAGATTTGGTGACAGAACAAAGGTAATGAAATTTGACAAGAGTGCCTTTCGGCAACAAGGCAAGTCCGTTCCTGTTGAATGCCACAATTCAACATCATTTGTCAAAATTTCCTGTTGGTAAGACTATCTCAGAGTTACAAACCAATCTGTATGTTGATGATTTTCTGTCAGGGGCTGATTCTCTTGAGGAGGCTCCCTCTATCATCTCCGAAGCTAGAGACATCTTATCTAGTGCTGGCATGTGCTTGACCAAGTGGTCTTCCAACAAAGATGAACTTTGTGGTGTGGAAAAGAATTTCTCAAACCTGGAATCAGACTTTTCAAAGGTACTCGGACTGAAGTGGAGCTGTGCTCTTGACTCTTTTTCGTTCACCAGTCTTGAGATTCCATCTGGACTCATTATCACTAAGAGAGTTGTTCTCAGTTATATTGCCCGTTTGTTTGACCCTCTTGGGTTTCTCACTCCCTTTACCATTAGAGCAAAGTTCTTATTTCAAGAACTGTAGCTATTAGGGATAGATTGAGATTTGGAGGTCCCCCCATCCATCAGTGATGAATTTCATGGTTGGCTTGAAGATCTTGCTTTATTGCAAACATTAACATTCCTCGTTGCTATGTGCATGTCTCATGGAGTACACTGAGCAACACTGAGATCCACATATTCTGTGACGCATCGGAGAAAGGTTATGGCTGTTGTGCATATCTCCGGGTGCAGGACGAAAATGGGTACCATGTCTCTCTTATGATTTCCAGGGCGCGAGTTGCCCCTGTGAAAAGGATTACGTTACCTCGTTTGGAACTGATGGGAGCACTGCTTGGTGCTCGAACATTGAAATTCATTCAAGAGTCTCACATTGTGGGTACTGAATGTACTTATTTCTGCTATACTGACTCCATGATTACCTTGAGTTGGATTAAGAGCAGGGCCGACAAATGGAAATGCTTTGTGGCCAATCGAGTGAGGGAGATCCAAAGTGTCACCGACCCCAGTTGCTGGTCTCACTGTGCAGGAACAGACAATCCTGCAGACTTCGTCACTAGAGGCTTTTCGGCCTCCCAGTTGATTGCTTCTTCTATGTGGTTGAGGGGCCCTAGTTGGCTACATTTTGACGACGTCATCACTGAGCAAGAACATAACCTGTCTTCTGTGGTGGACGCTGAGTTGGGTTTGGAGGAGGAAGTGGGGTTGGCAACGACAGTCTGTCATAGCGACACCCTTACCTCCCCAGTCCTTCCAGTGGAACGCTGGAGCACATTGTCCAAATCAGTCAAGATCCTAGTGTGGATTTACCGTTTCTTTAGAAATTTATCTGGACGCCGTGCTCGCAAAACCTCCAGGCATCTAGAGACAGAAGAACTGAAAGATGCTGAGACTAAATTGTTTTGGGTGACTCAGCGAGAACACTATTGTTCTGACATCAGATCTTTGCAAGAGGGAAAGGAAATTCCCAGGAGCTCCATTCTTTATAAGATGCACCCATTTCTGGATGAAAAGGGATTACTGAGGATGGGAGGGCGGCTCCAGTTCTCAGCCTTGTCCTTTGATGAAAAGACACCCTATCATTTTGCCCAAAGGTCATGTGGCCCTCTTGTTGACTAGGTTTTACCACCAAACTTTCAAACATGCTGGGGTTGGCTTGATGTTGTCTTCTTTGAGAGACAAATTTTGGATCATTGGCTTAAGAGCTCTGGCAAGACAAGTCAAGAGAGAGTGCTTTCATTGCCAGCGTTTCGATGCTGGTCCTTGCAATGAACCTTTTGCTCCATTACCAGAATCACGGGTAACAAAAGCCACACCCTTCTCAGTCACTGGTCTCGACTTCGCAGGACCTTTGTATTGTTCCGATTACAAGGATCAGAAGTTTTATATTCTTCTCTTCACTTGTGGCGTGGTGAGAGCCATCCATCTTGAGTTAGTGATGTCTCTTAAACTGTCTGATTTTCCTTATGGCCTTTCGCCGTTTTGTGGCCAGAAGAGGTATGCCCACCATTATCTATTCAGACAATGCAAAAACCTTCATTAGTGGGTCTCGCGAGCTTACAAGGGCATTTGGAACCATGTGTCCAAGTTGGAAATTTATAGCTCCTCGCTCCCCATGGTGGGGAGGCTGGTGGGAGAGGATGATACGTAGTGTCAAATCCATCTTGAGGAAAACAATTGGTGGTAGTTCTCTCCTGAGGACCGAATTAGACACTCTTTTACAGGAAGTTGAGGCCTGTATCAACTCCCGACCTTTGACTGCTGTCCATGACGATGCGGAAGAAAACAAGATTCTTACACCCTTTCATTTTCTTCCCGGTAAGGGATGTCATATGTTACCCATGGATGCCCTTTCTTCTTCAGTTAATCAGATGGTTGTAACCGAACAGTACTTTGCTCAACAAGCAACTCTCACTCAGTTTTGGAAGGTTTGGAGCCAGGATTATCTTCCCAATCTTCCCCAAGTGAAGACCAATGGTCGCAGAGGTTATATCAAGGAAGGTATGGTGCTAATAATACGGGAGGACAACACACCGCGTCTCCATTGGCCCATAGGTGTTGTGACCAAACTCTTCACTGGTAAAGATGGTATCCCTCGAACAGTAGAAGTTCGGACTGCCAGCGGGTTGCTTGTCAGGTCTATCCAGAGAATTCACAGTCTGGAACTACAATCAGGTGAGTCAGATTCTGATTTGTCTATGTTGAGAGACACAGATGACTACCCTCATGAAGTTGACGTTCCTTCTCGGCAGAGAGAACAAGCAGAGAGAAACTCTACAGTTAACCAACCAGGTAATGGCAGGGTAGCTGAAAGTGACAAATCGGTTGCCACTAGAGCTGGTCGAACCGTCCGCCCCAGGACCGTTTTAGATTTGTAGATCATGCTATTTGTGTAAATTTAAGGTCTTTTACTAAATCTGGTAGTAGTACTACACAATTCTGTTAACGTTATCACTAAACATCTTGTTGCTCTGGATTCTGATTTACATCTCTGACCGTTATGTTCAATGTTATGCTTCAGTCTATGATAACCTTTAATTGCTCTCCCAACTCATCCTACATATCGGCATCATCTGCATTTCTGTCGGGGATTTCCTATGAGTCCATTGTTACTTGTTACATATATTGTTATTGTTCTATGTTATGAAGTATACTACAATTTTATCTTATTCATGTATACTTTGATACAACTTTGTGTTGAAAAACAGTAAGGCTTTGAGAAATCAGTATCGTTTAATTTTAAGAAACATGTCATCAGCTTGCAATTTTTTGTTCATTAGTGTCAATTTCTTGCCATTCGTGACTCAGGTTTGAGAAGAAATCCAGTCTCTTGTTAAGTTTCTAAAGTTGCAAGAATTATTCATTTCAGTTAAGACTAAACATTTCCCATTCATTTGGGGTACAGATATGCTGGATTTGTTTTCACTCTGGGTGCGTGAAATCAGATTGAGAGGGTACTTTGTCTAGTTTTATTTGATTTAATTATTTACTTTGAAATCATACTGTTTGATTTATTCACTTTGCTTTCATGTTTAGAAACGTTAAGCCGGCAGTCTTCCGGAATATAAATAGACGTGTGTGTGAAGGAAGAGTGACTGGCAGTGCTTTAATATTGTTTAAAGTTGCAGGACACTGCATTTCTACACTACATGTAAATTCTACATTCTCTTTGACATCACATTACTCAATACACATATTGATGTACCGTAATCAGTCGTGGTTGCTTCTCTTTTGTGTTTATTTTGGACTCTGTACATGTATTTAGCAGTCCAAGGTGGGGAGTATGTTGCATATCAGAAGAAATCTCCCAAATTGGCACCTCGGCTAATTCTGTTTGGCTTATTTTATCCCATTATCTGGTTTGTTTACTTCTTCGCTCGGGCGGAAGTAGGGGAGAGCTAAGTAAAAGGTCACTCACGCGGGGCAGGTAGTCATTCATTCACTCACATGAAGGAAAAGAAGTTTCCTCACGAATCAGTCGTTTAAATGTCAATAAACTGTTTAATTTCTGTTACTTCAAGTCTTCTTCAGTATATTGCTAATGTGCGTTGTTCAGAATTCGCAACAACACGTATAGAGTGTCAATGTTAATTTTGTTTTGTTTTGTTTTGTTTCTTGGCTAAGTAAGTCCTGGGTGCATTATACATTTAGAAGTGTAACCTATTGGCAGTGTGTATTGTCAATATAATTTTACATGCACATTGTATTACGTAATTTTTATTTGAGTTTAACCGCGCGCCGGAACGATAACGGCCACTCTGAGCCTCTCCTCACGGTTTTTTCATTGTCTCTCTTGGGCTACCTTTCACTTCAGCCCTCAGAATCAGATGCCTATAGGTAAGATCAAATAAAACTGAATACTAAAACCATGAAACTAACACAATGTATTAATAGTGCCTAAATGGTAAATGTCATTGGACAATTCTAATGTACAATTTCAATCTGAAAGTGAAACGGGCCCCATCAACTGTTAGTTACTTACACTTTACTTTTTGCAAAATGAATTTTGGGAATTTAAGCTTCAAATATCTAATTCGCAAAATTGCAGTTCAGGAAACTCCTGGCAAGGCACAGTAATTCTCTGCTTTACATTAACAGTAATACTTAATAGAGTTAACACCGCTTCCGCACAATAACCTTGTGCCTTTCTTCCAGGTTTTTTGAGTACAATGTAGCTTGTTTTTCAAAACTTGACCAATTAAAATCTCATAAATAAAATGTAGAACGAGAAAAGGCCCAAAGGCCTGTATAAAATACATGTACATGTATGTTTAATCGTGTACAGTTTTGATAAAAGTCTGAAATTTGTAAAAGATGTTACAATTTTTAAACTTAAAAGAGTGTGTGCGGATATTGCTAACCTCCGACTGCACGAGCTGGAGCATTGTACATGTAGGGCCTATTGTATCACTGGAAAGTTTTCATGGCACATGTATTGTAAAATCCAATTTCAATTTAAAGATTGTTGACCACTAATGTTGAATGTCATTGCACAATTTCCTTTTTCTTTCATGCATACAAACTCAAACATGACATTGCCTTACATAAAAAAATAAAGACAGCAAATAATGTACAACATTTTATTTCTTTTTGAAAGACGTGGTATTGTGTTACAACAATGAGAATCTTTGCTGAATTTTCCTAAAGAGAAAAATAGTACAAGGCAAATGTATTACATGTATTGTAAATGTATTAACTATTACATGTATTATTATCAATATCAGTTACTATTCCACAAACTCGTCAATGTCCTTAATACTGGCTGTTTTGGTAATGTCCATTGTAGATTTGGAGTTAATTACTGGTAATGGTCTCATTAAGTTCACGTCTGTTGTCAAGTGACGTCACGTTTTTTAGCAAGCACAGATGTATATTGGCAGTGCATTCTATCACTGTACCCTAAAACTGCTACTCGATACTATCGGGTACTCACGAAATTTATCAAGTACCCGATAGTTTAGCCATCAACTCGATACTAATCGATACTGAGAAAAAGGCCGGGAGAAAAAATGTACCGATATCGATAATTGGCTAGGAATGTGCCCAAATTTATCTAAGAACATCTTTGGCCATGCCTAGCGTAGGCCCAAGAGGTTAGAGTGGGCCTAGCAGTAGCACTCTGCTGCCACTTGCTGCTTCGCCCCCCCCCCCCCCAACGTGATCTCACAGTCTTGCGTCACTGTTCCCCACTGTTCCCGCCGAAGCTCGCTCGAGGCGTTGCACTGTCTGTCCGTGTCATCATCTTTATAAAAAATTTTGCGTTTGATGACTACCACACAACACCATGTCAGGCCTAAGGGAGAAGAGAAGCCCAGTGTGGGAGTTTTTCCAAGAAAAAGACACCCAGCAGGCAAAGTGCACATTGTGCTCTGCCACCCTGAAAATTTGGCGGGAACTCTTCCGATCTAAGGAAACATTTGACCTCAGTGCACCCAACAATGATGATGAAGAACGAAACAAGCAGCAGTACCCCAGACAGTGGCCCAAGTGGTTGAAAACAAATGAAATTAACCCAGATGCAGACGTTCTTGGACCAGAAAGTTGTGGAGATGATTTTGAAAGATATGCAGCCAGTGTCCATGGTGGAGGATCAGGGCTTTCAAGCTCTCATGCAAGCTGCCGATCCGAAGCACACCATTCCAAGCAGACGGACAGTCATGAGTAGACTTCTCCCTGATTTGTACCAGACAAAGGCAGAGGCAGTAAGAAAGGATCTTCAGTCAGCGACAAACAACTCCCTCACCACAGTCTTGTGGACATCGCCAGCCAACCATGGTTATCTTGGCGTGACTGCCCACTTTTAGTCTTTATGAAGGAGGGGAAGATGATGACATATGTGCTAGCCACTCAGCACTTGAAGGAAGACCACACTGGTTCTTTTTTTTTTATTTTCTGTACTTCCCTTTTTCCTGTCTGATTTTTTTTTTTTTTTTAGTCGAGCCAGACATTTAAGAGCAATAAGCAGATGAATCTCATGTGAAATGAAATACAATTCACACCAAATTATTGACTTAAAAATGTATGAATTAATATTACATACAATAAAATCGTCATATAAAATACAATGTACATGCATGAAGAAATTAAGCCACGACTCATTATTTGAAATACCCTGTATGTATTAACTTTGTTCAACAGGTGTCAACATCTCAAATATGCTGAAGGAGATTGCCGAAAACTGGAGCATCACAGACAGAATCACGCTTGTGGTGACTGATAGTGCCGCCAACATGCTGCTTGCTAGCTATGAAACTGACGCCAAGCACATGGGAACATATGCCTTGCATGGCTCATTTGCTCAGTTTGGTGGTTAAAGAGGCTCAGAGGAATGATACAGCCCTTGGAACCACCATTGCAAAGATAAAAGAAGTTGTTTCTTTTCTTCACCACAGCACCAAAGCATCTGACAAGTTGGCTGTCAATCAGAAGACAATGAACCTGCCGGAGCACCGTCTGATCCAGGAATGCGAAACCCGCTGGAACAGCACCCTGGAGATGATGGAGAGGGCCCTTGAGTAAACGCCTGCCATCAACACAACGCTGGGACAAATGGGCAGAGGTCACATGGCATTGAGCGACAATGATGTAAAGATCATAAAAGCTGCCATCACCAACCTCAAGGATTTTGAAGTCGTCACCACTGTACATGTACTACATGGTATCTGGGGAGAAGTTTGCCACCATCAGTTCCCTTATACCCTTGTCAAGAGGACTTAAAATGATGACAAGAAAGACTGAGGGCAGAGAAACGTTGAGAAACCGTCTTTTGAATGGCCTAAGTAAACGTTTCGGAAAACTCTAGGAGGTGAAATGGGTTGCACTGACAACATTACTTGACCCAAGGTACAAACAAGCAGCCTTTGATGACACTGGATTGGCTGAGAAGCATACACGAACACTGTACTCTGAAGTGGCTGATATGTTGAAGGCAGAAGAGGTTGTGACACCAGAACAGCCCAGCACCAACCCCCCTGACAGGACCCAGCCCATACTGATGTAAACAAACTCCTGTCCTTCCTCAAGACAGTAAAGAAGCCCAGCACCCAGCAGAGCCCCAGCCACCAAGCAGTTGCTATAGTTGAAACTGACACATACCTGAAACAAGACAATTGAAACCAGTGAAGACCCCCTGAAGTTTTTGGGAAATTAATAAATACAAATTCCCCCACCTCAACAAGCTCACCATGAGATACATAATAACATATGTGCCCCATGGCCCAGCAACAAGTGTGCCATCTGAAAGGCTCTTTTCTGCTGCAGGCGATCTGGTTAGGGACAAGAGAGCTAGGCTCCTTCCTCAAAACGTGGATAGAACCTTGTTCCTCAACAAGAATCTTTAGATGTTTATTTTGTTCCCACTTGTATTTGTTCAAAATGTTCAATTTAATAAACTAATTTTAAACAGTACATTAAAAAGTTTTTAAGATGCACACAAATGATACAGAGCTAGTACCTTTTTCAAAACACCACAACAGGTTTAGAGTGTCGTATTATCGAAGGGAGGTAATAATGCAATTATTTTTACACGACATTTTATTTTTATGGTTATTTCCCTTGTTTTACTGTCGAGTACTTAGTACCTATCGATAGTGAGTGCTCTTAATCGATGTACTCGATAGTGGCCGGTATCGATTAATGGCCCTGACTAGACTGGGCACCGATCTATTCTCTTAATTGCGTATGCATGAGGTTCATACAATTGTACACTCCCGAGATGACAAAATAATTTCATTATGAATGTCAAATATCACCATATAACTGAAGTTCATTCAACATCAATTACGTAACTTGTTTTAAATGAACATCAAACCCACTCACATAGCCATATGATATGCAGGAGGTTCGTTTACCCATCTCTATCGCAAAATATAAAATCAATTGAAATGAACATCGAATATTGTGATTTGCACGAAGTTCAAATAGCCACTGTGGTGCAAATAGGGAAAATAAGTTCAAACATCGAATATGTGAAATTGCATGATTTTCATATGATAGCAGTGGTCCAAACAAGGGAAATAATTTCAAATGAACATCGTCTTTCTAACACATACCTTTTTCTTTTGCATTTTTCTCAATAACTAAAATCAAGGGATCCACAACAAACATGGATCCAATTGTAGAAATGGACGGCATTTACTTTGATGTATCACTGAGCCCGCTGCTTGATTGGAGGCCCGAGCCACTTGCATTTAAAACCTTTAAACAGCTGTATCTCAAAACCATAGTTTTCACGGATATACGATGTTCATATTAAAGATACGATGTGTCAGCTGGCGATTTGAGAAAGGTTTCATGATGTTTTCTAGTAGCAGAAAAGCATCATCAGCAACAAAGATACATGTATGGAATAATAATGTCAGTTTCTGGTATTGCACCAGGTTGTGGAATGTGAAGTTTGTTTGCCGCCAAAGCCTTTCCAAAATTAGAGAGGTTAAACATGCCGGCATCGCTATTTCCACCACAAGAGCAAAAATCCACTACAACGAATTTGCCGTCAGCATCCGTTACTGCCAAAAGCACAATTGAAAAGTAGGCTTTATAGTTATAATATTTAGAACCAGAATTGTTAGGTTTTTTCAGGCGAATGTGCTTTCCATCTAAAGCACCAAAGCACATGGGGAATTGAAATCGTCTATAGAAGATGTTCGCAGTCTCAAGCCATTTGTTTGCATCTGGTTTTGGCATCACAATCGGTTGAAGAACATTCCATATGGCTTTACAAGTCTCGGAAATTATTCCCCGTATCGAGCTCACTCCTGCACAGAAATGAAATGACAAGGCGGATGGACTCTCTCCCTCGGCAAGAAACCTGTATAAAAAAATAAATAAAGACAAAGGTAACTATGATTGTTTATCCTTCTCAATTTTCACATCCGCACACATGCAAAATGTACCCAAAAAATAATACACGAATAAGTTTTAATTTCAAGCTTTGTATAATTGTTTTCTTCTTTTTTTTCTCAACAGCTGAAAATGTGTGCAAGAGGTGGGCCCGACTGCATGACCATTTCCAAAGGAGCCACAAGAATATCAAATCCTTCAAGTCGATCTGGATCAGCTGGTGGAAAAGCCCGCAAATGGTATCTTTATGACGCTATCGCTGTCATTTTTGATTCCTCTCCTTGCGGATAGGCCGACCACCAGCAACATTACATCCGAGGAAAATGAATAAGCTGATCTCATCGAAAGTCCCAGTATGCCACCTTCTCTATTTTTGGGCAATTTAGCTGAGATTGACTTTAGTCAAGATAGTCAGGAACAACGCCTCACCAGAGAACAACAACAACAACAACGCAAATTGGCTCAGGCCGTCTCCGCGATTCAGGGCAGAAAGAGATCATTTCCTCATGAGCGCATGTCCAATGCATCATTTTTGTTTGACATGGAGATGATGAAAACAATGAAGGACTTGGGATAATGTGTGGCAAAATCAATGAAACCAGAAAGGGTGCAAGACGATGATGAAATGTACTGCCTCAGTCTTGTTCCAAAAATGAGAGCACTAGATGCCATTACAAAGTTGGAATGCCAGGCGGAGACGAACAGTGTGTTAGTCAAACATCTTAAAGCAGAGCAAAGAAATAATGTGCACGCTTTCTCTCAAACTCCTGTTGGCACTCCGTCTCTTTTGGCTCCCAAACCCATGATGCCACCCCAAGCCCTGTTGGACCATCAGCATCCAGTCCACTAGAGGTGTACTGCATGAATGCTGCGCAGTATGGTTATCAATATCATCATTATAATTTAGTTGAAGTTGCTCAGTTGCAAATAAAGCCATCGTTTTGTTATCATTGAAACACCACTGGTTTACTTGATTTTTTTTTCTTCAAATTTCTTGCTTTTAATCATCTCCAAGCGGGACTTCTCAATCTCTGCTCACAAGAATCCGATAGAAATCTTTGTTCTACAAAACGATTACACTTTATTACATTAGAATTGATAGAGCCAATTTTAATAATATAAAATGCACTTGACTTGTAGATAAATTCCCCTTCAATATGAAATGCGATTTCAATACGAGTAAGAATTATATAGTGCCATGAAACTAGCGAAGATAAGAAAGTAAATATTCAACTCACCGGATTGTAATAACAATTAAGACGTTCCTTGGGTGATAACGGCTTCCTGAAATTGGTTTCCCGTTTTCTCAATGAAGGGCGGTATTATCTCCAGCAACAGATGAAAAGTTGCTGGCGTCATTTGTAAATAGCTCAGGCATTTTTTCCCTTGGCCTAGTGGTATAACCTCACTGCCTGTAGCGATGTTTCACATGCGGTTTCCGACACGGAATTTGGTGGTGGTGATGATGCTAAAAGCTTTGCCAGCTCTATATTGAGATTTAAATATTTTCTCAGTATGAATAAATTTAAGATCTATCACCAAGTGCTATTGGCAGATGGCGTGACTCTGACTTCTCAACAAGTTCAGGTGGCAGACGGCAAAGGCTAGATCTAGATCTAGATCTCCAAGTTTAGATCCTATCTAGTTCTAGATCTAGATCTAGTCTAGATCTAAAGAGAACTGACACATAGGCTACGGGGATTTGGTGTCAGCTTCTTTTTTAAGAAACTCAGCCAAGACAGTTATGCAATGAAGATGTCAGTTGAACCAGTACCTGGACAATTTTTCTCATAGTAATGGTTTCTGCAGATCAAAGGTGTTTTTGTTTGGAATTCACAGTTTCCTTGCCTCAGTGTATGGGATCTCTGGTGTTGCAGGCAAACACCCGTGTCTATGGTGCCACAAGTCAACAAGTCAAATACAAAAGCATGTAAACTTCCAGCTACATTCACAACCAAGAACTTTAGAAACACTTCACAATGATAACCAGAACTTTGCCATTGTTGCAAGGAGTGAATAGAAAAACGCAGCGATTTACAACAATGTCATAAATAAAGCTCTGATTGATACTGAAATTGAATCTGTAGCACTGCCATCTCTTCATAGTCTTCCAGGAGTTGTAAAAAAACATCATACTTCGCTAGAGAACGAATGTGACAAAATTGACAAGGCAATATCATCCAGATATTAGAGCCATTGATGGTCCTATATGCATGCAGTATCATACAACAGCAGTGGGAAGTAAAAATACACCAAAGGACGCCACAGCACCAGATAAAGACACAACCGAAACTTTCCCTGAATGATACAGTTTTACAGACAATTGAAAACATCTGGGAGGAGAGTTAAGATACAAGTGCAACTTATGTATGTTTTTTCTCAAAGTGAAATGAATGATGCCCGAAAATCATAGTGATCCAGGAGATTTCTCTGAAGATTTATCATTTGTCCAGGAGGTTTCTCTGAAGATTTGTCATCTGTCCAGGAGATTTCTCTGAAGATTTATCATTTGTCCAGGAGGTTTCTCTGAAGATTTGTCATCTGTCCAGGAGATTTCTCTGAAGATTTGTCATCTGTCCAGGATGTTTCTCTGAAGATTTGTCATCTGTCCAGGAGGTTTCTCTGAAGATTTGTCATCTGTCCAGGAGATTTATATGAAGATTTCTCTGAAGATTTGCCATCTGTCCAGGAGGTTTCTTTGAAGATTTGTCATTTGTCCAGGAGGTTTCTCTGAAGATTTGTCATCTGTGATATCAGACATAAACAAGATGTGCTGACATGGACGAAATATCATAAAAACCACAGAAAAACTGTGGGGTCGCAGCAGGGCTATAAGCAAAGTCAAAATTGAGCAAAAAGAAAAGGTTGTATGTTGCGAAGCCCCGCTTGAGAAATAAACAGTACAAAGCAAACTAAATTTGGCGGACGGACGTGCTTTGGTGCTGCTAAAGAAGCAAGAACTCGCAGCTAAGTAAACTGTTTCACTTCGTTCCTGTTGAAGTCTTTTATTGTTCGTTTTTTTGTTGTTTTTTTTCACTTGACAAAGGCGAAAGCCGAAAATTTATGCATTTTCTGTCTTCTCTTTAGTTTGCTTTGTACTGTTTGGGTTTTATTTCTCACGCGGGGCTTCGCAACATACAACCTTTTCTTTTTGCTCAATTTTGACTTGACATGGACGAAGCGCCATTATTCTGACAAGTTTCAACTTTTGCACATATAGCCATCAGGCCATGCAAGCAGAGGACACCACTGCAAAGCCCGAGTCTCTTTAGTGTGATTATGGCAAGCAGGTAAAGCAAAGGAAATCTACTGGTGCGATGACAGTGAACAACACTCTATGGACTTCGTACACATTTGAGTTTATCATAACCAGTGCCGCAATCTCATAAAATAAAGAGCCATTCACCAACACCTTAAACCATCTGCAAGCCCAAATTAAAATATTGCAAGCCTTATTGAAAGACCCGGAGGAGAGCAATTTAATGACCACCACAAAAGCTCTTGGAATTCTTTATGTACGAGCCACTGGGCCCTCTTGAAAGACCTGTAATTCGTACACCTCTCTACAAGCAATCATCAAAAACATGTCCACAGACTTGTCAGCAATTGCAGAGAAGTCTCAGATGAGTTTGAGTATGAGTTCAACAGGGAGTGGGCACAATAACAATTAACAGCCACTTTGCACTAGCCAGATTCAGCCCTCAGATTCCTATAAATAAGATTTCAAAAGAAGGAGGAGATTAAAAATCTTACGGGATATGGCCTGTACTGTAAAGTATTTCTATATGAAGCTTTTCTGCAAATATGATAAAAATCTGCGATTCAATTTGTAGATTTCGGTCTCCTTCTGAAATGACAAGATGCGTCGCGTTTCCATGCCAGAAAATAATTATCCAGCTTCTTAAGAACTCTGAATGCAGACCTATAGAGTTTACAATGCAGAGCTGTTGTTGGCTAATCACTTACATCTAAAATCAAAATTAATAGCTACTTCAAATTTTCCAAATGCTCACACTTGTACATTATGCAAACTGTGTATTGGGGGGGGGGGGGGGGGGGGGGGAGGCCAAAAATATAACTGTAAAGCAAATTTGTAGGTCTGACATGGGGCAGCACCAGACAACTCTAAATGCAAGCCCTACAGCCTGCAATGCAGGATAGTTGTGTGGACCACCATAAGTTATCTTCTTTGAACCAGAATGCCAGCACACTGTTGGTATGTCTGACCACTCCAAATGCAATCTCTACAGTCTGCAATACAGAGTAGTTGTGGCAAAACCCATAAGTTACCATCTTTGGCTCAGAACAACAGCACACTTTTAGCATGTCTGCCCATTGGGGATGCTTGACCACTCCAAATGCACGCCCTACAGCCTGCAATGCAGAGTAGTTGTGTTGCTCCCCATGAGCCATCATCTTTGACTCAGAATGCTAGTACACTGTTGGTATGTCTGCCCATGGGCTTTGCTTGACTACTCCAAAGGCAAGCCTTCCCAGCTCGCATTACAGAGTCCTCAACATTGCCCTTTGAAGATCAGCCTTCTTTTATTTTCTGACTGCCAACTAAATGTTCACTTCAATAAGGGACACCTCAAAGAGGCATTGAAACCCTTGCTTTATAATGGCAAACAAACTCATTTGGCTGCGACTTCCACAGATTTTTATTTTAAAAATGTATTTCTCATGCCCTTCCGTACTCTCTAAATACAGGATAATGTTCCAAAATAAGGGACAGTTGCTAGGCTTTCCAAAAGAGCCAGACTCATACCCAACTCATTAAATGCATGCCCAACGACTTGCAAGATAGAGTGTTGGTGAGCTGGTGCTCTATACAGTCATCATTCCGTTTGCATGGCTTATGTCTCAACAATGTGTTCTGAAGGGGCAACACTGAAAGCATACTCTTCAGCTAGCCATACAGAGTCGCCCAAGATACTCACTTTCATGGGCTGAGGTGCTGCTGAATCTTCTGAAAGTGGCCTTTTTTTGAACTGACAATTTGTTTTTTCTCTTTTTTTTTAAATAAATTTCAATCATTTCATAGTTTTTGGCCAAAAACACTTGATGCATAAAGTACATGTGAACAATACAGTCATGGAATTGACAACCATTTAGAAAAGATTCATGGATACAGTGGAAGCTGAGGGCTATCTTTACATTCTATGTGGCCTTGAACGCTAACACAACCAGTCTTCACAAGTTCTTGAAGGGTTCTCCCCCCCCCCCCCCCCCCCCCCAATCTTCAGCTCCATTTTCCTGAAATTTCCATGAAAATTAGTGGTAGGTTTCTTTTATTAGAGACAGTGAAAAATGTATTCATAAACAACACTATAACTTAAAAGTATTAGCACCAATTTAGTAACAGTGCACAGGTGTTGTTAAAATGGATGCATTCATGTTAACCAAATCCTCATGGAGATAACAAGAAACATGGCAGCTATTTTAAGATATCAACGACAAAGACAGACGAGAAGACCAAGAGTTCTTAGAGATCAGGGGAATCCCATATATTGTTCTGACAACAAAGAACTACGAAAAATTTAGATTCAGACGGAATGATATTTTTGACTTATATATGTGAACGTCTATGATGCCATGACACAGACCAGTTGTTTTGCAATTTTGCCTCAAGTTGCAATTCTTTGCAACTGGGACATTTCAGGATGCAGAGAGGTTCATCCATAGTTCATTTACCTCACGTATCGTGACTTAGACCCAATTCCAGTTGTTGCTTTCTGGGCCTTTAAGGGACCAATTACCACCGAGACTTACTGGATTGGTCTAGCATGGCCTACCTTTGTGCATTGGTTCAGCTTTTTTTAAAGATACGTACATGTATCTGTTCCCACTACCTCAAAATCATCCCTATCAGATTAGGGGCACGGGCCAGGTTATGGAGATTGATGACAGACTGGTGGTGAAAAAAAAAAGAAATTCACCAATATGGGACATACGGTTGAGCGACAATGGGAATTTGGTGGCATCTGCCCTGCCACAGGAGAGGAATTTCTGTAGATTATCCCTTATAAGCTCTTCCTTTCAACTTTCTTTTCGTGGACCCTGTAACAGGAGCATGCAGATGAGCCATCCACCCTGAATGTTGTTGGGAAAATTACAAGAGACATTCTTTCAAATACAAAGCTGATGTGCAGAACACCATGCTTCTGGCCACCTGGATGACTTCATGCAGAGGGAGAGATTTGGAAAGAATGGGCAGGATAGTTTGCATAATATTCTTTTCCTCCTCTCCCAGTCATTTCCCTTGCCTTGCGGAGACAGACAGGCAGATGAATTTAAGGAGGCTCAGGCGGTAAAGGACAACAAGAAAATCATCAGTGCTGTTACTGACTCTGGAGATCCCATAATATTCAACCAGTGGTTTGGAGCAACTGTCTCTAAATGTCCTGAAAACCTGTATAAGATACCACATAATTATTTTGGGAGCTATAGAATTGAATCTGAGTGGGGAAAAGCACGATCTTCTCAGCAGATTCCACGTGTTTCACTCCCACTACAACAGTGGGGAATCACGTGCCAGTTGATTTCAGGGCAAGGACACTGATTCGATTCAACTTCAGTACTTGGGTCTGTCGAAAGATGAACTGGACATTGCTGTCATTAGTGTCATGGAAGGCTTGTCCTCATAAATGCATGTTGGATGTCTGAGCTAGAAGCCCAAAAGGGGACAGCAGACTGAATAAGAACCCACTTCTATGAGCATGGCCACCAAGTGTGCAGGGACTTTTCTTTATACTGTTGTTAGTTTTAGTATTAATGAGTATTTTCGTTTCACAGATTGTTGATCTTTCAATCTCACTTATTGCACATTCTCTTCTTTTACAGGAGCAAGCCTCAACCCCACAACAGGAAAGTGTTGTCTAGTGATAGACCAAGCTCAGTGGCCTTTTTTGAAGGGATAAAAACAGTCCTGCCTGGAGCATGTATCCTGGACAACTCAGTACGTCAGGGGAAATGCAAGCCTTGCACTTCCTTTACAAGTTTTAACACCTTAAGAAAAGTTGCAAGCCCTCAAATTATCACATGTGCAAAGAGAGTAATTATTGTAAATGCAGCTGTTATTCTGAACAGGATCTTAAATACAATGAAGCATAGCGACATCATATCGAAAAAGCGACAATGGGTCAAGCCTGCAACTCAAACTGGTTTGCAATGCGGAAAAACATTCTGACCGCTTCTTCTAAATTTAAAAAAGTGTGCGATTCAAAAAATTTGGAAAATACAGCAATACAACTAATGAAAGATAGTCTGATTGGTAATAACAATGTACCAGCACCCATCTCCTATGGAAGAACAAATGAAAAAAGAGCTAGAAATTTGTTCCTCAGGACACATCAAATGAAGCATGCACAGTGTAATATAGAAGAGAAGGGTGATTGCTTCTCTGCAGAGGTCCCTTACTTAGCTTGCTCTCCTGATGGAATTGTACACTGTACAAAATGCGGTATATATTCCTCATTGAAATTAAGTGTTTGTGGAAACAGAAATTTTCATCCTCCTTTTGCAGGTAAAATGTCAGAACGTATCCAAGAAATCAATGACGGTTCCTTCATCATCCATGAAAAACATGCTTACAACTATCAAATTCAAGGTCAAATGGCAGTAACTGGAATTCACAAAGCATTCCTGATCATTTTCACCGTCAGATATATTTTTCCTGTAAATGTGCCATTCAACAGTACTATGTGAAACCAAACCTCTGACAAACTCAAAGCATTTTATATGGATGCCAGAAGTCCGGTTTTTCCGTCAGTCCCGATTTTTCCTCACTAAATTATTTCTTGCCTACCGGACAACAGCGGGTCTATATGAAAGAAAAACTGACTCAAAGAAATCCACTCCTTCAGCATTTGTCAAGCATAGATCCATCTTTACATGGCCACACTGCTGCTGCAACAGGTCTAAAAGCACTGTGTGACTACTTTCCAACCCTTTTAAAAGAAGAGGAAAAGGATTCTTATTACACAGCTGCAAATGCCTTTAACTTATCTGCAGTGACAACTGATGAAACAGAGCTAGACAAGTAATGGCAATATGCATTACAGAGGGAAGAATTAGCTGTGATTCATGCCTGCCTCAGCATTTTTACTGGGCCCAAAGTAGAGGTCAGTTTTTCCTTAATGAACAACATCATCACAACAACTACCAACAGAATGAATATTGACACTTATGAGGCCTATCTCAAACATAAAGGGGAGAACATAAAGGCGCCCGATTTATGTCACCTAATCACTATGCGCGGTAAGCTATAAGAATCAATCTATAAAATTTCTACAACCGCACAGAGACATGGCCTACTCTCTGCGCCGATCTGCACGATCAGTGGCAGCTTATTTTAAAGGAATGAAATTTTGATTCCTTCTCCCCAACAGCCACAGATTTCTAGTTAACTGTTGTGGGCCTACGTGATACTGAGAAGTGTGCTTTCTGTGTTGTGCAGGTGTGTGTGTAATGACGGGGGCGCTTTTTGAGCCCGCTTTTACCTGCACTTACCACGATTCAGCCCGGTCATCACCCCTATTCGCCGACACCTCGTTTCAGCCCTCTTGACGTGTAATTAGGTATTCCATACCCTTGCCAAATAAAGAAACCAGACTACATTGGCCACGTGGAAAACAATTCAGTGTGTGAATAATGTGTAAAAGAGAAATTAGTGTGTTTTGAGTCTGTACAGTGAAAGTGTCTTTTTTAAAGGCTTCTGTATTTTCCCTACATTTGATGTCAGTTGGTATCAGTCTACTGGTATGTCTGTTAGGTTATTAATCCTTTTGTAAAATGCTGTTAATTTGTTCCTAGCTCTTTGTTCCTGTAATGATATCCAGCCTAGTTGTTTCATGTTTAGATCTGTTCTACCCTTTATTAATGTGTAATCATTAGTTACATTAGCATGTCTCTCTTATAGATTTTGGGCAATTTGATGTGTTAATTTGCTTTCTTTCATACAGCCCTATTTCACTCTTTCCATTGCAGTTTACTGTCTTTTATCATCATGGAAATCATCGAGACCAAACGGGGGGCACCATGTCTTATCGCCGACAGTTTTCGATTTTGAATAAGGTGACGGAATCAAAGCACTATCTCATGGCGTTGTACGAACGAAAAATGTCCATCAAACTTAGAGGTGAAAGAACTACTGCGAGCAGCAACAGCACATAACCACCTTAAACCAGGCGAAAAAACATTACATTTGCAAAAGACAAGAGCAACTGTGAAAAGAAAAGCACAAGAGATAACAGGAGAGCCAGTTGGAAAAATAGTTTGCCACGAAGCCCTGAAATCAAAGACCTGTGACTAGGTCAGGGGATGCAGCTGACAGCTGCCCTCCATCAAAATGGCAGTAATTTACTCAACTGGTGTTTCTTAAGGACATAGTAACCCCATGAAGCTCGTCTGGCTCATTGAAATTGCTGGCGGCGTTGACTGGACTCAGCCATTCTGAGGCATCGCCTGAACCTCAGGAGGATGGGCTCGAGTCCACACAGATCTCCACCACCCTTTCAAAGCCCTCTCTTGAGGATCTGGAAGTTGACTCATATACAGAGTTGCAGCCACAGACTGTCCAGGAAGATGAACCAATGAACATTCCACCAAGAGGTGCGCGTGCTAACAAAAGCAAGAGAGGGTCTGATGATTATTACAAGAAGCTTTTGGAAATAGGAGCACAAAAGATCCAATACATTCAAAACAAGTCGAAACAACCGGAACCTGAGGATGAAGACCTTATGTTTTACAAAAGCGTGTTGCCTCATGTGCGTGAAATTCCAAAGCACTTGATATTGGAATACCAAAGCAGAATTCAATCAGTTGTGCAGGAGTTCACTTACAGAAAGCCTGCAAATGATATGGAACCACGCCAGCAGTTACAAGTTCTCTAGGGAACATGTACCGAGGCTATGAGGCTTATAACACATCTTCTCCTCCCAACTGCAACTTCAGCTCTTACTCGGGTCGATCAACACGTAACACTTATTACCATCACTAGTTATAGAAGATAACTGCTCGGCAAACTTCTTTGATCGCCGTCCATACACAGGCTTCATTTCTGTTACTCGATTTTTGTTAGCAATAGCATTGTGCCAAATTAAAGTTTCAAATTTACAATTTCATCTTACATCTGTGTATTGACTGAGATTTCTTTATGAATTATTCAGTTACGTCGCTGTTATGTTACTGTTGTTGTTTTTGGTGTTACTGTTGTTGTTTTGTTGTTGCTGTTTTTGTTTTGATCGGTTTTTTTTCTTTTATTTACATAACATCTTAAACACAGTAACAAACATACATGTAATTCCGATAATTTCTTACAAAGCTACATAAATAAAATGCACATCAGTGCAATGCAAAAATTTATAACTCACTAAAAGCATTCATTTTCCCTCCCTCCCTCCCATCTCAGTGTGTTGCACCATCCTTTCCCGCAAACAATTATTCACAAGAAATAATAGGAGTTTCTATACTCACCTCAAAGTCACCACCAGTCGTTCCTCAGGTAAAATAGGTCAATGCCAGTTACACCATGTCTTCGTCAGCTGCTGTTCAACTTTACTGAGAATGTAATGAAATGTATCTAGACTCATCCTTGTGTATGCATAAAATCTATCAGCATGGCTTTTGAGTTGGGGAAAGAGATGGTGATATTCACCTAATACATTTCTTTCCCTGTTGATTTCATGCATGCCAATTCGTTTCTTCCTTAATTTTGGAAGAACACTATCCAAGAGTAAAAACTCTTCATCCGAAGAAGACTTAACATGTTGGAATTTACAATACGCCAGTCGTTCACAACACGACACTCAAAGCTCAACCTGTCAAATTTAGATCTAGTTCAGCGGGACAGCCTGCACGCGCTGAAAATATGTGTCCTTTATGTTCTACTCTCGGAAAGATCGGCGCAGAGTGAGTATGTCACCGATACGCCGAAACATATTTTGGTGGCCTCTCTGTGCGAGCACATACCCTGGATCTGAGATTTATAAACCGCATTATTATTGTTATTGTATTTCCTGCCAGCTCCGTCAACATCTCCTTGTACCGGTATATATTTACAGGCTACAATGGGATACAATGCCGTAGTTTGTACATCACTACCATGCCAGTGGAACAACCAAGTTGTTAAAAAGGTAAAAACTTGCATTGGGTTAATAATATATGGGTGAATTTCAATAGAAAAATGACCAATTCAACCAAGATATGCTTTGTCCAACTTAATGCATTCACTGCAAAATTAGCAATGTCCTGAAAGTTATGTGCCAGTTTAGTCTGTGCAAAGGCCTTTTCCAATAAAACAGCTAACCAGAAAAGACTTGAGTGAAATTTTGAGCAAAGAGGCATCACTCAAGATATGACAAGTCACATCATTCTAGTGTAGTGCCTGTACTCTATATGAAATCATACAGGAAACTTCTTGTCAACAAGATACAGAACATGTTATACATTGTTATACATTATTTTATGTTCAACATGGGGCAGTATAGCATAAAAACAGTAAGCAAATGACTGTACACTTTAGTTGCAGTCAAAGCAACTCCCCTCCCTCCTTTCTAATACTCATTGTCATATCATTTTGCAATGTGTTTATCTTTCCAGATTGAAGGTGTTCCTGTAAGCTACGTTCTCAAAGCCAAAGAAACATGCAAGAAACCTTCTGGCCTCAAGTTGTGAACCTTCCCACAAAGAGAGCTTCAAAGGATGATACAAATGCATTATTGACCAAAGTGAAACAGGTTGTTCCAGATGCACTTGTTTTCACAGTAACAAGTCCAATAAAGTATCAAATAAAACAGTGCAAATTACCCAAATCTCTAGGTGAGCTCTATAGTGAGAAAAATGTTCTTTTAAATAAAACAGAGTTAAATTCCCTCATTCATCAGAAAATATTCACTCTTACTGTTTCAGAGGAGGAGAGGATCAATCTAGAAACTCAAACCAGGGATCAGTCAGCCAAACATTTTGTGGCATAAACAATGTGTAGGGTGAATAGCATCATCCTTTTTTCATGAGTGCATGCACACAAATTTTGAAAGACCATCAGAATCACTGATGAAGAAAATATTAAATACTTCTGCTTTCAGAACACCAGCTACTCAGTGGGGTTTAGAACATGAAGCACATGGAGTTATTTTCCGAAATAGTATGGAACCGTGTAACAAAAATTTGAAAATTGATAAATGTGGCTTTTTTCTTCACAAGGAATCATCATTTCTTGGGAGCAGTCTTGGCAGAATTGTATCTTGTGATTGCTGTGGGCAGGCATTTTTAGAGGTCAAATGCCCCTATAAATCAGAGATGTGTTGCCTCATACCATTGCTGACTGTGCATTCTGTCTTGAACACCACACATCCAAATTTCCTCTTTGTAACTTGGGGCTAAAAAAGAGTCACCCTAATTATTATCAAGTCCAAGGAAAGCTTGGCACCTGTGACAGAAAAATCTGTTACTTTGTCATGTTCTCTGAGAAAGGCACCCACATTGAAAGAATTACATTTGATGAAGCCCAGTGGATGTATATAAATTGTATTTGGAATTTTTATACTTCTTTAATCCCATTTGGGAAATTTGCCTTTGTGCCATTGCAACCCAGTTATAACTGGAGCAGGCACGTTGTCGCCACAGTGCAGCGCCGGTCGGTGCCTTTTTTTTTTTTTTTGTCGGGGAGGATGCTGGTACTGTCAACAGAGGTCAGTTCAGCTGCAAAAGGGCACAAATTTGCCGCTACACATGAAAAGCAGCATTACAAATCATGCACTTTACATCTCATTGGCACTGCCGCAGAGAGATCATTGTACAATTCTGTAGCGGAGGCGGTGCAGCGAGATATTTCATGAGTTGTACATAAGTGTACTGTAAACAGTTCACAGCTTGTATCATTGCTTGAACACAACCATCTGAATTCGAGACTGAAATGCTTAAAGCCACTCAGTTTTAGAAGAAAGTAGGCGTACCCAAGATAGATGAAGATGAACATTTCTTCAAAATCTTATTTCAAAAATGAAGCTCATGAGTACTCTGGACAAAATGAAATGCCAGGGGGAAATCCATATTGTTGTATTAAAGTACATTAAAAAGACCAGTGCCAATGCTGCTCTGCAAAATCAACCCGAGAGTGAGAGGGTGCAACACTCACCACCCACAGCAATTGCATACTTGCACAGCAATGCAACAGCAACTGGCACTCAGTCCACAAGCAAAATATTCCAATAGGCCCATTGCGAATGACGTCACAGAATGTTTTAGCTTTGTACTTCCGGCACCTAAAATGGCGGGTGGATCAACTGGTGAGTGTAACTTCGAGATATAATATCTAGGCAGTTAAAATGCCTACTGGTTGCATTGCAGTTGACTGTTATGACAGGCATGGAAAGGATTGATCCAAGCTGGTCAGATTCCCTACCATCCGTGTAAACAAGGGAAAGGAAGTGAAAGAATTGACCGAACGTCTCCCATGTGCATGAACATTTTTTGAACACGTGTCATTGTTTACTGTACATGTAGTGAACTTTTTTTTAACCCACCGCCAATTGGTTCACGACGCCTGAAGTGCCTGCAATGCAAATCAGCTAACGAATCAATATCAATGCTACCATCGCCATGGTTATGTGTCAGTCCTGACAACTAAAATGGCCGTTATCCTAAATATGTAGAGTCCTGGTCATCATGCAGCTCTAATTATAATGCAACATCACAATACTATAAATTAGTCTAATAGTACTGAATACACATTGTTGCTTCAGTTCAAGCAACATTTTGCTTCGTAACTGAATTGGAACAATACTTTATGGGAAACAAAACACACTGATTTGTTATCTTAATGACATTTTAAAGACAAATGTTTAGGTTAAAAGTTTTTAACCTTTGATTTAAATCAATCTGCAAGAACGTGCACAATAAACAATCACAATTTATTATTCAACATATCTAAGCATTTCTATTTCTCAAATCAGATACTTAATGTCAATAAACATCCATTGTGACATTTGTCGTTTCATGCTTTATATTCTTGCTTTGCTATTAAATTGGTCTTCTCTGCTATTTTTTGTACCATGCTTTTGAATTGACATATATGATAAAAAAATTGGCATTTTTGCTGTTTGGCACCAGACAGTACAGTTTATTGTAGGCATAATTACTTACCTTAGTGTGATGACCAAGCGTTCCTCTGGTGATGATGGTTTTCGAAAGTTGGTTCTTCTCTTTTCCAAATAATATGGTCCGACTTTGGTAAGGAGAAGCTGAAACGTAGGAGGTCTCAATCTAATGTATGACAAACATTTTTCATTGTCTGAATGTAACTGATCTATCAAATGATATTCACCATATTTAGTACAGTGGTTAGTGGATTTTGTGAACCCAGTAAAGACGTCTGTTTTGCCTTCGTCCACTTAACCAATATGAAATCATCCACTGAAGACACTGAGTGAAGTACATCTTCTTCGTCCATATTGCACATTGACAAGATTATGAGGGGAGAGGAGAAGAGAGTCCTCTCATCTGCCGCACACAGTCCTCATGCTCTCCTCTCCCCTTGCTTGCCCAAAAAAGGGAGAGCAACGGAAGGGGAAAGTGCGGGGAAGGTGACTGTTTGTACCTAAAGGAAGAGATAAGGGGAGAAAGTGGTAAATTTGATTTTTCTTTGTCCTTTCCCATAAGTAGACCAATGTGGGTATGTATATTAAAATGATGAAGCAGGGGAAGGAGAAAGGGGAGAAAGCAGCAAAGCAGATTTTTCTTTGTCCTTTACTACAAGTAGATCAATGTGTGTATATATAATTACTGAAGCCTTGTGTATAAAATTTACAGAATAGTGCCTCACAATACACTATTATTTTTTAGATTTATTTGAATTTGTGGAGGAGCTAAGGGGGGAGCAATGGGGAGCAACTCCTCCCCCAGAGCACATGTTTTAAAAGTGGCACTTTTTTGAACAATTGTAAATTTCATACATAATTATGATAATGATACTATCATGAAAAAAAGAGGCCTACCATTAATTCAATAATGAGCTGTTGGATCAACAAAGTATACTGTCATAGTATCGATAATTTTTTAAAAGAAATTATTCATTACAGAGTTCCCCCATAAAAGACTTGTACTCACATAACGTCACTGTTTACCATTTTTGTCTGAACTACGTGAGATTTCTGACCTTCTGATCACGTCGCAGTCTGGATGTACTTTACTTGCTTGGATGTGTTAGTGGCCCCTGGCATCTGAAGAACCAAAAAATTAGTAGCTTAAGTTTAATAATACATGATACTACAGTCGAGAACAGAAAACTCAATTTTTTTAATAATACATGATACTACAGACGACAACAGAAAACTCAATTTCTGTGGGGTGGCTCCGCTAGTTCGAGTTCGCCGAATTTCAAGGAAGGAATGCATGAATGATGAAGTATTAATCATGAAATATTACCGTTGATGTAAGGAAAAAATAATACAGCTGACATGTACCATGGATTACCACCCTCCTCCCCCTCCCCCCCCCCCCCCCCCCCCAAAGTCAGTTGAAAGAAACAAGCGTAAGTAAGTCACACTATACAAAGCATGATCGCATGGAAACAGTAATGTCAGGTTGATATATGGCATGGTGGACAACTAGATGCACTATCATACCACCACTAGGCTAGTTGCTATGCCTAACCAAGTGACTTAAAGTTCCTGGCACAAAATTTGTTTTCATCTTCCTACTTCTAAGCTACTTGAATCATAGAGCCACACACCAGCTGGTGTCGCAATTCGAGGATCACATGAAATAGATACGGTAAAAGTGCTATACAAAAGCGGCAATGTCAAAGACTGTGGAAATTATAGAACCATCGCCCTCATCAGTCACACCAGCAAAATCCTGCTCATCATCATACTCAACAGAATGAAATCTAAGGTAGAAGAGGAACTATCAGAATGTCAAGCTGGTTACAGGACCAACAGAGGAACCGCTGACATGCTCTTCATACTACAAATAATGATTGAACAGATAAGAAGCAATGGAAACGAAGCCTTCATCACGTTCATAGACTACAGCAAAGCGTTCGACAGCGTTAGGCACCATCACCTGTTCGATATAATGATTAAGATGGGATTCCCGAAACACCTTGTGACCCTCATCGCTGCACTATACCACGAACAAAAGGCAACGATTAGATGGAACAATGAGAACTGTCCATATTTCAACATCGAGAAAGGAGTCAGACAGGGTTGCATACTTTCACCTCATCTTTTCAATATTTATACTGAGCAGATCATGAGAAACGCAGACATAGAAGATATGGGAATAAAGATCGGAGGCCGAAACATCACAAACCTTCGCTACGCTGATGACACAGCTCTTATGTCAGATAACATCACCAGCATGAAAAGAGTGTTGCACAGAGTGGATGAAGCGGGCAAGACAGCAGGCCTACACCTAAATGCTAAGAAAACGAAAGTCATGCATACTGGAACAGGGCACCATGAACACCAGGAGATACTAGTAAACAAAACAGCACTAGAAAAAGTGACTGATTTCAAATACCTAGGATCACATAAATCGCAAGATGGAAGCTGCTCAAAGGACATAAAAACAAGGATAGGAATGGCAAAACACAAAATGGTTCAACTAAACAACATTTGGAAGGATAGAGGCACACCAACGGACCTCAAAGTGAACATACTTAAGTGCTTGATCTGGCCAGTCCTACTATATGGTTGTGAAGCCTGGACACTCAAAAAGGCAGACATAACAAGATTGGAGGCAGCTGAAATGTGGCTTTACAGAAGGCTACTCAGAATAAGTTGGACAGAAAGGAGAACAAATACAAGCATCTTAGAACAGCTTGGCACCACCAGAAGAATAACACCTGAAATAAATAAAAGAAGACTTGCATACATCGGCCACGCGGCCCGAAACAAAAGCACGGCCCTTATGATATCAATCCTTCAAGGAAAGACAGAAACAAAGAGAAAACAAGGAAGACCACCCATTACATATCACGATAACATCAAGAAAGTCAGCCAGCTGGAAATAAGTGAACTAACTAGGAAAGCTAAGGACAGGATTGGGTGGAGGAGATTTTGTCGTGACATCCACTGTAGCAGCTAACATCGATGACGATGAAGCCGACAGGTGAGGTGAATATATGTAGTAGCCTATCAATTACTTTAGACTTTAGATGATTTTTACCCACACCCTGCACGCTACACCTTAACCCTCTGTGTACCACCTACCTGACCATGTTTGCAGTTCAAAATACCCCTCCCTCCGAGAAAACATTCCAAATATTAGATCTCTAGATCTAGATTATAGATCTAGATCTAGAGTCTAGATATATCTAGATCTAGGTGCCTTCACAAAAAAAATTACATAAAATTTTTAAGTTCTTCAAATAAAGTATATATTTTCATGGAGGAAAATGAACACAGAAACTGTTAATGTAACAAAACTGGAGACATGTACCATTCTGAAATTTATCTGATTTTTATTCTTGAAATAGTTCAGAGCGTTAGACCCTGGCTGTTCATTGCTCTAAACGCCAAAATAAATTCAGGAAAAATACTCTCCAATCTAGGAGAGCTCCATATCCGGGCTTTTCATTAAGGGAAATAAATCACTCTATTATCGTTAGAAATGGAAGTAAACATATAAATTCCTGTCCCTTGCGCTACGAAAAATAAAAACACCGGGGGGTCACTGCGTGGCGGCCTGTTGTGAATCCCGGCAGCTGAATTTGTAGGCCGCCATAGCGGTCCTTGGTAAACATAGGGTTAAAACCCACTGTCCGGTCAGTGGCCTAACTCACAGGGAATCTTATCTGGGTCGCATTGACCTTTGCCAATGCGCAATGACCGCACTACCACTGGAAGGAGTTCGTACTCGAGCGCCAAAGACCAGAAACTAACTAAACACAACTACCCCAGCCCCTTTTCGCCTGATTAGTCAATCTGACTACCGCCCATTGATACAAACTGACTAGACCCTCACGCCCCCAGGTCCATCTGACCATTCCATGTGTTTAAATTGATAACAGTGAAAGTGGCGCTCGAGTAAGGTACTCCTCCCCTACCACTGTCCCCGTGGTTTGGTTTGTACTTGATCGGTATGAAAACATTCGCTGCTATTATGCCTTATCACGATTGATAATGAATTAACTAGCAAAACCTTTGTAAGTCTGTAACCAGTGATCTGTCTTGTGATGACAAACTGACAGAGAGCTGTAATTTTCCTGAGAATGAAGCGTGATAACAAGCCATGCCCCCCAAAGCCCTAAAAATGGTTTCATCCAGACTGACACACACCAATGAAACAATGTGGGCATTTGGGGCAAAAGCCATTTCACAGCTTGTTTCTGATTGGTTCTTAGATACAGAAATGATGACCAGCTTGTGAGAAAATGAGATAATATTGCACATTTGTTGAGCAAACAGTTTGATATCAATGCTCACCTTTTGATAATATGGGGAGAGCCTTTGAAAGCTTAGTTTTTGTGAGTCCGAACAGTGATTCACTGGTTAACAGGTCTTTGTCACAATGCCTTTGATTTAGAAGAGATAGCCTACAGTGAGCAATAAGAATAGTAGTTACATCTCAAAGAGGACAGTGACCTGATGCATGAAAATATGGCTTGCGTGTCGCAGTCAGCTTCATTTTGCCGTCATATGGTACAGTGGAACTCGGATAAATGGCATTCACGGGACCACTGCAAAACTGCCATTCAAAGCGAGGTGCCATTATAGACAAGGCCAAAGGGAAAGCAATTGTATAAGTTTATACATAGGGCTTGTCACAGAAGCATAGTCCCTACAGATTTCAGCCTTGTCCACCTCTTCAATTAATTTTGAGTTCTCTTCAAAAGAACAGCATTTTCAGTTTGTCTTCCTTATTGCCATCATTATAACACAGTGCAGTTTGTCTTTCTCCAAAAGTGAATGGTGATGCATTTGCTCGAAAGGTAGCGTAGCAAGTTAAGTGACCACTGTTTGTCTTGGTCGGGCATAGATCTACACATGAGGCGCGCGCAGAATGACCACTCCCTTACTTTTAGGTTTACACACACGCGTGCCAACTTCGTGGGTCCTGTTAGTCCTGTTTACCTGATTGGTCATACGTTCACACAAAGGACTGGCCACGTGCGACTAGTCTTGCGTCATGGCCCACCCCCGGCGGGGGTGTGGCGATCCCACCACCCTACCTCCCACAGTTACACAATCTGGCATCAGTTCACACGAAGGAGTAGCAATTGGTCACAACACTATCACCTCACTCCTCACGCATTCCCTTTCTGCCCATCTCCCGATCTCTCAGCAGTGCAACAATTTGCTCGATGTATCCCATGCCTTTGGAGCAAAACATGCCGTTGTATCTGAGGTGCGCTGTATGTGCCGCCGCTGTAAACAAGTTTTTTTTACTTATGAGAAGAGCGTATGCAGTATGAAATGGGGATTTTAATTTAAATGCCGTTGTAACCAAGGTCCCGTTCAATACGAGGTCGTTATACTGGGGTCTACAGTATTGGTATGCCCATGCAGAGTGAAGATTGCCTGGAAGTGGAAAGATGGTGCTGTATTTCGACGCTTCTCGCAGCGTGAGGGTTAACATAATAACAATGGTGTGGGGCTGCATTCAGTAATCAAAGTAATCAAAATGCCTAACACCCTTTAGGGGACTAAAATGTACTGTTGGATGAACTACGTGTGGCTAATGTGGTTACTGCGTGGGTTCAATAGTAACTCCCTTAAGGATACACAGGATTAACAAACACAGGGTTCTGCTGGCAATCTAATTTATTCAAAAAGCCTAACAAAGGTATCACTACCAAAAAGGCATAGGAAAAACCCTAGGTAAAAGAAAGCCCAACCAGCCATAAGCCAAAGTCTCTCTGCTACTGGCGCAACTGGACTAGGCCATGTTTTGGGCGAGGCGCGCCACGGCAGGCCGCCGCCGGTCTATTGTACTGCAAGGTCCACTTGTGCTTCCTATTGTTGCGGTGTCTTTGATGGAGTCTACTGACCACCGGATGAGTTCTTTTGTTTCTCGGGGGCCTCAGCATAGTGCTGTTACTCGAACTGGCATCATCTTTATGAGCCAGCGCGGACGTCCGAGAGGGCTATTACGTAGTCCAGTGTTGGACAAGTGAAAGGCTCGGACATTGAGTCCAGCCAAGGCCTACTAGATAGACAGGCCGTGCACCCGAGAAAAGTAGGTCAATTTGATAGGCTGGCCTAACCAGCCAGCCGTGCACTGAGAGATTACGCATTGTTAATTGTGATGGTCAGCAGGCCACAACACCTCCCTCTAATAACGTAGAAGAACCTTTCTTTCTTTCGTTCTTTCTTTCGGGGGGGGGGGGGGTTAGTAATTAGTAGACGACATAGTGTTAGAACAGCAACCCGAATATTACGGTACTTTTAAAAGCGACGGTCAAAACAAATAGTACTTTTCTAACAACAACCAAAACATCTGTATTAGTCTTTTTAGAACGAATCACAATGTTTATCATTTTCAATACACAACCACCACAACGATGCACACTAACTGTTACGATTTGGGGTATGCCCTCAAATGTTACGGGGTGGTATATTATAAAATTTAGGTGTTCGACTGCATTTAATAAATATCGAGAGGTTTTACAAATTACTCTGCCATCCCATGCCACATACACTAATAACAATTTCGTGTAAGTTATATCAAGGACCTTGTAGGGCCACAAATTTATTACTTAAAATTCCTAACAATTTCGTCTATCTTACATATTAAAAAGACCACATCAGCAGCATCAAATGAAAATACTATAATACATAACTAGAAGTCTCCTCTAGATACTTAAAAGATTAGAAAATCCATATCATTCTGACTCATTCACAGTTTACTTAGTAATTATTTATCTTCAGAAATATATCTGCCTACTATCTCACAAATAATATTCTTATGTCTCAGACGACAATATTCACTCAGTAAATTACTTATAAAGGATCAAACCGTCAAGACACACTGACGTAGTTAAGATGGATCTAGATCTGCTCTAGGATGGGCTGGCAATCCCCAGCCTCATCCAGACACATCAATTACAATTTACAAATGTGTATACCAGTCACTCATTCTAGATCTTAATTGCAAGTAAAAACATTATAGTCTTGCATCCTTTGGTAGCACTTCTACTGGAAAATTAGGGTCAGATTCACGTCATCGTCGACGCACTGTCTCGAAACTTACGATTGGTTCCCTGAAACGATATCAGGGAACTGGAGAAAATAGCTGTGGGTAAATTCCATTGTCTATCAAGGACATAGACATGTCTTTAACAGTCTCATGATTCTCTCAGGCCGAATCTTAAGCCGACGCCCTCGCAGAAGGAAAGGATCTGCATGGAGTGAAGAAACCTAAAGATGGCTCCGCTTATATCTTCTGCAACCCCAGCGAACTGCTCAAATTTGATTGGTGCATCCATTTCGAGCTCAGCTCGCAGTCTATTAATAGTAACAGACAAAGTTAAATTAGGATGTCAAAAGCTTTCGTAAAGTCACTACACCCTCTACGTTTTATGTACGAATTTATTCACTCCTTATTCGCCCCGTCTTCCCTTGCTAAAGTACACCCAAACCACGGGGTCGAAAACTGCACCGTCACTGTTAATTTATCCATTCGTTCTATCTTGCCCCACTTTCTTTCCATCTCTAAGAAAAAGCGTTTCAAAAACAAACTGTCCACGGGAATAGTTCAAGGACGTTTGCACTGGCTAAAATCAATGATGCCATGAAATAAACAAAGCGTGACCCAGCACGGCAATTCTAGTCCTAACCCTGACACTAACCTTTAAAATAGTTAGCTTGATTGGGATGATAATTTTGCTATTTTCCTTTGTTTCGGGCCATGCTCTGCTGCATTTTGCTGTGCGTACCTCTTCATGAATATGTTTGCAATACGGCGAAGGGCTGCCTTGGACACATTCATATAATCCAGATGAAAAGCTTTGCAGAAATTGCCATAAATGGAAACTATCCTGTTGCAGCAGTTGTGCTCTGTCGTGTTTACATAGAAACAATAACCAAGGAGAACGAAATTGTAAAACTTTTCACTTGGATACGATAATCCTCCGCGGTTCAAAGATTCCATGAAAGCCTCTGCGTGAGTATTGGCAGCTTCTCCTGCTAATTCTTTGTGTTTAGAGGCGACATAGCCAGCAATATAAAAAAGTGCCATTTTTTCATCTGGTGATATATTCTGCACCATATCACTCTCTGCCATGTCATCTAAGAGAAGAAACTCTCCATCTGTGAGTCCTTTGTCGCAGTGGTCACATTTATGGATTTATCTATCTATCTATCTATCTATCTATCTATCTATCTATCTATCTATCTATCTATCTATCTATCTATCTATCTATCTATCCATCTATCTATCTATCTATCTATCTATCTATCTATCTATCTATTTATCTATCTATCTATCTATCTATCTATCTATCTATCTATCTATCTATCTATCTATCTATCTATCTCCCCCTCTCTCTATCTCTCTCTCTATTTCTCTCTCTCTCTCTCTCTCTCTCTCTCTCTCTCTCTCTCTCTCTCTCTCCCTCTCTATAATGCGCCACAAAAAATAAAACATGGTGGTAAATCGCCCCATGTTAAGAGGCTCTTAATGCAGCTGGCGCAGAAGACGAAAGGCAAGGAAATGAAAACAGAAGAAATTATGCTGATTAATTTGTTCTCTTTTCTGAATAATTGGCAGTCATGAGTTAAAAGGATATAGATCTAGAGCTAGCTGAGATTGGAAAAGGAAGGGTATGTCGCCTGTAAATCAAAACCTGTCGGGAGTGTGTGTGTGTTGGGGGGGGGGAGGGGGCTATTGACAAAAATGAGATGAAAAAAAATGGGTGCCAACAGCCGACCAACCAATTTTCCAGTGGAGGGTGCAGAGAGAGGATAAGAGAGAGAGAAGTGGGTTTATTTTTACGAAGCTCCATAGTGTGAGGTGAGTCCCGAGAAAACTGAATCGCTCACCATTAAGTCCCCCCCCCCCTTTTTTTTTTTTACATGCCCGAGAGAGAGAAGGAGAGAGAGGGGCAGGGGGAGAGAGAGAAGGCGAGAGTGAGAGAGAGGAGTGGGTTTATTTGCGAAGCTCCACAGTGCAAGGTGTGCCATTACTGTCATGAGAAAACTGAACCGCTCACCACAAAGACCCCCCCCCCCCCACCCCCTTCCTTACATGCTCACGAGTACGTTTTATCAGCTCACTCTGTTTAATGTGTTGCACAGAATCTCTGCAGTTCAGGGGCGTCTTTCTGAATGTTTTAAGGGAAAAATGCCCGTCCACTCTCCATGTTTCACTTCAGACTTCATGAAGTCAGGTGTATTGCACACGTGGATTATACTCTAAGCAAACGTGATGGAGTGTTTCAAACAATGAGGGATTACTTTATCTGCAGTGTTTTTTTTAAATAAGCTACAAGAACTTTAATGAAACCTTTCGTTACAAGGTGAAGTCTATGAGGATCTGTGACTGTATTTATTGTACAAGGTGAGGAGGCAATTCCAGTGTCTGATTGTTTGACTGCAAGTTTGTCCATGGTACAACAGTGTAAACCGTGTAATAATGCTACCGTACAATAAATAAGTAAATCATTAAGTAAACAATAAGATGAATAACTAAATAGATAAATAAAATTAATAATGATAGCACAAGATGGTGGCCTCTAATAAGTAGACCTGTCAAATGTTGAAATTTGATTACCGGTACTTGATCTCCCCCCCCCCCCTCTCTCTCTCTCCCTCTCTTTCTCTCTCTCTCTCTCTCTCTCTCTCTTTCTCTCTCTCTCTCTCTCTCTCTCTCTCTCTCTTTCTCTCTCTCTCTCTCTCCCGTCTCTCTGTACCCCCACTTTAAATAATATTTTCACACACAATGCTGAACTGTTGACTGCGGCGTATTTCATCCTCGGCCTCCCCTTCTCCCACATATTATAATAAACCCCTCATTACTTTTCAAGCGTAGTTCAGATTGTTTCGTTAGTTTTAGTTTGACTGCAACTAATTGTTTCAAAATACTGTGAAGATAATGTTCTGAAACGAAAGTGACGCAGGCACTGTGTCGAACCTTCCATATAACTGAAATGGCGCTAATACTGATGACAGGTGTAAGATTTAGAGACAAAATAGGCACTGTTGACTCTGCCAATGTATAACTTTATGCTTGTGTACAGTGCTTCTCCAGGTGATTATTTATTATTATTTTCAATTTGAAACATGAATATTATACTAATTTTTGTTCGAGTCTTTGACTATAAAATACACAAATTACTAATGAAAAAAAAAAAATCTAAGCAAGGTGTCATTTATTGTTCTAGTATCCATTCCATTTTAAATATTCACTCCGCACTGTTCAAGTCATGACTGAGATTAGGCAATGGGGTTAGCACATTCACTATAAATCATACAATGCCAGAATAGGATCTAGGACTAAGCAGAAAGATGACACTGAGGGTCGTTTGTTAGAAGGGATAGGCATAATTTGTGACTCACTAAAGAAAAACTGGGGTTGGGAAGAGGGAAGACCAAACTTGAAAAAGAAAGAGGAAAAAAACCCTAACACCTTTAAAATCATTTGAATTGTTCTGCTAAGCTCTTCTGACTGGACGTAAAAGAATCATGCGAACATCTTGATATGATTTATTGTGATCTGGGTGTGGTCCATCTGAAAGACCAGTTGAAATATAGCTACATCTATTGTATAAATCCACTGAATTTCAGCTTCATTCCACTAGTTTTACTTCAACAATCGGTGCAACAGTATTGTTTCATTAACTTTGGGGCATGTTGGTTTTCATTTGCATTTTAGTATTTTGATAAAAATACAGCATAAATTACATTCTGAAAAGAAAGATATGTTCTGGATATTTTTGAAGGCTATATATTCATCGGCAAATACACATATAGTATATGTTATAATAATTAATATACAACATATTATAATTATTAGAATATAATATCACGTGTCACCTGTGGGCGTCTCCGTTTTCGAAGTTTGCCTTCGCGAGTGAGGATACAAAGGTGTTCCATTGGCTGCGATCTTCACATTTCTGACTATCTCTTGCACTGATAAGTTGTTGGCATTGGTTGCTATCGTATGTGATTGATGGTCTTCCTCTTTTTCTCCTTGATTCTATTTTTCCTTGCAGGATGGTTTTCATGAGATTGGTTTTCTTATTTCTCATTGCATCATATAATATATTGCCAAAATATTCCGTTGCTGAACAAGAACATTTTACCAGCAAGCTGGATTGGAGTTTAAGCATTAATTATTTTATTATAGGACAAAAGAAGCCATTGCTGTTTGGTCTTTTCCAGATCTTGATCTGGCAGCGATCGATCTTCTGCATTTCTTCCAAGACGGACAACAGCATGGCGCGCGGACAGTGTTTTAAAAACAAATGTTTATCATGGAAACAAGGAATCTTGATGTTAAATTATGCACCAGTTATAAATGCAAAGTTAATTATTCCCGTTGCTGGAAATCTGTGATCATACTACTGCGTCCATCAAACTTCTACAAAAAGAGTGGGAGACAAAAAGAGTTTTTAATCAGAAACTAATTTCTGTGGACCATTTTATCCATTGTTGCGATTTACATTGTTGCAAAACTTGCGGCATGAAAAATTTGCAACTTAGATGAATCAAAGTTTAAATTGGCACCTAATCTTGGGAAAAATAGTACAACGTAAACTAATTGGTGAAACAAAGTGAGAGCTGGGTAGTGTTTCCTGCTTTCTGTTTTCTGTTTTTTTTAGCTAAGGACAGCTAATGCCAGAGCCGGGAAGAGGTAATTTAAGCACACAAAAAAAATTAATAGTAATGTATTATTGTCCAGTGGGTTTGCCTTGGCCGGCTGTTAATAAGCTCGTCTACGTACTACATATTATTGCATAGAAATGATGTTCCAGTGCAGGAACGAAGGAATCCTATGTAGGATTGATATGTTGGATTGATGTAGGAAAAGTGACAAAATTCCTACACATGGGATTTAGGTCAGAGCAAAGTTGTATTCCGATCAGATTGTCAACATCTGAACGATGTCATTCCTAGGTGAAAACTTGATGTCAGTCCTGATTAGAATTCCTGCATCAGATTGATTTAGAAAAAATGTCATCATTCCTTTGTGTGATTTCAGTCGGAATAAAGTATAAGACTGATCGGATTGCCACATCAGAACGATGTCATTCCTAGGGGCAAACTTGCTGTCAATCTTACGTAGAATTCCTACATCGCATTGATGTAGATAAAAATGACATCATTCTTGTGTCGGATTTAAGTCAGATCAGAGTCGTATTTTGATCGAATTGTCAACATTGGAACAAAGTCGTTCCTAGGTGCAATCGTGATGTCAATCCTACATAGAATTCCTACATCATATTGATGTTGAAAAAATTATGTCATCTCTGTCTCAAATTTAAGTCAGAATAAAGTCATATTTCGGTCTGAATGTCAACATCGTAACAATATCATTCTTATGTGCAAACCTTATGTCAGTCCTACATAGCACATAGGATTAATATAGAGAAAATGACAACATTCCTATGTCGGATTTAAGTCAGACAAACTAATATTCTGATCAGATTGCTAACATTAGAACAATATGCAATTTCATTCCCAGGTGCAAACTTGATGTCAATCCTAGGTAAAATTCCTACACCGGATTGATGTAGGAAGAAATGACATCATTACTATGTAGGATTTAAGTCAGAACAAAGTCATATTTTAATAGGATTATTAGCATCGGAACAATACCATTCCTATGTGGAAACTTCATGTCAATTCTACATAGAATTCCTACATCTTATTGATGTAGAAAATATGATATCATTCCTATGTAGTATTTAAGTCAGAACAAAAATTATATTCTGATCGCATTGCCAACATCATAACGATGTCATACCTAAGTGCAAACTTGATGTCAGTCCTACGTAGAATTCCTACATCATATTTATGTAGAAAAATGACATCATTTCTATATTGGATTTAAGTCAGAACAAAGTTGTATTCTGATGGATGTTTGACATACCATTCCAACTAGCCAAGAGATATGATCAGTGAAACAGAGGTCTTACAAGTGTAGGTGCCAGATAGAGAAAGTTGCTTAGCAGTCGCTTCATGTCATTGTTATTTTAGATGACTGAAAGTCAGTGAATGCCTTTCAGCACACGAATGCAGTCATACAGAGAAAGGAACATCCGCTTGGTGCCAGCTACAAACCTTTCAGAAAGCCAGTCACATACAAAAAGTTACAGGTCATTTGTCGCTCGCCACATCAAAAGACTACAAAGTCACATGCCACTGTCTGCATGTATATCTCATGGGTGAGTCACTTGACACGGAATGATTTAAGTTTATTATATTTTTTTGTCTTTCATTCATCATGTACAAGATGTGTTGGTCTTTTTTGTCAACAAACATGGTGACTGATGAACTGCCAACAGGATGTGTGGCATGGCTGTTCTTTGCCGTGCTTTTAGTTTCTTTGCCAGGCGGCCGGGTCAAAAGCTTTCAAAAGGTCAGTCACACCCCGTTGCGTCCACGCCCACTGATGCCATCGGCTTATCGCTTAAACAGACACAAACAAGACAGAACAAAGCATATGCTTCTAATAAAGTGAACATCATAAAGTCAAATCCATGAAATTTTCTCTTGTATAATTTTTAAATATTTGACATTGATCTCTAAAGAATAAAAGGAAAAAAAAGAGTGACGTAAAATCCACTGTTTTTACTGAACATGCGGATCATTAAATAATCATTTTCAGCCGTATGAAGCCGGGAATTGCCATGAAATTGAAATACAAGCGCTCCAGCAAGGAATGAATAATTTTGATCCAATGAATTACACTCCCTGCGTGAACAAAATTACACCACTGACAACATAAACAAATGCTATCAACACAAATTAGAAGGAAAAAAAGTTGTTCAAGTGCGTTATATATATGGCAATACAACATAATATTGGAAGCGTGTTTGGAGACTAAATGACGGAAACCAAGTGTTCTGTGTTCTCTTCTGTTTTGCTTGAACTAGTGACTGTAAATCTTGAGATATTTGTAAAAGACTAGATTGCATGAATGTTTGTGACTGTGTGGCTTTTCTGTGTTTTGTAACTATTAGGTAATAAGAAGGCTGGCCCCCAGTTTTGACTTTTACAAAGTTGTCTTTATTCTGAGTGAATTGTTCTTGTATGGACTTTTCACGCTTCGAGTTGAAGATTGGAGATGTTCCTCCGCAATCAACTAATTGTGGTTTGTGTTTCATTGACACGGACTGAACAGTTGGTGGTAGTGTCAAAACTTTATTTCCGCTACTATTGACCGTGTATTGTCCATGGATGTGTCAAAGGTGGATTGTTGGTTCAGTAATGCAAAAGATTGTGATGTTTGTTCTATTGGCATGGATTGAGCAGTGACTGGCAGAGTGAAGCTAATTTCGGCTGATGTTGACTATGTATTGTCTGTAAATGTTATACTGTATTGTGTACACTTGTATTGAGTGGGTGCTCTTGTACAGTCTGAGTGGTATATTTCAGTGTGTCGGCTTCGGTGTTTTGTGTGTATTCTGGACTAACCCGCATGGTGGATCGTTTGACCGATCTAAGACATGCTGTACAATATTTATCACAATCAAATAACAATTGGATGGTGTGGCCAAAATCATGAATTCTGTCCACATTTTTTTTTGTTCTCCCTGACCTGTCTTGCTGCCTGCAGTGACTGTTCTCCTCGTCTTTTCAAATTGTTCAGTCTTTTGTGACACTTAAAATACAGGTACTTTGCATGAGTCTCCGCTTTCTTTGAAGTCGCGTTGATAATAAAAACAGTAACATGTCAGATCTAAAGTCCGCACATAAGGGGTTTCGCCTGTTCCTGTTTTTCTCTTGCTTTGTCAACATTCTTTCACAGCATAATCATAAAGCATACAGATTGAAAAACATTACATCATCTCTTATAATTTCTTTAAATGAGTATGGAATTCTGCTTCAATTTCACGGCTCTCATATTTTGAACGAGGTCATCTATTTCTTCGTTGATTATACCTTTGAGATAACCACCAGACGAAAAGTACTGTGGCACTGCCTGCCATGTTCTTCACCCTTTTAGCAAGTGGGATATAGCAAGCGACCTTTTCTGTGTGACACGCTTGAAGTCATACGGTGTGTGATTTTTGTCATAAAGCTAATGATGTATGGCAAGTGATAAATTATGTGGCGAAAAACTTTGGACAAGTGGCAAATGGAAATCAACATGCAACCTTTATGATTTTGATCTAGTTCCTGTGTTCAGACAGACACGGATAAATGTCAATTATTTCTTGTTATGTTTCATTTATTTATTTAAGTCCACCTGATAATATGGATATCTGTGTGTTCTGTTGGCAATTTTAAGTTCGAGCAGATAAAGGCCCTCTTGAGGCCCTCTCTTGGGGGATGGATAGTTTGTTTTGGTATCGAAATTGTTTCTTAAAAGTGGCTGTTATATAATATAGAAAACCAAGATGTTGTGACATTTTCATTCACCAATGGACTTTACATTTTTAAGTGTTGTCAAACAAAACCAAAAAAAAGTCTGGAGCAGGTATTTGGAAAGTATAAGTAAATGAAGAATTTGACACGAAAAGGAAGTACCCAGTAGTATTAAAAGATTTACTTGGATAAATAGTGGTATCGATTCTCACTTCCGGTTTGTGGCAAGGAAATCAAGCTGGTGACATGGGGAGAAAGGTAGATAATCACGCTTACAATTCATTATTTTTTTAATGGATAATTATGACGCTTTTTATATCAATAGGCATCTTTCTTGATGTGAATTAATTATTAACAAGAGAGTTTGAATGATAATTAAATGTTATGAGTGAGAGTTATGCAGAAATTAATTTCACAACAACTGTTAAAGCATTTCCATTTCAAGTCTTGTTAACCATAAGGGCAGATATTGTAAGGATTTTGCGTTATATAAGAAACCCCAACCCTATTTATAGTACAGAACAGCCGCTTATGGGAAACCTGGGTGGTCACTGGCTCCTGCTTCCATGTAGCGTCGAGGTCGGCGGTCGACCAAGGTACTCGCACGGCTAGTCATGCCCAACTAGTCTGTAAAGCTTAGGGTCTGGCGAGTTTCCTCCCTTAAGGCGCTACTGAGGGACTGAGAGTTGGGGTGGAGTTTGGTCGGGGGTAGGCCGGACAAAACATACGGATTAGAACCTACTTCCTTAGATCTTAAGGGGCAACTGGTACTGTAGTGTTAGACTTAGGATCGTCCATGTCATGGGAAAAGTGCTCTCGCAACCACATAGTCACACGGCACATCTGTGCTAGGTAGGGTAGTGTGTGCTGGAGTCCCCGTGCCACTTTTTTGTTCTGTTTTCTAAACTTAGAATAAAGTTCACTTTGAGCTAAGTTGAAAAGAAATCATGAAATCTCACATGAAAACCAGAGTGTTCACTGAGGGGGGGGGGTTTTGAAAGGAGAAATTATGTTTGTTTTAAATATATTTTTTTTCTGTTCGCTTAATTTACCTGTGGTGTTTTTCTTAAAATTCCCCAGCTGAAGATAATCGAACAAGGGAAAAGCCACTGGAGTCTGGTACCACGGTATTATTCTTGGGTTGTCCATGTCATGGGAAAAGTGCTGTCCCAATCACACAGTCAGATCTTGTGTGCAAGGTAGAGTAAATTTGTGCTGGGGTCCCTCACTCCTTTTTAAAAAATATATTCTTTTAATCAGTTCATAAACCTTGAGCTAAAACTAAGGTGGGACAAAAGGTCAGACATGCTTTAACTTGAACAATAAAAGAGTTGTGAATTTGTCCCACATAATTTTCGGAGCGTTTTATAAAAACATGCCCTTGAAACGAAAAAGAAAGTTTCAATTGTTTTGCTTTTATTATTTTTCTTGAGACATGACAAAGTTGGCCGTACATAATATAAATATTACATTTACCTGTGGTCTTTTCTTTTTTATTTCTCAGCTAAAGATCATTTGATTAACACAGGAAAAAGCACTGCAGTCAGCCTGGCGTTCTTTTCTGAAATCTTATGGATAAACTGATAACTTATGTTATCACTTATCATTTGTTGATCAATTAAATAGTATAATAAGGTAATAAGAAGCTGTAATAATATAATAAGAAGGTGTAATGTTTGAGAAAAATGACAGTATAAAAGCGACCCAAAAACTATAAAATGTAGACGAGATTGTCGAGAATGGAAGGTGATGTTGCACCTTCTTTTTCCATTGTCTTTTCCTTTTTCTCAATAAATTGAGTTGCACAAAGTATGGTGCATTTGGACCTTTTCAATAAGGCAGCTTTCATAAATAGAAGCCCTGATCCAACTTTTCACTCTTAAATTGCATCCTGTCAACGTTGTACAAGTTTATGAATGGAGTTAAATCTAGTTTACTGTTGCAAGTAATTCAAATGCATCTTTTTGCCCTAATCTTGGAGACTGCAACAAAAACTTTTAGCAAAGAGCACAAGGTGCCATTCTTTTACACTAAATTCATTTACCGATAGTTCTTTTCAAAATAATCCCTGTCGGTTTTTCTTCAATATCTCATTTATATGATTCCACCTACATGATTGTATTTTTTTTATTCCAATATAAACAAAAAATGTGTGCAAAAGAATAAATATTTTCACACATTTTTTAGTAAAGAAATAGTTTTCTTCGTCAGAGCTTGTTTTAAATATCGGTAATTAATTAGAACTGCAACCCACCGGTCGCTCACAGTAAACGGAGGTAAACAACTTTTTCCACAACTTCAATGTCCTCTCAGCCTGTACAACTCCTACTTGGTTTAAACATCTTCTATGTTTACCAGTCACTAACCCTACAAAAAGCTGATGTGTAGGATTTACATCAAGTTTGCACATAGACAAAACATTGTTCTCATGAAGATCGGCTGGTTATGACATCAAACCAACCTTGGTTTGATATAGGGAATGCGCCCCTTTCAAAATCCTACCAAGACAACGGAAATCCAATACAAATCTACACTGGTTGAATTTGGGGATGTTGGGCATAGTTTCTACATTTATGTTCCTTGAAGATGAAAAGTTTCGTACAGATTTTTAATTATGTCATTATGCCATATCGGCTTTGGGATCAATAATGAATGAAGGATTGTGCAGAAGAGGCAGCAGTGAAAAAGCAGAGAAAATACCTCCTCCAAGTGCAGTCAGTCTCCAGTGTTTCCAAGCTCTCACTGCAGCTGACAGTTCATGGAATAGATCCTGCTGATCAGTCCTCTTCCCACACACAAAACCCCCAAGCAGAAGAGATATTCAAGTTGTGGTCATCATTTTTTGCAAAGGACGAGCAACAACAGCATGAGGTTTTGAAATATACTGTACTGTACTTGTCATAAGAGAGTGTTAAAAGCATGGTATAGCTGAGCCTGTGAACAGGAAGAAGTGTTATATTTGGCAGGTTAAATCGTTCCTTCTAAATCAATGATACTCAGAGTTCTAGGCCACATTTCTCCCCTTGCGACCCAGAGGTTCTCGAGTTCCTCCCCCATTTTGAATTGTCATTAATTTTTTCACTATAATACTTTTACAGTGTCAAAAATAGGCAAAAAGAAAAAGTTGTATATTATATAGCAAAGCCTCGCTTAAGAAATAATACTCAAATGATACAATATACTTTTACAGTGGTAATTATTGAAACACTTTTTTGTGAACTGTTAGTTCGTGATCAACATTATAATTCTGTTAATTATTACCTCATTTGATATTTTATTATACACAGTGTACAGAGTGCATTCTTCCTCGAGTTCCTCCTCTGTCTGAAATCCCTCCCCATCACACCCTTGCCGTGAGGGTTGTGTGCCTCCCATCAGAGAATCACTGTCCTACACCTAGACTGTCTAAAATGCTTTGTGAAATTGTCCCCGCATATGTACTGGAGAGGGTTGTGCGCAACACCGAGCATATCATAATTATGGTCTGAAGTCAAATTCCCCAGATTACTGTTTTCAGTGTGCCGTAAGAAGCAGGCGATATCCGCTGTATGGGAAGTAATCAAAATTATAGAACGTTTGAATGATTAAGATGGGTTATAGCCCTCATTTGACAGCTGCACTGTAATAATTATTATCCCCAGTGATGCTTTGCCTAAATATTTTTCCTTTCCATAGTTTCATCTGGTAGAATACCTTACCCAACTTCATGGTTATTCATGAGTATGACTTATCTGCCTATTGAAATTTTAATGATCCAGTGCTAATATTAATTTTCATTAACATTATGTATATCATAATAATCATCCATTGTAGGATAAAATACATGTACATTAATGAATTTAATGAGCAAATTTTACGGTTTTGAGAAGAATATCATAATACTCACATTTTTGTAGTCTATTCCAGCCTATGGCTGACTGGATTCTCTTTTTTTATCTTCAGGTTCCTTTTTTTTTCTTCGTATCTTTTTCTTCCTCACTACTGTTTTGTTTTGTTTGTTTTTTGTTCCTTTTTTTCTCTCCTAGTATTCCTTTTTTCCCCAGCTTTTTTTACAAGTCTTTTTTCTTTCTAGCTCCTTTTATTAGCTGCTTATGATATGTTTAGCATATCCCAATTATCTCAGGTATTGAAAGGATCATTAAAAAGGCCCCACAGTCTCATATAAAACTGTACCTTCGAAGGCAAAAGTAAAATATTTCATTGATTTCTTAATGAAGGTGTTTCCATTCTTTTCATTGCAGAGATGGTGCCTATGTCCTTTCTGAACACAGGAGATTATAACAGGGACTGCAACTCTTGGGTCCAAAACAAAGTGTTGATATGTGGGTGCTGTGAAAACACCACAAGAAGTTAAAATGAATAAAATGGCTGGAATGCCTCGCACAGGGGCTACATGCTTTTGACGTTATGCATAAGGAAAGTTCCTACAGGCCGATTTGGTAAGTGGAGAGACTTGAGAATAATTTGATCTAATCTGACTAATTCAGATAATTGTTATTCTCTTCATTCAAATCTGATGTAATTAAAACAAGTGTGACACCTTTTTGTGTGAATATGAAAAAGAAGTGTATCTGAAAATTTGAAATAATACTTGCATTTTTTTCTTCCTGACACTTTGTCTTTGATGTGGATTTATGTATAGGTAAGAATATACATATAGTCCTGAAAGTCCTAGAACCATTATAGTATGAGATACAGATATCAGCCCCGTCTGCCCCCAAAATGACTTATGCATTTAGAAAGACGTTAGGCATTTATCGTATAAGCTTGAGGATATTTAATTTCATATCACTGCTTTAAAAGACAAGACAATTTCAAAACAGTGTGGGTTGCATGTCATTTCTTAAAATGACTCCAAGGGGGGATAACAGTTCATAAAATATATTTAACGTGATTCAAACTAGGTGCTGCCTGTTTGCATTTGTATTGGCTTATTTCTTGTCAGTGGTTTGTATATGTCGTGCCTAGATCCTGAAAATGCCTAAGTTCTTGAATTAGGCAGTCTTATGCCTAATTCGTGAAATAGGCAACAGCTGTGCCTAACTTGTGAAATCAATGTTAAATTTTGCCTAGATTGTGAAATTTCATGTTTTAGGCTGCCTAAGTCATGAAATTAGGCAAATTTTCATTTTAGGCACGACTACTCAACAATTTAGGCAATAATGTCTTCAGAGTAGGCAAAATCCTTGCCTAATGTGTCAAATCATCCGCCTGCGTGCGCGTCTCTCACTACATTGCGTGATGTCCAAAAATAGAGAGTGAACACTTCCTCAGTCTATACTACACATCAGCACCTGACTTGTCAGTGTTAGCCAAATCCAGCCATGGAAACTGAAAAGTTACAATTTCGTCTTCGTTTTGAGGAGCATGTTGAAAATGGAGGCTACACCAAATTCTGTTTACCGGACCAGGAAACATACCAAGACATGATTGACCAGTTAAGTGGTGCAGTTTCTGAAAAACACAGAAGTCTGTATTACCTGCGAAAAAAGTTCGAGATTATGGAAGTAGGAGGATTACAGAAAATCATCAAGGTAAGCCTTAAATACTGTACTATTTATTCCCTATTTGGCACATATACAGTACACACATTCACGCACAAATACTCACACACACACACACACACACACTTACACTCATACACACACAATAACACACTCATGCGTGCACATACACATACAGAGAGAGAGAGAGAGGAGTTAACAACACGTTCCAGTACAACACTCGCGCATGTGTCAATGTTAGTGTGTTTGTTTACTTTGTTTACTATTGGCGTGCTGTTGGGCTAAATTGAGAGAGAGAGAGACAGTAGTAGTAGTAGTAGTAGTAGTAGCAGCAGTAGTAGTAGTAGTAGTAGTAGTAGTAGTAGTAGTAGTAGTTATAGTAGTAGTAGTTAACACGTTCCATTGCAATATTATTTGTTCTTTCTTTCTCTCTCTCTTTTTCTCTCTCTCTCTCTCTCTCTCTTTCTTTCTCTCTCTCTCTCTTTCTCTCTCTCTCTCTCTCTCTCCCTCCCTCTCTCTCACACACACACCCACACATTTTTTTTTCTTTTCAGCTCAGGAAGAATCCGGATGACGGCATCCAATACCTTCTGCCCAAGTTGGAAATTTTCGATGCTCTGTGGGATGCACACCTGTCAACTGGGCATGGAGGTGAGAAGAAGATGAGGTTCTTCATTGCTGACAAGTAGGACAATGTGACACAGAAGATGATAGCAGCGTTTGTCTCCAACTGCACGACTTGCCAGAAAAAGAAAACTAAGCCCAATAAGGGACTAGTTGTCCGACCACTGCAAACCAAAAACATCTTAGAGCGAGGTCAGGTCGACTTGATCGTGATGGAGTCTGCGCCTGATAGAGGATTCAAATACATCCTTAATTATCAAGATCATTTCTCGAAGTTCCTTTTTCTTCGTCCAATGACAACGAAGACGGCTGCAGAAACCGCCTGCAACTTAATTGACATTTTTTGCATGATTACGCCACCGACTGCTACAAAGTGACAATGGAAGGGAATTCACTGCTCACGTGATCAAAGAAATGATCGAGATATGGCCCGGACTCACCATCGTGCACGGATCCCCTCGTCACCCTCAGAGTCAGGGATCTGTTGAGCGGTCCAACGCTGATATCAAACAGATGCTGACAGCCTGGACCATCGACAACAACACAACTCAGTGGGCTGAGGGGCTAAGATTCGTCCAGCTGCAAAAAAACTCATCCCCTCATCGCAACCTGAACAATAGAACACCACTGGAAGTTTTCTGTGGCCGGAAGAAAACGTCTGGGCTTGAACGAACGTGCCTGCCAAAGGATGTCATCGCAATGCTAGAAAAAGAAGAGGACCTTTTGGAAGTTCTGTCCAGAATGCAAGTTGCAGGTGGGCAGTGCGTTGAGCCTGAGGTAGCTGTGGATGAAAGTGATAAAGCAGCGCCTGAAGAAGCCACAAGAGTCGAACCTGCTGATGGCAACGATGGTCTCTCTGAAAGTGGAGAGGCTGCCACTTCAAGTACAACTCTAGAACTCGGTCTACAAAATTCAACTGAAACTGATGCAGAGGTGGTGGGTGCAGTTGGAGGGGCCACCACTTCAAGTACAGCTTTTGAAGACCATGCAAGCATCTTGACGCAGTTCAGACAAGATGCACGTGAAGGACAAGAAAAAAGCCGTGCTGAAATGCTGCGAACAACAAGAGACAAGCTTGTTCCACTTATGCGAGACGACTGCGTGCTGGTTTCAATCATTGAGTTTGATCGTGGGCGCCTTGATTGCAGAAACGTGCCTGGGGTGGTCCTGAAGGTTCACAACGACCTGTACCAAGTTGGCACCAAGCATGGCGTCATAAACACTATGTTTTCTCGCAATCAAATTATTGAGGCCGATTTCCAAATTGTCACTGCTGACCAGGTGAAGGACACTGTCCTACCAATGAGAACCATTGCTCAGCTTCACTCAAGACATGGAGGACAAGGATTCAAAAAATGTTCTTGCAATGGGAAGTGCGATACAGCCAGATGCAAGTGCAAGAAAGCAAAGAACTACTGCCATAGTCAGTGGCACCCAAACAATTCATCTTGTAAGAACAAGAGCAAGTAAGATGAGAAAATCGAGTGGATTTCCCTTTTTTGAAGCGTTACATTGCCTTTTGTTTCTTGTTCTGTGACTTTATATTGACGTTTGGAATTGGAACGTTTTGTTTGATGATAGATTGAATACTTGTGCCTCTCGTTTGGAGTATTCTAAAGTTGTGGTTGATGATACGTTTTTTTTTGCTTTGAAATTATGTGAAATTTGTCCTTCAACCCTACGGGTCTAATGCAGACTTGATCATTTGAAATTAAAAAAAACAAAACATTTCAAATGTTCACATTCTTTGTAACGTTATTTAATTTTGTACTCTGCACTTTAAAAGCACAACCTGGAAATTGATTTGACACATTAGGCAAGGATTTTGCCTACTCTGAAGACATTATTGCCTAAATTGTTGAGTAGTCGTGCCTAAAATGAAAATTTGCCTAATTTCATGACTTAGGCAGCCTAAAACATGAAATTTCACAATCTAGGCAAAATTTAACATTGATTTCACAAGTTAGGCACAGCTGTTGCCTATTTCACGAATTAGGCATAAGACTGCCTAATTCAAGAACTTAGGCATTTTCAGGATCTAGGCATGACATATACAATGGATTTGATGCAGTGGTGTGAAAGTCTGGCAATATATCTTCACGGTGAAATAATTATGTCTTAGAATGTAGATAAGTCTATTATGTGGCTCAGATTATACTTTGATGTTCTATGTCTTGGTTAGGCTGTTCATCATCATCATTGCCTTTCTCACCCTGGATCAGGGTATAGGCCACCAACAAACACTTTCCATCCCTCTCTATCATGGGCCAGTCTCTTTACATTATTCCAAGTCTTTCCGCTTCGTTGCACATCATTTTCTCTGGCTCTTCTCCACGTTCCGCGCGGCCTTCCTCTTGATCTCTTGCCCTGGGGATTCCAATCCAATACCTTCTTCGTGATGCTGTTTCCTGGCCTCCTGAGAGTGTGGCCGATCCATCTCCATCGCCTCCTACCAATTTCCTCTCTGACTGGGCTCTGTCTTGTTCTTTTCCATACAATTTCATTGCTGACCTTGTCTGTCCATCTGATCTTAAGTAGCTTCCTCAAACATCTGTTGATGAAAACTTGGATTCTCTTTATGCAGGCCTGGGACGCATTCCAAGTCTCACATCCATACAACAGGACTGACTTCACGTTCGAGTTGAATATCCTCAGCTTTGTTTTTAGAGATATATCCTTGGTTCTCCAAATCTTGCTTAAGGACGTGAAAGCTGCCTGTGCCTTTCCAATTCGTGCTTTGACTTCTGCCTCTGTTCCTCCCTTATTGTCAATGATACTACCAAGATAGCAGAAGGACTCTACATCTTCCAGTGGTTGATCTCCTACTCTGACTTGTGCGCTTGGGGGTGCAACAATTTTTAGGACCTTCGACTTCGCAGGATGTATCCTCAATCCAATAGATTCTGAAATTTTGTTTAGAGCTGTAGTCTTTGCTTGCATCTGGTCGTGTGTGTGCGACAATAGTGCCAAGTCATCTGCAAAATCTAGATCGTCCAGCTGTGTCCATGGGGTCCATTGTATGCCATTTCTTCCTCCACTGGTGGTTTCTTTCATAAGCCAATCAATCACCAGGACAAACAGAAATGGGGACAGCAAACAACCCTGCCTAACACCAGTCTTGATATCAAAGCTGTCAGTAAGCTCGCCATCGTGTACGACTCTGCAACTTGTCCCCTCGTACATGCTCTTGATAAGGTTCACCATCTTCTCTGGGATTCCATAATGTCTCAATATTCTCCACAGTGTTTCTCTATCGATGCTATCAAAGGCCTTCTCGTAGTCAAGGAAGTTCACTATCAGTTGGGAGTTCCACTCTAGCGACTGCTCTACTATGATTCTCAGCGTGGCGATCTGGTCGGTGGTTGATCGATTACTCCTGAAACCAGCTTGCTCCTCACGAAGTTTTGGGTCTGTTGCATTCTGTATTCGCTTGAGAATAATCCGGTTGAAAACCTTTCCTGGGATGGAGAGAAGTGTAATTCCTCTGTAGTTACTACAATTGCTGAGGTCCCCCTTTTTTGGAAGCTTCACGAGGTGTCCTTCCTTCCAGTCCTTTGGAAACTTGCCTCCGGTCCAAATCCTCGAGAATAGTGAGTGCAGACCCTCTGCAGCCCCAGCAGCATCTGCCTTCAGCGCCTCTGGTGGGATCTGATCTGGTCCAGCTGCCTTGCCTCGATTTAACTGCTTTATGGCATCATTAATCTCTGCTTTAGTCGGAGGGTCACAACTGATCGGTAAATCATTTCTTGCGGGTAGAATGTCGGGTGGGTTGCTTGGTGGAGGTCTGTTCAAGAGGCTGTTAAAATGTTCTATCCATCTTTTTGCCTGAGCTTCCTTTCCAAAAATAGCCTTCCTGTTGTAATCCTTGACAGGAACTTCAGGTTTTCCATATTTTCCAGCAAGAGTCTTTGTAGTCTGGTAGAGGATCCTCATGTGTCCTCCTGTTGCTGCCTTCTCTGCTTTCTCTGCTAACATTCCTATAAACTCCTCTTTGTCTTTTTTAATTGATTTTTTGACCTCTTTAGCTGATGCTCGGTACTCTTCCTGGTTACCAACTCTTGAGCTTCTTGTACGACTTGCATTTACCTGTTCTTTTAGGTCTCTTCTTATCCTTATCAAGTCCAGTGATTTTTGACTGATCCATTCCTTGTGTTCCACTTTCTTTTCCCCAAGAACATCCTGGCATGTCGATGTAAATACTCCTTTTACCTTAGCCCAGTGAGTCTCCAAATCTACTGTCTCTTCGAGGTCAACAAGGGGTTTGAATCTATTCCTCAGTGTCAGCTGGAACTCTTCCTTCTTGTCTCCATCCAGAAGGCTCACTTGAAACTTTCTCCTCTTTGTTCCTGCTCTGGTACCTTGTTTCTTGAGGCGGAGTTTGAGTCTTGCCAGCAGCATGTGATGGTCAGATCCAACATCAGCTCCTCTCTGTACTATGACATCCTCCAGTGAGCGTCTGAATCGTCGGGTGATGCAAAAGTGGTCAATCTGGTTTTCAGTTACTCCATCCGGTGAAATCCAAGTGGCCTTATGGATCCTCTTGTGTGGGAATACTGAACCTCCAATCACATAGCTGTTAAATGCGCAGAAACTTGCAAACCGCTCTCCATTCTCATTCATTTGTCCCAAACCATTGCACCCCATAATGTCTTCATACCCTGTATTGTCCTGTCCTATCTTGGCATTGGCGTCTCCCATTATAATGTTCACATCTTTTCTTGGCAATGTGTCAACTATTTCCTGAAGCTGGTTGTAGAAATCGTCCTTGTCCTCATCGGTTGCTTCATTTGTTGGGGCGTATATCTGCACAATGTTCATGTTGATGTTCTTGTTCTTTGTAGTAAATGATGCCAATATAATTCTCCTTCCGTAGGGTTCCCATCCCCTCAGTGACCTCTGGGCGTGCTTGCTCAAGATGATCGCTACTCCTTCTGTATGCTTTTTGTCCTCCCTTCCAGAATACAAAATCTTTTCCCCAGAATTAAGTTGTTTCAGTCCGGACTGTATCCAGCGGGTCTCGCTAACTCCAAGTATGTGCAGTCTGTATCGCCTCATCTCCATTGTAACCTGGGCACTCTTTCCTGCTTCATACATGGAGCGGACATTCCACGACGCAATCCGGAGTGACTTGTTTGATGAAGGAGCAGTCAGGCCAGTGGAGTCCTTTCGGCTTTGTCCATTGTCCTTCATTGAATCTACAGGTGCAGATGCTCCCCCTTCTCCCAAGATAAAAGACTGATTTAAAGTATTTGCTTGTGTTTCTGTAACTGGTTTATTTTTACAGGGTGGGTAGTTGGCCCACCGCCAACTGGCTCTTCTCGGGAGACCAGGACCTTTGCACCTTTAGTCGCCTCTTACGACACGCAGTATCACGTCAGATGTATTCTTTGCTGTCCCTCTTTGGTTAGGCTGTTGTTAGCTCTTTATTTTCCTATGTTAAGCCTTCAGTTTTTGAGGCTTGCTGGCTTGGGCAATTGCACCTGAGTCATTTTTATCATCTGATTATAACAGAGCTAGAGGGTGAGTGTGTAAGCACCTAAAGCACCAAGACTACTGATTAAAACATTTTTATGAAACTGTGCTGCCTCAATTTTTGATGACAGATTACATATTCAATTTGGACAAAATTTTGTCTATAATATACTCGTAAATCTTATTATAAAAGAAATGGTCTCAAGATTATTTCATTGTTGGTGCAAGTTTTCTTAAGTGTCAACTAATCTAACCCAGTCTCCTTTCTATTGACCAGTTGTGTTTATCAAGTTTCAGGCAATCTTTGAAAATGCTGAACATGAATTATGACATGTATTATATGAAATGAAAATATATATGCATTACATTTGCATCAGTTCCAGTCACTATAGGCTCTGTTTATGAGGTAACATTAAATGAATTAGAAATTAAGAAAACAATTAACCTTTCTCAATTTGAACTAATCAGTTATTCCTATTTTGCTCCCACAGGATGGAATGCGTGTCCTTTTGGACCTCTACCGAACTGTGGGGAACAGTTTGAGGGAGACTTGTATTATTTAAGAGTATGTTAGCATTTTGAAAATCTGAATACATTATGTTTGTCATTTTGAGAAAAGCATCAATTTTTGTTCCAATTAGCTCTTTTTGTTAACTGCTATATAAAATTCACTCAAATACCAAAAGAAACAAAAGTATTGTTTACTTGCTTTTGACGATAGCCCTGATTGAATGGATTTTTTTTTTCAGCAAAATGAGATAAATTCATTGATATTTCTTTAGCAGGTTTGTCAAACAGCTAGAACGGCTCTCTAAATGGAGATGAGTGAATTGGTATATCTAAATCTAGGTTCTATTCAAGCTGAATTCTGCTAAATCTGCTGTAAGTCTGAATTATAGGTCTAGATCAGTGTCTAGAAATATCTACGTGAGATCCTGTAGTAGACCTCACAAACTGAGTGGAATCTGTAGCTTCTGCCTAGACTCTCTAGATCTGGATCTAGAATCTGACTTCTATATTGATACAGATTCTAGGGTAATTTTGTTTATAAGTCATTTTTTAGATGTAGATATGTAGATTATGATAAGTGAGGGTATTCCCCTTTGGATTTGCTAAGCTAGTTTAGTCTAAAAAAGCAGTGTGACATTTATCGCATTATGCAAAAAGAATGTTGTTATAAGTTATATGTACACCCCCCAAGTTTTTTTTGCATCAGGGGTACATATTTTAAAGCAGGGTTAATTAGGGATTCAATAAGATTTAAGGTTGAGAATAAGGTCAGAGTTAGGGATAGGTATGTATCCGTACGCGGCCCCATCGCAAAATGCTTGGGGTGCATATATAGTCATAACAACCAGCTTGCAAAAAAGAGGGATGATTTCATGGATTATTATCTTTGGATATATTGCTTTCTGTGGATTTTTTTAAAAAATCACCCCATGTAACTCACATCGAGATATAATCTGATGCACTTATCTCTGATTTTGTACAAATGGTGCCTATTGTGTTTTATGGTCAAACGTATCCTTCATTTGAATACTTGAACAGATGTGTTTTTCTCTTCATCATACAATGTAAACATCAGTTGTTTTCTGTACAAGTACTAATCCTAAGTGATTGCTCGAGGAAGAATATGTTCCTTTTAAAGAGTAAACCTGCACATGTATTTATATGCTAACAGCTGAGTGGAATTCAGCACTCCTTGTCACTTGATGCAAGAATGAAATTTGTTTTTCAGAAATGCTGAAAATTTTTCTCTTTTGTGTCCATTTCCTGAGTTGTGTGTCCATGCTTCTAACTGCATAGTCCAAGTGGTACGGACAGTGTACCCTTTCATAATTATTACACATTTATTGTTCTTTTTTATCAATATAGTCAAGGAGAAAATGAACAGTTCAAATGCAGTCACAGGTACTATTTCATTTTCAAACAGGTATTATTTTGGTACATTGCCAGTATATTTGAATAAAACATCAAGAAATAGAATCAAAGAAATATATACTTTATGTATTGTGTAGAATAGCTGTTTTGTTCCATTGAATGTGATGACTGGAAGATGGACTTAAGAGTTTTTGTGTTAAGAGAGATAGGGAGAGTGAGGAACAGAATGGTGAAACATCATCACTTAACACTAACATTATGGCAATGAATGTTGACTTTTTGTTGTGAAAGCTCATGTTTAGACTTAGATCTATTAATATTACTGTGCACACAAAAAGAGTGCAGAAACGCAGGGGACTGCGAAGCTCTAAAAAAAAGAAGAGAAAAAGTTGTGTAGGCCGCAGTGTGCAACGTCCAGCATTAGAGACAACTAACAACAACAACAAAAAAACTAGGTGTACCAGTATACAATGAATTCCAAAAAGAATTTGAAATGGAAAAATTAAGGTATGTGTATAATCTCTCAGATTTCAAGTCTTTCATCAACTGTAAACAAAAAAACAAAATTATAACAGATAATTCACTGATTGCTGTGGTGTTTCATAACTTGAAAATATTCCCTTTTCCTAAAGTTGCAAAGCTACCCTTTTTTCTTGTGCCATTAAACGTTGCTTACAATGAGTCACACTGAATCGTCATTTGGCATCTCCAAGCTGATTTTTGTTTTCCTTTGATGACGGTTCTTGAATAACTGAAGCCTTAATCCTCCTGAGATGACATAACAGTCTTAGCAGTAAGCACTGGTTGTTCAAAACCATCTCGGTTTTCTAATTTGGAAAATGGTATTTTGTCAATATGTACTGCTAAACGCCTACCTTGAACAAAAACATTATATTTGATATCAGAGATCCGAATCAAAGACTGTAAAAGGCTACAGCGTTATATTTTTTAAACTGACTTTGACCCACATAGCCTAACATCTTTATGAAATAATAGACGGGGTTAGAAGACTTAGTATACGGCATCCAAACGCAATTTGACTGATTTTGAGAAAAAAGCAAACAACATCATTTCAGTATAAACCAATCAAATTTAATAAACTTGACATCAACTGTTCGAGTAAATCATTAAAATATTTACTTCGATTATTCTTAAACGCTTTTACAAGATACGTTCAGTGAAATTATCACACATTGCAAGTTGACATAGTGCACGGAAGGTGATAGATGGTATTCAGGAGACGGTGTTGCCTGACATTTTAGCAAAACTATTGTTATTCCAAATTGGTTTAATAGCTATTAAGTCACATTGAAAAAGCATGCAATATGGGCGTAGCACGGGAATAAAGTGGTATCTTGAGGCATTCAGCAAAAAATGGAAAATTTAAAAATCAATTGGAAGTAATGATCAGTTGACAAGCATTTCAATCGTGCCCCAGTGAAGCCGTTCTCCTGGACCAAGTTTCACATGTCGATAATGGAATAATGTACAAGTGCATGAACACCACTAACTGATGGCATTAGATGGATGGATGGATGGATGGATTGATGGAAGGATGGACCGACAGACGGTTGGATAGATAGATGGACGGATGGATGAGCAGACAGATGGAAGAATGGGTGGATGGATGGACGGAAGGACGGATAGATAGACAGGCAGGCAGACAGACAGACAGATAGATGGGTAGAGGGATGGGTAGGTAGGTAGCTTAATTGCCACGTATGGGAAGAAAAATGATATAGAAAGAAAGAGAAGGAAGGACAGTGAAGACTAAATAATCTAGATAGAAAGATGGATGGGTAGGTAAGGTAGGTGGGTTGGTAGGTCAGTATGCAGATAGGCAGCTAAATACACAAAAAAGACATGAACCTAAAAAGAGAGAGAGAGAGAGAAAGGGAGAGACAAAGAGAGAGAGACAAAGGGAGGGAGTTATAACTGACCTTTAAAATGTGAGGACTGATAATAAATCACTTTTCACATGTCAGAACGATAACATTAACTGGTTAAAAACTATTTAAATACAATTCTTCTGGGTTTTTCTACACAAAAAATACCACACCGTGAAATCACAATTCGTAGGCACAGATATAACCGATTAATGGACGTTTCGACAGCCAGTGGCAATTAACGTTCATCACAAAGTTTACGAGTCCATTCACATACTTTTTCTGCTATTAACGTGGAAGGGGAACGGGGGGGGGGGGGGGGGTCATTCGGCATGATAACTGTCATGATAATTTCACCATAATTGTTTTCACCAACTGGTCGCGTCACGTTGGAACAATCTGGAAACTTTTTCTTAACCCTCTAGGCTTCATATATCACAAGTGATACATGTATACGGAAATACACATATCACTCGGCTGCAATTCCCACAAAAACTTAAGGCGACAAAAGTTATCTTAATTAACTTCTACATATGCATTTAACTATTAACCTACCAAATGATCACCAAAACCCCTTAATTATGGCCCTAAGTACAAATTCTCACAAAATCAGAATTTTCCCACAAGCAGAAATTTGGAGGGGGGGGGGGGCTACAGGGTTAAAAAGTAAATTTAAAACTACTTCTGAACTCCGGGCCTACCAAATAAAAGACCATTCTAATAAGGCTGGGGTGGCGCCCCGAGACCAGTCTGGAATTAAACAGGACCTCGCCCATTGGACACACTGAAACAATTCTGTCTTGGGCTGTTTGCGCACTGACAGAATCAAGACCGCTTTGTCTCGGTCAGAGTGTGAGATGTGAGCTATGGGGTTCAATGAGACCTCGTGCACTGGAGAGATTGAAACCAGTCTGTCTTGCACTGTTTGACCATTGAGGTTAAGTGTGTTTTGTCTCGAGTTTAGCGTGCGCGTGAGATCTGGGCTATACAGCACGCACTGGCCAGACAGAACCAAGCATGTCTCGCTAATTCGGGCACGTCAAATCTGTCTTGAGCCAGCCAGCGGAAAGGGAGATCTCGCGTACTGAGTCAACGCAGTCGCAAAACAGACTTGACTGAGTGTGCCACTAGTCTTAGAGGTGAAACAGACCATGGGCTTGTCTTGCGCCAGACCCAGACAGGTGGCTGCCCCTCCCTCCCCTTAAATTTTGCTTGACACTGGCACAATATAAGCACTGCTCGCTGCATCCCTCTAGGTAGCGGTGTGAGCAACGCTTATCGTGCTAGTGTGAAGCAAACTTTATGGGCGGCAGACACCAGCCTTGGTCTGTTTCACCCCTGAGGAAAGTATCATACTAAGGCCATTCAGACGCGTGCGCATGCTGCCAGCAAAATGTACACAAAAGAAATGGTGGCAGAAACTGATTGTGTCTGGTCCACAGACTAATAAATTAACCAGACTGGATGATCCCATTGTGTGACGTCACAAAACAGCGAAAGGTCATGAACCATCCGCCATATTAGGTTTAAGGTAGCGACCGACGCTTCAGCATAGCTACAATTTTGAATGACACCATTTTGACGCGCCTACTGAACGCGGAAGTTTGGTTCCGCACCAAGAAATTAATACATGTACAACCAATCTTGACAAATGAAAAGAAATTTCTACTGCAGATAGAACTAGAATCTGAATTTCCCCAGCGGCGGCCATGTTGGTTATACAGTCGTCGCTCGGGAAATTCCGTAAAAAACGACACAGCCCGAAGCTCGTATTTCAAGTCTGGTTAACTTATTAGTCTGTGGTCTGGTCGGGTTTGGTATGACAGGGTCTTCCCGGATTCACAAAGGAAATGTAAGACACTATATTATGGTGTGCACTTCTTGTCTGCCAGCATCTGACCGTGTCTGACCAGGCTTAGTATGATAACTCTCTAATGCAATAGGACAACGGCAAATAGCACCACAAGCATTAATTTTGTAGACACAAGGCGCACAAGTTAAATACGACAACATTAAAACATGAACTGCTGCGGTCATCCCGTTGGGCTGATGCTATCGCGGGCACGTTCTGTTTGTTTTTTTTTTATAAATCACAATCTGACCGGAATTACCGGTGCTCCGTTTGCCAAAAACATTGAGTAAAACGCTTTTAGAACGACAGAAATACACTGTTTTTGGCATTTTGTCAACCAATCCCATTATAAACACATTAGCCTTGGTAACTTCATCTCATAATTTATTGAATGTGGGGCATATTACATGTACAGTCAAATACACAAATACAAAACTTCATAGTTAAGAGCCTCTCTCTCCATTCAAAATCTTGAAAATCATATCTCTCTATTATTAATTGTCGTGAGAACAATGTAGGATTGGGGGGGTGGAGGAAGACTAAAAGAGGCAAGGAAGAGAAAGAGGGATCACGGACAGAAAGAGGCAGGGAGAGAGACAGAGAGAGAGAGAGAGAGAAAGAGAAAGGCAGAGACGATGAGAACAGAGAAAACAGAGAGTGGATGAGAGAGAGGGGGAGGAGAAAGAGAGGAAATGAGAGTGAAACACACAAACACAGTGTCCGTCACTGGTCAGAGAGACAAAAGAGAAAGAGGCGGAGAGAGATAAACAAAGAGAGAGAGAGAGAGAAACAGTCAGAGAGAGACAGGAAGAGGATGACAGTTTTTAGTTTGAGTTTGAATTTGGATTTAACGGTGGAAACGGCCATTTTGTGTCTTTCACGGTTTTTTCGTTATCTTGCTTTGGGTTAGTTTTCAGCTGTCAGATCCTGATCGAAAAGATCAAATATAAGTGAGAGGATGATGATGATGATGGATGATGTTGAGAGAGAGAGGGGGGGGGGGGAGAGAGAGCGAGAGAGAGAGAGACATGAACAACCCAGCCGGCCGAAAGGAATGATGAGCAACATATTAAAACAAAACCAGGTGTAAGAAAAAAGGAACACCAAAAACTTCCATGAATAGTTTACAAACATTTGCCCCCACCTTCCCCCCCCCCCCCTTTTGTCCATGCCGTGACGCGCCCCAGAAGTCCACCAGGCACCGCTGGGATCCATTAAGGAACGTTTATCTGTGTTGCACAAAAACTATCGGCTGGTTCAGCGGGCGACGCAAGCCGTGTTTACACTTATAGCTACAACATCCGCTCGCCTTGGAAGCGTTTTATAAATTATGTGGGCTGCTGAGTTCTGGTAACCACTGGCAACTGCGCGCCGCAGGAATGTGAGCAAGGCATTATAATAGTTTCTTGTGAGGTTCAACTAACTCGCTGGAAGACAAAGGGTGATTCGACTGCACAGTTATGATACAGAACAATCAGGTACAGGTACTTAATCACTGATGTTTAGTTCACGTGTGTTTCCTTCTAAAAATAAAAAACAAAACAAACAACAAGTAAACAAAACAAAAAACAAAAAAAACTGGCTTTTTTCAGGAATAATTTATGTCTTGAGGCCTCTTTCAGAAATTTTGAAATTTCTGAACACATTCTATTTGGAGAGGTATTTGCCATATTTTGTGCGAAGATTTTGCCGGTTTCGAAGTTTTGTCATGAAAATAGATCTCTTTGATCTTACTCCTAATTTTGGGTGTGTTTTCCCTTGGCATTAATATGCAACTTACGATTTGAGCGTATTGAAGAAAACTCTGATTTTATACAACTCTCGAAACTTTCAATCCCCATTTTCTCGAATAGGCAAAAATGCGCATACAACAATATGGAAAATACCCGACAATTTTATAACCAAGTAGACATAAATTTCATGCATTTACTTAATCCAACAGCATCGTACAAATCCGGTACTTTTCCATTTCTGAATTTCTGCGATTTTTCTTCTGGATATCACCATTGGTATATATACGTATATATAAAGTATAAAACAATAAGTACTTTGAGAATAAATTTTCCACGCCACAAATTTGAATAATCAAATCGTTGGTAATATTCTAGCTGTTTTAGAAATACAACAAACAAATTTCAAGTGCTTGCTCAATTCAACTGCGGAATACCACAAGCCTAATAGTTTCCGATTTCTGAACTTGAATAGCTTTTCAACTGGACATCGCCATCAATACACAAAAAGTCCTTTGACAATACAGCATCCTCAACGTAAATTTTAATCATCTAGATCTAATCTTTGGCGCTACGCCCTGTTTTACTAATACAGGAACACTAATCTAAATTTTGCTTAATTCAACAGTGGTGCATGAGCTGATGGGTTCTCTTTTCTGAATTTGGGCGATTTTTCAACTGGACATCGCCATCGGAGTCGCCAGAGCAGAGAAACATAAACACAAATCATAAAGGCCGACTAGTGATGATGGACCGGATCCGACAAACTTTGCTTTTACTGGTCATGGTTTCTCTGTGTTCAGTTGCCCATCAAACAGGTAAGATACATCACCATGTCTTATTCCATTGTCCCTTAGCATCATTGTAATTCATCAAGGCAAGAAGTTGCCCAGACGACTGCTGTAATTTGGAAATGCAAAGGGTGGAGAAGGATCTTCTATGAATAAATGGTTAACAACATATTGTGGTGGCTGTAAACGGAAAACTCCAACTTATTAAGAATCATTGAAAAAGAACAACAACAAAAAAACATGTAAAAAAAAAATACACAGACAACCTCCTCGTGTATTATGGAATGAACAGAATTTCTCCTCAATGAAACTTGAAACAGCATCACATGATGTTGCACTGTTTCGCCTCGTTAGAAACACCAGTTAGAAGCCCAACATGTTCTTAAAAAATGGAGCTATGCCGTCGCAGCCAGGCTTTGCGTTTGTATTACTTGACCTTTCTTTGAGAATTTATTGTAGAATTTTCTAGACATTTGTCATTTATGTATGGTTATGCAAAATACAAGCCACATTTCAACATGATGGACCGTCAGACGTCTCATTCTTTTCTTTCATCAACTTTACAGCCATACGGTCATCGTGGAGAAACTTTCTGGCTGGTCGTCCAAATGACCAAACTACACCGACCAGACCAGTGGAGACGTTGATTCAAAGCTACAGCCAAAGTCCTTGGTATCAGGAGCTGAGAGACAACCTGCCCTTGCTAAGAGTAGTGCGAGATACGACAGGGAAAATCTTTCCTCAAGATAAAGACCATGACTCGAAGACCACATCCACACATCGGCAAGACACATCCAACCAAAAAGGCGACAACCATACACAGACATTTACCTGCCCTCATTACAAGACCTGCCAAAATAGATGTGGACAGGTCACGGGTGTCAGTGACACAATAATGTTCTTTCCCTGTCAATGTGACCGTATCTGCTTGCTGTACGGCGACTGTTGCCCGGACTATTACCATTCATGTCTCCAAACGGACATTACCCAAACATCTGCTAATCTCCTCAACACAACCATCTCCCATATCCAGACATACTCTGAACTCATTCACCTTCACTCCATCTTTCACTGGTCACAGGTCTCCACCTGTCAACTTGTTGAAATCGTTGGCTTCGTTTATAAACACATCCAAATGGTGACGCAATGTAGTACACATCCTGATATACACGCCAGATTTAATGCTGTACACAGAAAACTCACAAAAACATCAGCTGATGGGGCATCATACTTTACAGGACTCTCCCAGGATGACATAAGACAACGATGTCAGCAAGCAGCACTGGGCAGTAGACAGAACGTAAATGATTATCCAGTCCACGATACTCATATGTTCCTGACCACTGACGAATCCGTTCATTTCTATAACTTGTTTTGTGCCGTATGCAATGGTGTCAGGCCCAGTGATCTCACATCGTGGTTTGCAGAGATCCAGTGTAACGGCACAGCGTTCACTTCGGTTAACGAGATCAGCCAAGCCATTAGTAACTACAGCTGTGCAACCCACTGTGTTTTGTTACAGGATCAGTTTGCTAGGGTTTGCTTTTACGAAACCACTTATAAGCTTTTCTCAGCAACGAAGACCGACAACGATACAATTAGCCAGCCACCAGTGGCTGGTGCTGTTTCAAACTCGACAAAGGACGCTGATCAAAATACTGTCCCTGGAGGTCACTCGTCATTAATTTCTAAGAAACTTTCAAATGGAATAAATATTGAGGACAAAAGCGCTGAAGGCGAAGATTTCTACCATGACGATACAGCGACCACCACAACGACATCCGTGCCATGGGATAATTCCACATATGCAATGGTTAATCACCTATGTGGAAGATATCAGTATGTATACTCCAGTTCTACAATAATGTACAAAAATCCCCACTGTCACCTCGGCATGATTCAAGAGCCACGGGGCGCCAGGCAGTGGATAAATGCGTTCCAGAAAGTGGATGATGTTTTTCTGTGCCCTGGTAAATCTTGTCAGTGCTTGCCTCCAGCTGAACTACACGGTGATTATTATGTGCAAACAATTCAGCAAACACCGATCCGGGGAGCCATGCCGTTGACTCCCAGTTTCCGTCTTCTCTTCGACTTTAGGTCCAATACAGTATATACCGAGACAGTCAGTAACACAATACTGCATTTACAGACCAAAACTTGCCCGCGTGGTCAGGTCTACTTGCCCTCTCTCATGACATGCACACAAGTCCAATGTGCAGAGGGGATGCAATTGACAGGACACAGCTGTGTGCCCACCGAAACGTATCCATGCGATCCAAGATATCAGAACGACAGCTGCAGAGATGAGCTGACCCCTACACATGATCATTCGACCCTGCCCTTCCCTCAAGGTTCACTGTCTGTCAGATTAAATATGGCTTTTGCTTATGTCTTTGACGATAACTGGACGAAGGATTTCCTGCTGGATCAACAGAATGGCGACAGTCTCAGCGTTTTCGGCGCCGACAGAGGCGACAATAGTGAAAACGTCAGCAGCTACTGTGATGACCACTTAATTTCTGGCAAACGTGAAACAGAAGACGGCTATAGGACAAATACAGACTCTGCGCATTCAGTCCACGACACAACTGCGTCCACAGCAGATTTTGTGGATAAAAGTCCCAGAGGCTCCCCACAAACGTCCTGCAAAAGTGAACACGATAAATTATCTTTTCCCATGACGATACAGAGCTTTACTGAACTGTGGTTAGCCCAGACAAGGCATCGAGATACAAACATGGAGCCAGATATGGCGGAGACGGTCATGACTACCGTCTGGGAATTTCTTCTTGGACAAATTCGAACAAAATTAAAAAACCCGGTAGGAATTTCTGAATTCAGAGTTTGCCGCCATTCGGACGATAATGAATGTCATCTAGAGTCTGTAAACATGTGGATTAACTACCAGGAACAGTCTCCTGCTGCAGCTATGGATACGGGCCCTTGGACTGTTGAAATACTGAACACCACGTGGACCACCCAAAGAAGCCGAGATGCCTATAACACCACGCCAGAGCAGCCACAAAACCCAAACACTGTGCATGATTTCAGATCAAGAAAATCAACAACCCCATTGACCCCATCTACTACCACTGATGACAGTTTGGCAAACGACAACCACAAGCCACAACAGAAACCGAACCAACCTGGATCAAGACATCCACGTGATGCTAACCTTTCCGGTCAAAACGTTCCTAAACATGAAAATCCCTGCCTTACGACACGGAACAATCCTTCAGATCAGAAAGGCCGTAAACAAAATAGCTCAGATTTATGTCTGTCAATAGTCCTGCACTTCGATACAAATGAAGACACAGAACACTTTATGACTATGATCAAATCTGCTGTCAGTGATGTGACGAAAACGGCACACGAGTACAATTTTGTTTTGTCCCAATTAACTCTCACAAACAGAAACCTCCCCAGGAAAGGCAAACACACAGACCAAGTGCGTGACAAAACATGGAATGACCAGACAGGAAAAGAGGACAAAGGGACTCTCTCCGACAGTGTATGCCAACCTGGATTCCGAATCTATTACCAACTGGCCGACATTTATGAGAATGAAAACGGAACCTACATCTCATTATTCAACAAGACGCAGTTTCCTTTGAGACACTTTGAATATGAAATGGACGTCAACATTAACAGATTGATCTGGGAGGGTGAAGTAAAACAGGCCACACTAGGCTGGTGTGTCGTGGATCTCAGCCAACTACAATGCCAATCTTCACAGGTGGTAGCAATTTCAGCGTCCAACTTTGTGGTATACAATGACACATTAATTCTCACAACACTGGCCAACAATTTCACAGACTTTATCAATGAACGGTCATCTGATCCACGTGGAAACCAGGAACTGGAGAATTTGACTGACGCATTTGCCAGAGAGTTTCATGAAGGCAATATGGTAATGTATGAGAAAGGCGCCTTTATTAAATATGCAGATACGGTGATTGTATGTAACACTTTTAATGGGAGTTATAGAACAAAAAATGTAACTGTTATCTCTACGGAAGTCAGTTACAGATTTGTACCCGGATCAAACATGGAAAAACTGGCAACTCTTATTTCTTCTATCCTCTCCATCATATGTTTGACAATCACACTTGTAGTCTACGGTTCTTTGTCTTCTCTTCAAAATCTACCAGGGAAAATCGTCATCTCTCTATCTCTGGCCTTGCTCCTTGCCCAGGTCCTCTTCCTCTGTAGTCTGTATCCACAGGGGATCCTTTGTCAAATTTATGCCGCCGTCCACCATGCAGCTTGGTTGGCTTCATTCGCCTGGTTGGCTATTATGTCGGTTGACTTGGCCTACATTCTTCGTTTCCAAACCAGTGGCCACATGGACGTGTCCGGAGGTCACCGATTTGGGATCTTTTCTGCTGTGGGTTGGGGTTTACCATTACTAATTGCGCTCATTTGCTTTGTTCTAGACACCACTGATTTGGTTTCAATAAGCTATGGCATGTCAGGAGTTTGCTGGATTGGTAACTGGATCTCTCTTGTAATTTTCTTTGGTGTTCCTGTCTTTACCTTCTTGGCCATCAGCTCTGTCTCTGCAATCTTTGTGGTCCACGCTATTAAGACCAGCGCGGATTTCAGACGAACCAGCACATCCACATGCAAAAAAGATCGCCAGCAGCTCATCTTGTGCATAAATCTGTCCCTCTTGATGGGCCTGAATTGGATTTTCTACTTTCTGGCCGTCGGAGTAGATGTTGACTATTTATGGATGGTACATATTCTGGTCAATGGATCTCAGGGTGTTTACATCTTTCTGTGCTATGTAGCCCGCAAATCTCTCTGGTCAAAAATGGTCATTCAGTGGTGTCCAGGCTGGGATCGAGCCACAGACTCAGCTGGAAGCCCTAAAACCAGCGCCAAGACAGCCACCACGACGACCACCAGACTGGGTGTCCCACATACGCCGACAAAAAGCCCATAACAGCTTTCAGCTGGATTCATTAGCAGATCTCACCAAAGAATTGTCTGAATCAGCACTAAGGGATACTATTTTCAAAATGTCTTGGGTGTTATCTAAAGTGACAGATCTCAGTGACAGGTTAGTGATAAAAAATGTGTTGTGACTTTCCCAGGGTGGATGTGAATGGATATTAGGCATATAAATCTCTATTAGCCAAGCCACTAAGCACTGGATATTGTTAATGTTGACCAGGTCTCCACATGACCAGTCCCCAAATTTTCCAGTTCTTAAAAATCAAAGCCATCTAAGGACGTTTTTTTGGAAAAAAATTATGGACTTTTCCCTGACTTTGCCATAAGCCATAAGCGCTCTCTCAGACTGTGGCTACGTCGATCTGTCCGATCAAAATTCGATAAAAAAAATAAAAAATGCAAATTCGATTTCTTTTTTTTTAATAACAAAGAAAGGCATGGAAATCTGGGATTTTAAGGCCTTTTTGGGGGGCCTTTGGACTAATTTTGACAATAACGGACTTTTCAAGGCCTTAAAATAAATTCTGAGTAAATTAAGGACTTAAAGGACTTTTAAGGACCTGTGCGAACGACGGGTTCTCTTCTCCATCTCCACCAGTATAGGGTAGAGCTCTGTGACGCTGCCATGGACATCAAACTATGCCTGGCTGTCGGACACTAACTTTGAATTATTAACCACAACAGATAAGGACTTCTTGCACTGAACCAGGATAGTAGGAAAGTCCTGTGCACAAATGAATGAACTGAAAATATTACTGGCTTTGGAAGAACACTGAACATCTGAAATCATCTTAGTAGAAAAAAATCAACAGGAAATGAGGAGCTTAACCACTTAGTGATGAACACAGAAAATAAATAAATAAATAAAAATTAATGATTATTTTTTTCTGCTTGTTTTTCTGTAACTGTGAGTTTTTGTGTGTATGGTTTATGTGTGCCAGTGACATACCACTAATAGCAGTGAAGGATAATACATGAAACTGTCCATTTCTCTGCCAAAATTTCATCCAGCAACATTTGCAGTGCTCGCGCGTTTATTATCATTTTCTTCTTCTTCTTTTGAAGCTGCTCTGTCTCTGGGTTCAAATATCGGCAGTCCAATCGGTTCTGGGCAATTCACCAGCATCGCTCCTTAACCATTAAATCACTCTTGGACCAATCACCGATCAGGTAGCGCAGTGCAAACAATTTACCCGACGTCCACGTCTTACAAAGTTGCACATATAATTGCTTGCTTGTAGACTTGCCTCGTACGAAAGGAACCAACGTCGCCTTTTTAATGGCTCACATTTAAATCTACTCAAATTTCAAAACTTTCGCGAGTTAAATACGTGACTAATGTGAGGAAAGGATGATTGTCTTTCCAAAATATGTCAAAATTACGAAATGATGAGACTATTTTTTTTTTCAAATTAAGTTTTTAAAGTTTGTAACGACTTGTTCCAGTTCAATGATTGTTAAAATTGTGCACAGCAGTACAGTGCAAGATGATCAGGACTTCAGAACTCTACAGGAACAACGTTTTGTCTGTTTATAGCTCTGAACATCCTGCTCAGTTCAGCGATAAAAGATTTTTTCACCAAGAACGAGCGAATCAAAGACTGAAGCGCAAACTGTTTAATATAAAACGTTTAAACCAATTTAAGATCTAATAGTATTCTTACAACGTAAATTTCTGCGCGTCCAACGGACAGGAAATGCGCTAAAACTGTACGTAAGGTGGTAAACGCACTTGTGAATGGTAAAACGACCGACATTATCAACAATCTAGACAAAACAAAGAACGCGCCTAATCTTTTGCCAAGCCTGCAAGACAAACCACTGGTTCTATAATTAGGTCCTTCCGTCACTAAAATCTCTTGTCTTACAATTTGGTAGTGCATGACAATTTATTTGCACTGTTTTCTCAACATCCAAAATTGTACCTGATCCAGCTTTTTTAAAACTTTTTTTTTTCACTCTTGAGCCGTTAAAGCCATGTCTTCCGCCGGAGAACTTATTTCCGCCTGCTTTTCTGGAATTGATGTGCAATTGAAATAATTTTTTAATTTCTTTTAAATGGACAATGGACGTTAATTAAAACGTTTCCGTAACATGTGTCGGTTTGGTGAAACGATGCGGTTTCATCGTCGCAGGAAACACAGAAAGACTAAGATAAAATGTAAATAGATCAGAGTAGTAAAGTGATCAATTCCATAGCGTTATGCAGCACGTCGTCAGTGGTCTATTATTTAGTAAGTGCCGGCCTGTCAAGCACAGGAGACCGACGGTTGATTACCCTGCAGGTTTGGGTGGTGTTGGTTTGTTTTTTTCGATACAAAAAGTCTCTTTTCCTAGCAGTTCTCAGTTAAGACTCAATCTGTCTGTGCTGTCAGGAATTTTTTAAACAATGTTGTTAGGGGCCCATGGTGTAATGATAAAGCCAAATAGAGAAAAGACTTTGAGTTGTGAAATTGTTCAAATACTAAGCGTCCCTAACAGCAGGCTTTTGCAAAAATGATGACCTGGGAAACTGATCACTGTCCACTTGTTGTTCCACATTGCTCCGTTTGTTTAGTCCCATTCATCAAAAGGGGGAGTTACTAATTGAATTGAAAAGAAAATGAAAGAGAGAGAGAAGGAGTAGAGAGAGAGAGAGGAAGAGGGAGAGAGAGGAGAGAGAGAGAGGAAGAGGGAGAGAGAGGAGAGAGAGAGAGGAAGAGGGAAAGAGGGGAGAGAGAGAGAGGGAGAGAGAGAGAGGGGAAGAGGGAGAGAGAGGAGAGAGAGAGGAAGAGGGAGAGAGAGGAGAGAGAGAGAGAGAGGAGAGAGAGAGAGTGTGTAAATCTGTTGTTCCTCTTTCAATTTTGTATCCAGTTCTGTTGTGTAGGCATGTGTGTGTATGTGTGCATTTGCCTGCATACACATGCCATGGCAAGATCTCCAATTGCAAAATAGGCCGACCCAGCCAGCACCCCTATGGAGATTCGGCGCCTCGGATTGGCGAGGAGTTTGCAGATAGAAATGACATCGCTGCTACGTACATCTGCTGATTACGACACTGCTCCAACGTCGGTTTGATGTAGGGGATCCGCTCCTAGGGTAACCCTACTAACCCTGACCCCACGGAAATTCTACACACATCTACGTCGGATTAACGTGAGGATGTAGTAAAAACAATAGTAACAAAAAAATGCCCCTGGTTATGTCAGCAAAAGCACCATACAGTCCCCTCATAAAAAATAAACCCAAATCATGATTACGGGATTATGAAGTTCTATATACAGTATAAAAACACGCAAAAACTTCTGAATTACAAGCTCAGTGAGTAGTCAAAATTTGTAAAATTTTATGTTTACCAATTCCATTACACCATCTCTGTACTAAATACACAGACACACTAACTAACTAACTAACTAACTAATTGATGAATGATAATATATAACAGCCCACCCCAGAAAAACTCAGCTACATGGCTGCATGTATTCCCTGGCTAACTTCATTTCACACGTTATACCTATAAGCAATCTGTTACACAAAATATCTATCTATCTATCTATCTATCTATGTATCTATCTATCTATCTATCTATCTATCTATCTATCTATCTATCTATCTATCTATCTATCTATTTATCTATTTCTCTATCTATCTATCTATCTATCTATCTATCTATCTATCTATCTATTTATCTATCTATCTATCTATCTATCTATCTATCTATCTATCTATCTATCTATCCATCTATCTATCTATTTATCTATCTATCTATTTATCTATTTATCTATCTATCTGTTTATCTATTTATCTATCTATCTATCTATCTATCTATCTATCTATCTATCTATCTATCTGTCTGTCTGTCTGTCTGTCTGTCTGTCTGTCTGTCTGTCTGTCTGTCTATCTATTTGTCTGTCTGTCTATCTATCTATCTATATATCTATCTATCTATCTATCTATCTATCTATCTATCTATCTATCTATCTATCTATCTCTTTATCTATCTATCTATTTATCTATTTCTCTATCTATCTATCTATCTATCTATCTATCTATCTATCTATCTATCTATCTATTTATCTATCTATCTATCTATCTATCTATCTATCTATCTATCTATCTATCTATCTATCTATCCATCTATCTATCTATTTATCTATCTATCTATTTATCTATTTATCTATCTATCTGTTTATCTATTTATCTATCTATCTATCTATCTATCTATCTATCTATCTATCTATCTATCTATCTATCTATCTGTCTGACTGTCTGTCTGTCTGTCTGTCTGTCTATCTATCTATTTGTCTGTCTGTCTGTCTATCTATCTATCTATCTATCTATCTATCTATCTATCTATCTATCTATGCGTGCCAGCTTATTTCTGTATGCATTTGTCAGTCTATTTGGCTATTTATCCATCTGTTTGCCTGTATAGCGGTCTGTCTATTTTTGTAATCTCTCAGCACTTTACTTTCGGCCAACGAAGATTATGGTGACACTGACCCAATATCTGATATTGTGTCACCATAGCTGTGTAAACAAAGCAGAACATAAAATAACACACGCGCAAAGCTTCCTGTTTGAAACATTACGTACTGGAACACACCCCACATAGGCCTACACACACTCCCGTGAAAGAAATAATATCAATAGGGGCTTTTAAATAAAAGACACTTTCAAAATGGCACTAAACACGGGTAGGATCGAGTAGTTCTTGGAAATTGGATTTTTCTCATATTTTCAAGTCCCTGGTCCTATTGGGGGGTAGGATCGAGTAGTTCTTGGAAATTGGATTTTTCTCATATTTTCAAGTCCCTGGTCCTATTGGGGGGTAGGATCGAGTACCTAGTCTTCTCGGATAAGGACGAAAAAATTCGGAGGGCCCGTGTGCATGTTGCGCACGTTAAAGATACCTTGGCAGTTGGAAATCGTAAAGAGCAGGCCGAAAGGCCGCTGCCCGGGCAAAATTGAAATTAATAGATTAAAATTTATCCATATCATCTCCCCCCCCCCCCCCCCCCCCCGCCAGAACAAGAAATAATAAAACAAGTAAAGTGAGGTGTAAATGCCAAGGGCAGCGAACCTCCTAAAATAAAGACCTCAAATCAGCACTAAACACGGCTGCCCCTGTGTGCAGTTAATGAACACCGTCCTGGAATTTCTTCGCTTGGTTTATTCAAAGGAACTGAATAGAATCATTTAAGTCCCTCTTTCAAACTTTGTATACTGAAACCCTCCCCAACCCCTCAAGCCTGCACCCCACGCCCGTAAAAGAAATAAAGAAATAATTTTGATATGGGTTTGAACAAAAAGAAAAATCTTTGAAAACAGCACAAAATACGACTGGGGAGTTTGTATGCAGTTAACCGACAACTAGTATTTCCTCGCTTCGTTTACTCAAAATCTTATACAAAACCAGCTGCGTAAACATTAATTTTAGTTTTGTGCTGACACTAAGCAGACAGAGAAATTGTATTCTGGCTTTGTAAAAAAACCCGCAGAAGATCCATTCATATGCAATATTGATTTTCCCTTTCATAGCCAGGCATTAAAATTTCATAAATAGGCTACTTTTCGGAGTTAAAAAGCCCCAGATTCAAATTTGGCACACCATTCTGGAAAACTAAAAACAGCTAATCTATCGGGTATGAAGGATAAACTATTTTCTTCTTACACCGTGCACAACTTCGGCCGAAGACACTAATGGAAGAGCTGATGAGGAGTTGTTAGGTAGGTCTGTCTGTCTGTCTATTTGCCTATCTGTCAGTGGTCTGGAATTGCTCAACTGAATTGTATTATGACGGAAGTAAGGCCTACAATGTCATGATGAAAATTGAAAGGCTGTGCACTCAAAATAAACATAAACAATGTACGCTGCAAATTTCCCTCTTCAATTTTTGAATAGAGAAACAGGGCGTTGGATACCCTGTCTATAGTGAGTAAATGACCCACTTAGACGTGTCGGAAAATTCTGAAATTCAGTATTCTATTAAGGCAAACCAGAATCATGCCATATAAATAATTTTATGCAAAATTTCGTCAAGATATATCAATGAATTGTTCCTGAAAACTTTTTTTTTTTTTACGAAACGAACTATAATCTATAAAATGTATTCAATTTTCATAACTGCAGAACGACATGTTTGATCTTCTAGACAATCCTGAGGCGTGTTCAGTTGCGCAGGCAGCCTGACGAGAGAAAATGCGGCGGCGCGCGCGCGGCACATTTAAGCATGGCGGGCATTCCCCCTTGTTCCTGCTTAGTCTAACTGAAGGAAAATCTGGATAAAATTGTGCAAATTAACGAGGAAAGCACCAAATTTTGCGCAGACGATGCAAATGTCGCTTTGGACAAAAATAATGTTGATATAGAATCATGTTGGCAGGTTTGCTTAATTATGATTTTAAAGACCATATGTTTCACCTGGTTTAACTTTTTTTTTTTTTTTAACTGGACGTGACGGCGGAAATGACGTTGTAGCCTCAGTTTATCCACAGTGCCTGCTCGCTGTGTTAATGATTTCTTTGATTCACACAACTACAGAAAATGTCAAAAAGAAACAAAAACACATGGTAGCTCTGTAGAAGTTTTTAAGGACGTAGACAGTGAAAATAATAGCATTGTTTAGAATCCTATGGGCGTAGCCCTATGGAAAAACTGAGGAGGGACCTTGCTGGGTTTCCTCGCTACGCAAGCAGGCAGCTTGTTCTCGGCAGGCGGTTCATGCGGTCGTGCGCTGTACCTGCTAGGCAACTGTACGCGCCTGCATAACTGAGCGCACCTCTGGTTTTCCAATTTGGTCAGCTTGGTTTCATAAGATTTGTTTCCCATTAATAATTTACTCTTTTCTTTCAGACATTGCTTGTGGATTCCCGCACGTTACAAAAACTAATCATGGTCGTAAAGCCTCGACTTGCCTGTGGTTTTCAAGAATGTATTGGAGATGCCTGGTTGCGGGGGGATGGAACGGACTTTACTGTGGTAGCAGAAGATACAACCTTCAAATGTCACCGCTTTGTCCTCAGTGCCTGCTCAGACTTTTTCCAAGGCTTATTGAGAACGGGTATGAAGGAAAATATTCAGAATTCAGTGATTATTAGAGATATTGACAAGGACACTATTGCCATTATCATCAACTCATTGTACAGAGGGATAGACGGACTAACCTGTGACAATATCTATGATATCTGGCATGCCACTCATCAATTGCAAATACATTATATGATAACAGATTGTGAAGAGTTTGTGGTGAAAAATATATCCATCGAGACCTACTTTTCATCACTACAACACGCCAAACTTCTTCAGTCAAGTCGAGTAATAAAATCTGTAGAACAATTTATCATAAACAATTTTGAAGCAATCAGAACTACTGAGAATTTCTTAGAGCTTTCCCCAGAAGAAATGTATGGTGTGCTGAAAAGTGATGAGCTGAATGTAAAATCTGAAGACCATGTTCTGGAGACTATTTTAAAATGGGTAGAGCATACACCAAACACAAACATTTTTTTCAGATGGTCTGGCTTACCTCTTAAGTATATTTTGGAATACGCCGGCAGTGAATGTTTTAAAAAAGATGGTGCAATGGTATCAAGGGACCCTGACGTACAAGAGAATGGGTCAGGCAGCGAAGATATAGATAGGCGTCTTGCCTGTAGTAATTGGACACCTGAAGTCACCAGTGAAAACACTTCAGAGAAAGTAATGAGGAAGAACAATTCTGCAAAAAAGGAGGAGCAACCAAAAAAACTGCAAGGGAGGGTGAAACACTTGAAAAAACTTGTTTCCTGTGTTAAACTGTATCTGGCAAGCCGTATTTGTTTGGGAACATGCTTGAGTCGAGTTATGTCATTGTCTTGTACAGATACTTGTGAGATGCTTGTTGATGCCTTTGAATACAAACTGAATGTCGGACGTCGACACTTTGCTTGGCCAGCTCCTGCCATACACAGGACCACCAGTGACAAGATACATGCTATGGTGTTTGTGAATTCACAAAACCAACTGATGACATACAATCTTAGCAATGGTTTTGAATATCGCTTGTCTTCTTTCCTTCCAAACTGGAGGTACAGGGCACTCTGTGTTTATGACAATATCCTATTCTTGTACCATTCTGACACAAATTTTAGGGGACAGTTTGTCGATATTATACAAATGCTTACTGAGAGAAAAACTTGGGAAACGGTTACAGAACGAGAGCACTTAGGTGGTGTGCTGCACCTCATAGCCGGTGGCAACAGGATCTATATCACTGGTCAGTATCTTTTTCAATATCTTTGTCCTGAAACGGGTCTCAGCCGGGAATGGACTGACTGTACCGGATATGATGTTCAACAGAACATAAGCTCCATTATAACAATAGGGAATTGTATGATCACATTTCATGGTAATCAAACAGTGCAGTGTTATGACTTTGAGTCAGGGAGAAACTGGTATTTGAATTCGATAGATGGACCACTCCCATATATCATGAGTTTCTGTAACAAGAAAGATACTTACATTGTGCAGATCAACGGCTCTTTAACCAAGATTGTCAGTATTGAGCCTGGGGAAACGAATTTCCAGCATATAACAACGCTTTGGGATGGTTTACGGGACATCAAAAATGCCTTTCTGTTTCGAGGGCAGTTATTTATATTTTGTTATGCTTCTCCGAATCGAAACTCTGTCGGACAAGTCCTAGTGCATTCGATTCCAGGTATTTTTGAGAGTATGAAGATAGTTTATGTTGACTGCTTCTTGGGCTACTGCCTGCCAATGGTCATTCCCAAGGCATGGTTATAAAACTTAATACTGAACATGTCCATAGACTGCCACAGCACCACCAGTGCAGAAAGAATCTTGAAAGGATGATTTGTCTCCACAAAGTCAAAATTATAGAACTAGAAAACGCATGAGCTGATAACCTTACTATAAATGGCATTGTAACTCACTTTCCAAAACCAGCAATTAATGAAGTATTTAGCACTAACCTTGCGGGGAAAATCGTACTTTTATCGGTCAAAAGTAAATTTGGTAGGAAGTAACGTTTTGGTTGATTGTGATTCCCCAGTATATAGTGTCCTGTGAGGGTGCTGAGTGATTTCAATGAATAAAATGCATAAATTAAAATGACTCCAAATGATCAAATCCAATACATTTTAGTGACTTGATCATATTTACGCTGGAAACATAAGTGTGATTTTGCTTAACCATGCATTTTGTTCCAAAATAATTATTATCAAACATTTATTTTTTTTAACCTGGCATAATTTACATTACTGGCCTTTTTTTTTTTTTTCATTGTCACGAATCAGGCAATACATGTATGTACTTAAATGAGTTTTATTCCAGACAAGTTGAGATTGTTTGATGAGTTGTTGAGCAGGGCTAGAATGTGTTGTTTTTGTTTATTTCTGTGACCACCCACAACGGCCGACAAGATCATGCAGGAAGCCTTTTACAGTTTTATTCTACCATCAGGCGGGAATGTAAAATGCGAATCCCTATGAAAGGCAGCGGATGACATGGGGGGGGGGGGGGTCTAAAAAATAGGATGTGACCCTGTCTATCGATAAAACGAAATTGGTTTAATATCACTGCGCTGCCGATGGTTCTAAAGATATGTACTGCAATTGAATATGTTTTTATAATCTCTATCACTGCCTTGTGAGTGGCCCCGGAGGGTCAAAGGCTAGGGGAGTAAACCCTAAACAAATCCGGAGGGAGGGCCCCTAAGGCAGTTGATGGGGAGGCTCTTAGCCAATCCATTCTCTGGCAGCCCCTGCAACTTTGTTGATTTCCAAACGTATGGACCCTGTCTTTCCTTTGGAGCTTATCAACACTGTCGAGAGGGGGGAAATGTAAGATGGGCTAGACACTTTTCTCTCTAGAAGCCCAGGCAAGCAGCATGCCTAAAGGAGATCACTGCAATCCGAGCAAGTACAGTGCACATCGCCTATCGCTCAACCACAGCTAGTGCAGCATGAAGTCAATGGAGAGGACACTCCATCCTTGCTGACCAGCATGGACACAACACGGGGAGAGACAGTTACGGGTTCTAAGTCGACTCTATTTGGCGAACAGAGAAGGCGCCACGGGTCTCTCTCGGCGGTGGGAGCAGCTATTCAGCTGCACTGATCGGCTACCGCCCGCCTAAACTGGGCAGCCCCCAGTCAGTAAGGTATCGATCCGCCACGTCTGCCTGCTCTTATGGGTGTATGGAGATAGGACAAAAGCCAAAAAGCAGGCGTAAAGCCAAGCACCAGGCAATAAGAAACGCAAATTTAAATCAATCCCAATGAAGTTGGGCACCTGGAATGTGAGGACAATGTGCACCGGACTTGACAACACTGATCTTGACAACACGAAAGAGTTAAGAAAGACTGCCATCATAAACAAAGAACTCAAGAGGCTAAACGTTGACATCGTGGGCTTGCAGGAAACACGACTGGCTGATAGTGGCTCAGTGAGAGAGGCAAACTTCACTTTTTTCTGGCAAGGTCTAGGACAAGAAGAGCCTCGACTTTATGGTGTGGGCTTCGCAGTCAACAACAAGCTCCTCGCCAAAATTAATACACCTCAAGGTATATCCGAACGCATCATCACCATGCAGCTGAAGACTAAGTCAGGCACAGCCCATCTAATTAGTGCCTATGCTCCAACATTAGCAGCTGAAACAGAAAACAAAGACAAGTTTTATGAAGACCTTCAAAACGTACTTGCGAAGATACCAACAAACGATCAGATTTTTTTCCTTGGTGACTTCAATGCCAGAGTTGGCACAGATCAACAAGCATGGCAAACTTGTCTCGGCCATTTTGGATTAGGCAAGATCAACGACAACGGCCAGAGATTTTATTATCGTCAAAAAGAACCATCTGAACAACATCAAACAAACAAGATCATACCACAGTGCAGAGTGCAACACCGATCACCTGCTCGTTTTAGCCAAGACAAAGATTGTGGGCAGAAACATTCACAGAGTCAAAGAGACGAAAAGACCAAAAATTAACACACGAAATGCCAGCAACAATGATTTGAGGTCTTTATTTTAGGAGGTTCGCTGCCCTTGGCATTTACACCTCACTTTACTTGTTTTATTATTTCTTGTTCTGGCGAGGGGGGGGGGGGGGGGGGGAGATGATATAGATAAATTTTAATCTATTAATTTCAATTTTGCCCGGGCAGCGGCCTTTCGGCCTGCTCTTTACGATTTCCAACTGCCAAGGTATCTTTAACGTGCGCAACGTGCACACGGGCCCTCCGAATTTTTTCGTCCTTATCCGAGAAGACTAGGTACTCGATCCTACCCCCCAATAGGACCAGGGACTTGAGAATATGAGAAAAAATCCAATTTCCAAGAACTACTCGATCCTACCCCCCAATAGGACCAGGGACTTGAAAAATATGAGAAAAATCCACTTTCCAACATGCCTGCACTGCCCGGGTTTAGAACCCGGGACCCTTGGCATGAGAGGCGAGCACCTTGCCTCTAGACCACCTTGTCCCCTAATGCCAGCAACAAATGCCTGGTTGCAACAAATGCCAGCAACAAAGACATGCAAGCAGTTTTTCAAGGGAAGATGGAAGAACAGCTCCTCTCCATAGATGATACTACACCAGAGAAGATGTGGGCCGGTTTAAAGGAAGCTATGCACGATTCTGCTTCTCAGGCCTTTGGTACAAACAGATCAAACAATAAAGACTGGATTGAAGAAAACGAAGCAACACTATTGCCACTTATCGAGAAAAAGTGCATGGCACTTTTGGCACACAACAAAACTCCATCAGATCGCACCTTAAACAAATTACGAGTTGCAAAATCTACACTTCAAAAAGAGACACGGAAATGCGCAAACACATACTGGGAGAATCTTTGCACAGACATACAGAAAGCTCATGACATCGGAGATAGTAGAGGAATGTAAGAGAAAATTCGGATTGCTCTTGGCCCACAGATTAACAAGATAGCACCACTAAAATCGTCATCAGGTGAACAAATCACAGATAAAAACGAACAAATGGCCAGATGGATTGAACATTACTCAAATCTCTACTCTCAAGAACGTACAGTGGATGACAGTCTAGAAGAGGCCCTCCCGCAGCTCCCAGAATTTACAGACCTAGACAAAGAACCTACACAGGAAGAACTCAACAAGGCTATAGATGAGCTTGCAAGTGGAAAGTCTCCGGGTAGTGATAACATACCAGCGGAAATCTTGAAAGAGAACAAAGATTTCCTCCTTCCTCATCTATACAAGCTCCTCATCCTGTGCTGGAAGCATAAAGAGATTCCACAAGATATGAAAGATGCTAACATCGTGACCTTATATAAGAACAAAGGTGATAAGGGAGACTGTAATAATTACAGAGGCATATCTCTGCTAAGTATCACAGGAAAAGCAATTGCCAAAATACTTTTAAAGCGTCTTCAACAACTAGCAGAAAGAGTACTTCCAGAAAGCCAGTGCGGTTTTAGGTCAGGACGATCAACCATGGACATGATATTCTCTTTACGTCAACTGCAGGAAAAGTGTCGCGAGCAAAGTCTACCTTTACATATGGCATTTGTCGATTTAACAAAGGCTTTCGACACAGTCAGCAGATCAGAACTGTATATGGTGCTCCATAAGATCGGATGCCCCCCGACACTCCTCCAACTCATCATGTCCTTTCATGAAGATATGCAAGCCACAGTCCAATTTGATGGTTCTACATCCGATCGCTTCAACATCAAAAGCGGGGTGAAACAAGGCTGTGTCCTGGCACCAACACTTTTTGGTATTTACATCTCCATGCTTCTGCAGTTTGCATTCAGGGAATCCCCTGGAGATGTTTATCTCCACTGGCGAACTGATGGATATCCCTCTTCAATCTTGCACGCCTCAAAGCAAAAACTAAAACCAAGTCAACATTGATCAGAGAATTGCTGTTTGCAGATGACGCAGCACTAGTTGCCCATAGCGAGTCCACACTACAATCAATGATGGACTACTTATCACAAGCATGTAAAGCTTTCTCTCTTGTTATCAGCGTCCAGAAGACTGTTATTATGACACAAGATGGCACAACACAATGCAACATCAAGCTGAACAACAACCAGTTGGAGACTGTCCAGAAATTTTGCTACCTGGGATCAACAATGACTTCTTCAACTTCATTAGATAGCGAAATAGGTGCCCGAATAGGAAAAGCAGCCACAGCCTTTGGAAAATTAAACAAAAGAGCTTGGAATAACAAAATGTTAAATAGAAAAACAAAGATCAGGATATATGAAACATGTATATTGAGCACACTCCTCTATGGCTCAGAGACCTGGACGTTATATTCAAGACAAGAGAAGAAACTGAATGGATTTCACTTGAGATGCCTCCGCAAGATCCTTGGCATCAGCTGGCAAGATAAAGTTACCAACACAGAGGTCTTGAAACGGGCAGCACTCCCAACCATGTTGACCATCTTGTGCAAAAAGAGACTGCGATGGCTGGGGCATTTGAAGAGGATGGACGACAACAGAATCCCCAAGCAATTCTTATATGGTGTAATGGCTACAGGTAGCAGACCCAGAGGAAGACCAAAACTGAGGTACAAAGATACATGCAAGAGCAGTATGATAAAGTGTAACATCGATTTGAGAACGTGGGAGACGACAGCAGAAGACAGATCAGCATGGAAAACATCAGTGGACTCTGGCATAAAACACCATGAAAAAAACATTGTTGCAGCCCTTGAGGCAAAACGCCAGACAAGAAAAGATAACTCATTGCCCTATGGCACCTCCCTCATATGCAGATTCTGCGACAGAGCGTGCCTGTCGAATATAGGCAGAATCAGTCACGAGCGTAGCTGCAGAAGTAGGACACATATAGCTGCTTAGATCGTCTGCCAAGACGAAAAGAGCCTATTATTATCAAGTCGTTTTGAAAGATGAATTGTAATTGATTTGTGAGTTTTTCCCACAATTTTACGTTTTTAGATGGCCAGGAAAAGCTTTGGCTTTAAACATCAAAACGCACTAAATTGTGATTTAACCTACTGAACAATTATTTCTGGCCCTTCTGGAAGTCAGTTTTCATTGTGCCTCAAATTTTGAAATTACAAACATTTTGACATGTTAAGTGTGAAAATTTATACAGAAAGATGAAAATCACAAGACAAAAGATGCCAAACAATTGTTTTAGTGAACACTTTTCACAAAAGGATGAATTTTGCACTTAGTACATTTTGATTTTCAATTTACAATTGGACATGATGACCTGAACTGTAATTGAGTATGAAATGTTTGCTTTCATCCTTATCTTTACTGAATAAGCTTATAAAGTGCAGCGTACTCTCGGTTCTGGCATTATGAATATCTATGATAAGGCCTGTGTATTCTAAAACTATAAGTGACATTTTGCATGTGGACTATTCGACTGTTGCATAAGATACTTACATATTATTTAATTTTTATATGGGTTTCGGAATCCAAAATCTTAATTTTTTTGTCACTTTTTTTTTGTCTTTACCACAGGTAAAAAACCGGACACACACTCCCAACCTATACCTCCATCTTATCCAAGTAGGCCTACTGTTGCCTCTTTCCCCCTCCCCGAGGGTAAATAGGCTACATTGCGAATGATCTCTTTTGTGATAAAAGTGTTTTAATTTAATCTAGCAGTTATTAACAGTCTTGTAGTTGGTCTTGGATTATGAATAAAATTTGACATGAGGTGGAGATTGACAGAAGCCTCATTGTTCAAACATTAACCATCTTAGATTCTTTTTTTCTTGGGACTTTGCTGTTTTTGTTTGTTTGTTTGTTGTTGTTGTTGTTTTGGTTTGGGGGGGGGGGGCTGTGTGTTATATGTGTTGTTGTTTTCTCGGGCTCGGGATAGCTGCTTCATCCTTCACCCTCTCGGACTACCTTTCTCTTTCTCTCCCAACCCCTCCTCCTTCTCTCTCTCTCTCCTTGGGTGGGTGGGGGGGGGGGACATTCCCCCAATGTGTGGCATGCAACTACCAGCTAACAATAAAACAATTTTTAACTGAATGTGTAGACTTCGTGCATATCCGAAGAAGACACTATGCCTGTGGCTCCATGAAAGAATTATTTTCTGACGTGGACCTGCAGCACATCCTGTCATTTCTGAAAGAAGTCGGACTCTACAAGTTGATTTAACGGACTTTTATCATATTTACAAAATTCATAGACATACTTTTCAGCACGGGCCTTTTCCCGTCAGATCCTTAACTTCACTTTTATCAGATCTTACCTACAGTCAACTGAGGGCTGAAAGCTAGCCCAAAGAGAGAGAACGAAAAAACTGTGAGCGGCGCAAAGTGGCCGTTATCGTGCCGATGCGCCGTTAAACTCAAACTCAAACTCTCTCTCACTTTCTCTCTCTCTCCCTCTCTCTCTCTCTCTCTCTCTCTCTCTCTCTCTCTCTCTCTCTCTCTCTCAGACTCCTGCCTCCCATGACAGAAATATGCTTTAAATGTGTAATAGATGTATGGGAAGGATGGTCTACCTTTGCTTGTCATAAACCTGGCTTTATGACACTGGTCATGACGCACTGACCACAGGGAAGTCACTGAATTGCTCAGCAGCACGTACACAATGGGAGATAGGAACGGGAACGATATTGGCCAATTAATTGTTTGGTGGATTTGATGAAGAATACTGTCAGGGTTAGGATTTGAATTGCCGTGCTGGGTCACGCTTTGTTTATTTCATGGCATCATTGATTTTGGCCAGTGCAAACGTCCTTGAACTATTCCCGTGGACAGTTTGTTTTTGTAACGCTTTTTCTTAGAGATGGAAAGAAAGTGGGGCAAGATAGAACGAATGGATAAATTAACAGTGACGGTGCAGTTTTCGACCCCGTGGTTTGGGTGTACTTTAGCAAGGGAAGACGGGGCGAATAAGGAGTGAATAAATTCGTACATAAAACGTAGAGGGTGGAGAGACTTTGCGAACGCTTTTGACATAGTAATTTAACTTTGTCTGTTACTATTAATAGACTGCGAGCTGAGCTCGAAATGGATGAACCAATCAAATTGGAGCAGTTGGCTGGGGTTGCAGAAGATATAAGCGAAGCCATCTTTAGGTTTAGGCACTCCATGCAGGTCCTTCCTCCTGCGAGGGTGTCGGCAAGATTCAGCCTGAGAGAATCATGAGACTGTTAAAGACATGTCTATGTCCTTGATAGACAATGGAAATTACCCACAGCTATTTTCTCCAGTTCCCTGATATCGTTTCAGGGAACCAATCGTAAGTTTTGAGACAGTGCGTCGACGATGACGTGAATCTGACCCTACTTTTCCAGTAGAAGTGCTACCAAAGGATGCAAGATTATAATGTCTTTACTTGCAATTAAGATCTAGACTGAGTGACTGATATATATGGCCTTTAGCGTCTTTACAGACGGTCTTAGCAGCTAGAATATTCACTTTCACTTTGACTGACAGCTTCTCTCGTGGCTTATTCTACCAATGTTTGACCCGAGAGTGCGATGGCAGTGATTGCAGGTCAGTCTTTTGGGTTCACTTTGGCGAGTGTTTTCATTCCGCCTCTGTCGTTTTGTCAGGTATGTTTCTTTTGCCTTGAAGTCTATTGCGAGCGTGCCACTGCGCAATTTTTGTCTCCATCTGCTTCGATCATTTGCAAGGTTCTCCCATTCATTGGGGTCGGTGTTGAATGCTTTCATCGTGACCTTGCAAGTGTCTTTGAATCGCAGATGTGGCCTACCTCTGGGTCGGTTGCCAGTAGCAAGTTCCCCGTAGAGAATTTGTCTGGGGATGCGATCATTTTCCATACGGTGGAGATGTCCAAGCCACCGCAGTCTTTTTTTGCCTAGGAGAGCCTGAGTTGATGGAATGTTGGCTCGGCTCAGAACTTCGATATTTGAGATCCTGTCTTGCCACTTGATCTTGAGAATTTTGCGTAGGCAGCGCAGGTGGAAGGAGTTGAGGGATCTTTCATGTTTGGAGTAGGTGGTCCATGTCTCTGAGCCATACAGCAGGGTGCTTAGGACGCAAGTTTGGTACACGAGTACCTTTGTTTTGATGGTCAGCTTGCTATTGTTCCACACCCTTTTTGAGAGTTTGCCAAAAGCTGTGGCCGCCTTTCCTATTCTGGCATTTATTTCAGTTGTTATGTCTGTGCTACCACTGATGGTTGAGCCTAGGTAGCAGAATTTTCCCACTTGCTCCAGAGGAGAGCCATTCAGCATGATTGGGTTGGGGTTTCTCAAGCCTTGTGTCAAAACTACAGTTTTTGAGACACTGATCTTTAGCATGAATTTGTCACAGGCTTTGGCAAGGCTATTGATGAGAGCCTGGAGCGTGGTTTCATCGTGGGCCACGATTGCAGCATCATCTGCGAAGAGGAGCTCTTGTAACATAATATGCTCTGTACGAGATTTTGCTTTTAGTCTGGCAACATTAAAAATGGAGCCGTCCACTCTGGTGTTAATAAGTACTCCACCTGAACATTGACCAAAGGCATTCTTGAGTAGGGCTGCAAAATATATACCAAATAAGGTAGGAGCAAGAACACATCCCTGCTTCACACCGCTGTTTACAGCAAATGAATTGGATGTGCAGCCCTCAAAGTTGACACATGCCCTCATGTCAGTGTGGAAGGATGCAATAAGTTTTAGCAATGTTGGTGGACAGCCTATGGATTTAAGGACTGCATACAGGCCAGATCGGCTTACGGTGTCGAAAGCCTTTGTTAGGTCCACAAAGCATGTTATAAGCGGCCTGTTTTGTTCTTTACATTTTTCTTGGATTTGCCGAAGTGCAAATATCATGTCAATAGTTGATCGTTTGCTTCGAAAGCCACATTGTGTTTCTGGTAAGACTTTTTCCGCCAGTTGTTGAAGGCGGCAGAGGATGACGCGAGCAAAAGCCTTTCCAGTAATGCTGAGGAGGGATATGCCTCGATAGTTGTTGCAGTCGCCTTTGTCTCCTTTGTTCTTGTAAAGTGTGACAATTTTGGCGTCTCTCATATCATGTGGTATCACGCCTTCTTTCCAACACTGCAGTAACAGGTTATACAGGTGTGGTAATAGTGGGCCTTTTAGGTCTTTTAATACCTCTGCAGGAATGTTGTCACTTCCTGTGGCTTTTCCAGCAGACAGGTGGTCGATTGCATTGGAAAGCTCGACTAAGGAAGGTTCAGCGTCAAGTTCGGCCATTATTGGCAGTTTTTGGAGGTGTTCCTCAAAATCTGGTGGAATATTTTTCTCAGTTGAATACAACAGAGAGTAATGCTCTACCCACCTATTCAGTTGTTCATTTTTATCTGTGATGGGTTCACCATTTACAGACTTAAGTGGGGCGCTTTTGGTGATGATTGGCCCAAGAGCTACTTTCATCTGACTAAAGGCGGTTTTCATATCTCCCTTTTCATTTGCCTCTTGTATGCTGTTACACAAGTCTGTCCAGTATTTGTTGGCGCAACGTGAGTGAGTGACTGAGTGACTGATATACACATTTGTAAATTGTAATTTGATGTGTCTGGATGAGGCTGGGGATTGCCAGCCCATCCTAGAGCAGATCTAGATCTATATTAACTACGTCAGTGTGTCTTGACGGTTTGATCCTTTATAAGCTATAACTGAGTTAATATTGTCGTCTGAGACATAAGAATATTATTGGTGAGATAGTAGGCAGATTATATTTCTGAAGATAAATAATTACTAAGTAAACTGTGAATGAGTCAGAATGATATGGATTTTCTAATCTTTTAAGAATCTAGAGGAGACTTCTAGTTATGTATTATAGTGTTTTCATTTGATGCTGCTGATGTTGTCTTTTTGATATGTAAGATAGACGAAATTGTTAGGAATCTTAAGTAATAAATTTGTGGCCCTACAAGGTCCTTGATATAACTTACTCAAAATTGTTATTAGTGTATGTGGCATGGTATGGCAGAGTAATTTAGTAAAACCTCTCGATATTTATTAAATGCAGTCGAACACCTAAATTCCATAATTTAATATACCCCAAATCCGTAACACTGGAGGGGGACCCTTAAAAGAACTTTAGATAACGCCATGCCATTTAAGTAGATTATTTAAAACCTATTGTATTTTTTTATTCCATCATTTAATATTGTACTCTTGTAATATTATGTTTTTAGGTCTTTTTATTATCGATTTTAGACAATTTGTACTAATTTAATATTGTGTTTCAATTTCATATGGTGAATTCAACATCCCATTGACCCGTGGACACCGGCGAGGGAACCCTTTCACCGTACAGATCTACCTCAGACGGAAATACAGTTTTTTGGGCTTGGAGCTGTGGATTAGGGATACATACCATCTGAATTCCTCAAAAACAAAGTTAATTGAACCATCTATCTAACAGTCTTGAGGAGGGCGACGTACTTTCCGCTCTGTGTGTGTTTTCCAGGCCATTTTACTTTTTACTATATGTTTAGTTTAAGTGCGGGAGGTTGGTTGGGGTCATAGTTTAGCATATCTTCTTTGCCATTACGAAGGATATTGGAGTGCCTTGGTGGCTATTTATAATAACTCGGGGGGATTTGCTTCACTGTGAATAGTTCTTTTAGGGATCCATTATTCGTATAGATTGTTGCGTTTCTCTTACTTCCTCACTTTTCTTTAGGAAGATGTCTCTCCTGTCTTTTTCTTAAGCTGTCTGTAATATAAGTTAGGACTTGTAGGGTCTGTTATCGTTCGTTTTACTTGTCAGTATACGTCCTGTTTATTGTATTTCTTTTTGCTTCCTTATAAACTTTGAACTACTATACTAACATTGATATGTTTGCAATATATGCCTGAGGTGTTTCACGTGCTAAAACCACGTTGAATTGTAATCTGGTATTGACATATGAGAGAGAGATATAATAAATTTTTTGTTCACGTGACAATTTCACGTTGAAGATAGATCTAGAGAGAATAATTTTGCAGTGGTAACAGAAGACACTGCGTGTCCGCATTTTGAGAAGAGAGAGATATTTCAAATTTGTCGTGTTGAGAGAGAGATATATTTTTGATTCATCGCATTGAGAGAGCGATTCAATTTTGACAGTGATAACAGAGGACACTGGTTCGTCGCGTTGAGAGAGACGTAAATTTTGAGAGTGATCACTCAAGACATTAATTTATCGCATTAAAGGCGATATATAGTATTTTATTGCAGTGGGAGCAACGGATAGACGGCACTGCCTTACTAGAATTCATATTCAGAGAGAGAGAGAGAGATAAAGTTTTTGCAGTTTAAGTGATACTGCCTGTAATTTTCAGAGAGAGATAGAACGTTCTTTTCGCGAAGCAGTGCTAACATAAGACACTGAATTAATATTAACAGTCAATAACTGTTCATATAATATAGTTCATACCGCGATATCCCTTAATAGTAGGTAAATACTTACTATTTACAGACTTTAACATATCATGGCTGATTTTCTTAAATACTTTGAATCTGCCAAAGTTCTGGGCATACCAGAAGAAGAACGCGCCGCGTGGTGCGAACGACAAGTACAGCAAGACCGAGAGCGCGAGGATCGAAAAGAAGCAAGAGAAAGAGAGAGAGAAAAAGAAGCAAGAGAGAGAGAAAAAGAAGAAAGAGAACGAGAAAAAGAAGCTGTAGAGAGAGAAAAAAGAGAGCATGAACTTGCAATGAAAAAGTTAGAGCAACAATCGCTTGTAACCCCCACTACTGCCAGCAATACGTATGCTAAGAAACCAAAACTGCCCACATTTAATGAAAAACTCGACCGGATCGACGCATATTTACATAGGTTCGAGCTACACGCTAAATGCGTCGGATGGCAGCAGGCGATGTACAGTTCATGCCTGTCTAATTTATTAACAGGTAAGGCTTTAGAAGTATTTCATAGCCTCAAAGTAGAGGATGCCAATGATTATGACAAGCTTAAAACAGCACTGCTTAAGCGATTCCAGCATACCGAGGATGGCTTTCATCAAAGATTTCGCTCATGTAAACCTGAGCCATCTGAAAATTTCTCAACTTATGTGAATCGGCTGAAACATTATTTAGATCGCTGGATTGAGCTCGCGAACGTAACTACCGGAAATTATTCCCAACTTTACGATTTGGTCTTAAAGGACCAAATCTATACGGCATGTCATTCCGATTTGGTTGCCCACCTTAAAGAGAGGGCACCGACATCCTCTGAAGAAATCACATCGTGCGCGGAACGTTACGCGTCCGCCCACCCAAATCGTCCTTTGGCAAAGCCTTCAACTACAACACCGTGTTATGCCAACGTAGGCAAAGGAGCGCCAACCGGACACGATCGTTCAAGGCCGACTCGTCGTCAGGCCCCAAATCCGCGCTCTCAATCAGAGCCGCCTTTTGTTAGACAGAGAGATTTCCCGAATCGAGGTAATGTATCCCCGCGTCGAGGATACCAGAGTTATTCTTTTTACGAGCCTCGCCCATATTATCGTGGCAACTATCCAGGCCAACAATATAACCGGCCTCAGGGACCGCCGCGACGAGTGCATTTTGATGATACTCATAATTATAATAGACCACAGAGTCTTCCTTATCGTGGAAACGATCCTAATCGTACTATCTGTTTTAGGTGTAATAGGGTAGGCCACATACAAAGATTTTGTAACGCGAAAGTGGAAGCAGCAAATGCCTGCTCGGTTAAATCTACACCTTATGAGACTGACGGTCATTCTGAATCTTCATGACAATCAAAATCTATTCCAGTCATGTCCGCCCTACATGAACTGGGTGAATTAACATTTTACCAGGGCCGCGTGAACGCGATTCGCGCTTCTGTTCTACGTGACTCCGGATGCACGACTATCGGCATTCGACAGTCACTAGTCCGTCCAACACAATTTTTGGACAAGGATGTAACTTGTATTACTTTTGGCGGATCTGTAGAGCGATTCCGTCTTGCAGAAGTTTATATTGATACACCTTTTCTCACAGGTATTGTTACTGCATGTGTACTGCCTAATCCAGTGGCTGATATAATCATAGGGAATGTACCTCAAGTAAATAAGTTTCCTATCGGTAATTTGGAAATTTGGACTGAGGATAAGAGTGTTGCTTGTGCGACAACACGCCTACAATCGAGTCGACGAGCAGACAGTCCATTGAGTAATCCTACTATTGAAGTGAACATAACGTCTAGTGCATTTCATGATGAGCAACATTCAGATCCCACATTGAAACATTTGTTTGCTAAGGTTGATCCTACCGCACCGGATACCTCTAAGTTTCTTATGAAAGATGACTTATTATATCGTAATTTTCGGAGTGAGCGAGAGACCATTATGCAACTTGTGGTACCAAGATCTTTTCGTCGCGACATTATTCGTCTCGCGCATGACACTTCCTTGGCAGGTCACCAGGGAAAGGCCAGAACTAAGTCTCGAATACTATCGCAATTTTTTTGGCCCAGTATTTACGCAGATGTAAACCGGTTCGTATCAACATGTGACGTATGTCAGAGACGTACTCCTAAAGGAAGAGCATCGCGAGCTCCTCTGCAGGAGATGCCAATGGTCTCCAGACCATTTGAGCGCGTTGCCGTAGATATAGTTGGTCCCCTACACAAGTCAGACAGAGGACATCGTTTTATACTTTCTGTCATTGACTACGCAACCCGTTGGCCAGAGGCCATTCCGCTAAAAGACATTTCGGCCGATCATATCGCTGAAGCCCTTATTACTATTTTTTCGCGTCTTGGGTTTCCGGTTGAAATTTTATCGGACAGAGGTCCACAGTTTACCTCTGAGCTTTTTAAGAAAGTCTTGGAATTGGTCGGGATTAAACAAAGATTGACGTCTCCATACCACCCACAGTCTAATGGCTGCTGTGAACGTTGGAATGCTACCATGAAAAGTATGCTTGCGCGAGTTTCCCCCGACAAGCCGAGTGATTGGGATCGACAACTCCCCGCTATTCTTTTTGCATACCGAGAACTGCCGAACGCATCGACGGGTTTTTCCCCCTTCGAATTATTGTATGGTCGTAAGCCGCGTGGTCCAATGGCCATACTCCATGATTTATTCGCCGGATCAGACACCGACGACAACGATACGCGGTCTGCATATCAATACGTTGTAGACTTGCGCCATCGAATTCTTAACGCATGTCAGCTCGCACAAAAATCTTCAGCTGCGCATGCTAGTCTTTATAAACAATATCGTGATCAAGGTAGCCGATTGCGAACCTTGACCGTCGGAGACCAAACTCTTGTTCTCCTTCCGGAAACTAAAAATAAACTCCTTCTTACATGGAAGGGACCTTTTAAAGTCCTAAAGAGACTTTCTCGAGTAAATTATCTTATCAAGATTCGAGGACAGGACAAAGTCTTCCATATAAATATGTTAAAGCAGTACCTCTCCGACGATGATAATCGACAGAATAATCGCCGAAATGTAATTGTTCAGGCCAATGCGGCCTTGGTTTCAGTTGACGATGATGATCCTATTAAGATAGAGAATTCAATCCCCGCACTTCGATCTTCTGAAAACACTTCGGATGTAAATATAAATCCAGATTTATCTGAATCGCAAAGACAAGATTTAAGAGATTTGCTTGACGAGTTTACTACAGTCTTTACTGATCTACCAGGTAATACTTCTTTGGTACAACATGTTATAAGATTAAAGACGGATATACCCGTCTTTGTTAAACCATACCCGCGTCCGCTGCACGCACAAGAGACTATAATAACCGAGGTACGTAACATGTTTCACCTAGGAGTGATAGAGCGATCGACGAGTCCATATAACTCACCCATCGTCTTAGTGAAAAAAAAAAGATGATACCGTGCGTTTTTGTATTGACTATCGTAAACTTAATGAGGTTACGATATATGACGCTGAACCGATTCCCAACCAGGAGAATCTTTTTGCTCAGTTAGCGAGGGCAACGATTTTTTCTAAAATTGATCTTTCCAAAGGCTATTGGCAAATTCCGCTTGATGAGAATAGCAAGCAATATACCGCTTTTCAGACTCCGTTGGGTCTTATGCAGTGGCGCTATATGCCTTTCGGGTTAGTTACAGCCCCTGCCACTTTCGCCCGTATGATGACAATATTGCTCCAGGGTATGAATTCCGTATTGTCGTATTTTGACGACATTTGTATTTATGAAACCGATTGGTCGGGCCACCTCGCAGCCCTACGACAAGTTTTTATTGCTCTTCGTCGAGCTGGCCTTACGGCGAAACCCAGTAAGGTGTTTTTAGGATATAATGAAATTAATTTTCTGGGCCATACAATTGCCCACGGCGTTCAGACTCCTGATGACAAGAAAATAACTACCATCTTAAAGCTCCAACCACCTCGAACTAAGAAAGAAGTTCGTAGTTTATTGGGCTTTCTTAACTATTATAGGAAATTCATTCCAAATTTTTCTTCGCTTACAGCTCCGTTGTCGGACCTCACAAGAAAGAATTTTCCTAATAAAGTGAAATGGACAACCGAATGTGCTGATACACTTCGTACCGTTCAACAATTGTTTTCCACTTCCCCCATTCTCATACTTCCAGATATTAACCAAATATTTATTGTCCGCACTGATGCATCGGACAAGGGATTGGGAGCTGTGTTATTACAGGAACGAGACGATACCTTGCGGCCATGTCTATACGCCAGCCGCAAGTTGCTAGATAGGGAATGCCGCTATGCAATTATCGAGCGAGAGTGCCTCGCTATCATTTTTGCTGTAAACGCATTTTCGAGATATCTACTCATGTCCGAGTTTATAATTGAAACGGACCATCGTCCGTTGTTATTCTTAAAGACTAACAGGGCTAAAAATGCTCGATTAACGAGGTGGAGTCTTGCACTCCAGGAATACCGGTTTGTTATCCGTGCTATCCCGGGCGGTGACAATTCCCAAGCTGATATTTTGTCACGTCTCATTTAATTTCCTATTAAAGAGTGTTGTGTCTTGTATTGGGGTTGGATAGTGCTTGTCCCCCTCAATTCTAGACGGTGGATGGATTCACATTTATCTTGTTCATTACTTTATGAACCAATTTTACAATCTTTTTTGTTGTGAATATCCTTTTTCCACCAGCGTCATTCCTGACTGTGACCTGAACTTCTGGCAAACCTGACGCCCTTGTCAGCGGGTCAATGAGATAGAGACATGGCAAACCAAGCTACCAGAGCTGCTGCTGCCATTGGATACCACAGTATTTTAATTAACAATATATTGTGTGTGAATGTGTATATAAGCAGCAATTATGTGTGTTGACTAGATTATTATAAGCCTATTCCTTCAGTAAGGCTTCATTATTTGATAATAGTTATACTTTAATCCAGCAGTATACAGTGATATACTCATTATTATTATAGATGTTTCTGAGAATTTTGATTGTGTGCAGTAAGAATGTTTAAATAGAATAAATTCTATAGAACGTGGCATCAATAATTGTATGCTGTTTGTCCATCCAATATGCACGTTCTTAGTTAGATTTTTCTTCTCAAGCTTAAGGCTCATTTTTCTACAGTACTACTTAAGCCCCTACCACAATAACTTTGGGATTTCTTGGATCCTATCGTGTAAATTTTTCTTAAAATTTTCACTGGGGTGGGGGATATGTCAGGGTTAGGATTTGAATTGCCGTGCTGGGTCACGCTTTGTTTATTTCATGGCATCATTGATTTTGGCCAGTGCAAACGTCCTTGAACTATTCCCGTGGACAGTTTGTTTTTGTAACGCTTTTTCTTAGAGATGGAAAGAAAGTGGGGCAAGATAGAACGAATGGATAAATTAACAGTGACGGTGCAGTTTTCGACCCCGTGGTTTGGGTGTACTTTAGCAAGGGAAGACGGGGCGAATAAGGAGTGAATAAATTCGTACATAAAACGTAGAGGGTGGAGAGACTTTGCGAACGCTTTTGACATAGTAATTTAACTTTGTCTGTTACTATTAATAGACTGCGAGCTGAGCTCGAAATGGATGAACCAATCAAATTGGAGCAGTTGGCTGGGGTTGCAGAAGATATAAGCGAAGCCATCTTTAGGTTTAGGCACTCCATGCAGGTCCTTCCTCCTGCGAGGGTGTCGGCAAGATTCAGCCTGAGAGAATCATGAGACTGTTAAAGACATGTCTATGTCCTTGATAGACAATGGAAATTACCCACAGCTATTTTCTCCAGTTCCCTGATATCGTTTCAGGGAACCAATCGTAAGTTTTGAGACAGTGCGTCGACGATGACGTGAATCTGACCCTACTTTTCCAGTAGAAGTGCTACCAAAGGATGCAAGATTATAATGTCTTTACTTGCAATTAAGATCTAGACTGAGTGACTGATATACACATTTGTAAATTGTAATTTGATGTGTCTGGATGAGGCTGGGGATTGCCAGCCCATCCTAGAGCAGATCTAGATCTATATTAACTACGTCAGTGTGTCTTGACGGTTTGATCCTTTATAAGCTATAACTGAGTTAATATTGTCGTCTGAGACATAAGAATATTATTGGTGAGATAGTAGGCAGATTATATTTCTGAAGATAAATAATTACTAAGTAAACTGTGAATGAGTCAGAATGATATGGATTTTCTAATCTTTTAAGAATCTAGAGGAGACTTCTAGTTATGTATTATAGTGTTTTCATTTGATGCTGCTGATGTTGTCTTTTTGATATGTAAGATAGACGAAATTGTTAGGAATCTTAAGTAATAAATTTGTGGCCCTACAAGGTCCTTGATATAACTTACTCAAAATTGTTATTAGTGTATGTGGCATGGTATGGCAGAGTAATTTAGTAAAACCTCTCGATATTTATTAAATGCAGTCGAACACCTAAATTCCATAATTTAATATACCCCAAATCCGTAACAAATACTGTGATTTCGGGTTTTTTGTTGTTTTTTTTGGTCTAAATCTTAACCAGTCGTGTCATTTATAAAGCCTTGAAAAACCATACATCAAAGCAGCTGCCTAATACATGGGCACATTGGACAGTTGCCCCGGGGGCCCTAAAGGTTTAGGGGGCCCCACGCATGCACATTAATTTTTTTATTGACGGGCCTCAGCCTATTGCTTTCCCCGGATCCAAAATGATATTCAGACATCATAGTTTGTGCATATACTAGTCTATACCCCTGTGGTTGGACATTAGGGTAGGGACAATGGGGCGTTGAAAGTAAATTTCCGAGCCAGCATTTCTACATCAATCCGACATAGATTCATAAAGGATTTCCATACCGTTGGTGGGGTGGATTTAATACAACACACCCACAGCGGCCCGATGACGTAACCAGCGGAACTACATCGGAACAGTCATTCCTGTGAGCAAACTGGAGGTCCCCCATACGTGGTCGGATGAGGCTGCTGGCTGGGTTGGGGTTTAGGTGGACGATTGCTTGAAAAGGGTTGAGAACCGCCATTCTAAATTAAAACTACAAATGTGTGAATTAATGTATACCCAGCCTGCATCCCTATGTGAATCCGATGTGTAGAACTGGCACCAAGTTTGTACATAGGAATGTCACCGTCCCGATGTCAATGCCACCCCGCCGTTGTTGACTTGTTGTAGGAAATCCACCCTAAAAGCAACCCCACCAACCTGATAGAAATCCTTTACGAATCTACGTTGGACTGATGTAGGAGTGCTGGCTGGGGAAATTACTTTCATCGCCTCCTTGTCCTACACCACTCCAGCGTGTTACGTAGATCTGCTGGCTACGACATGGTGCCGACATTATTCTGTGTCGGACTGACGTATGGATACTGGCTGGGTTGATATAAGTACATGCCACTGCGATTTTTTCCTCTCACCCCGTGACATTCGTAGATTCACAGGTTTGGCTAACACAGTCAGAATAATAATATCTGTTATCTGTGGAATGACCAGAACTAGATGCTGTATGTTTTCGTATGGTTGCCACCTATAACACGAGGACAAGGAGGGCAAAGCAGTTCCACGTCGTTTTACGTCAAATTCAGTATAATACATTTAAATTTGCCTCTGCTAAAACAAATAATTGATTATTTTAGTACGACATGACAAGAGAGGCTTGCTTTATTTTGGCGTGAAGATTCGTCGGGGCTGAAATACAAACATGCGTAGGGCCTGTAGGCCTACATTCTATCGAATTCAGAGCCGTCTTGACATCATTTTGTGAACACAAAACATAAAGCCTATTGTGAACCCGACACAGCCTCTGGCATGGGTAGAACCTGTGATTCCACCGGCTATCTAATTCAGAGCAATCCAAGGAGTTTATAGCCTACTATCTCCTTGGAGCCATCTCAACATCACGGGCCCCTGGGCAGATTCTTTTGTAATGCGCGAGATTTTCTTCCCCCCTTTCAAAACCCAGTGCAAATTTGCATGCAACCCCTTTTCATCAGTTCGTGCAAGGCTGACTATAATTTTTCTGTGATCTTGGTCCGTGACATTGTTGGTTATCTGAACATTTGTTATAATGTCGAGGCATCAGTATAATTATCATAAGCTCCTTGCGAGGCATGGAATAGGAAGTCCTACTTCCTATCTCAAATTTCCTTGCAAGGACGATAATTTAGGCGTGGAAGTCCCTCGCATTCAACCTGAATGGTGGTCGCCCTTGCCTGTCACTCAAAATGGTAGCGGACGAATGACGGAAGAGCTAAAATTATTTCAAGATCATCCAAACACAAGCCTGTGTGAAACAAATGTAACTCGGCGATTGTTTGATTAGTAAGACGAAAAGAACATGAGTGAGGATAAGGAAGTAAGTGCGCTTTCCTGTATATGTAGAAGTCCGAAACTAAAGCCAGATCATAGTAATTGTCGTCAGACCTAGAGAATAGAGTAAGATCAGAACGATTCTCATTTGAGTTCGCGAAAACCAGCTGTCAAAATCAATATCTTACTTCTTCCTTTGTGTAGATCAAGATTTGTTTAACTGGCTTAATTGGTCACAGATCTAGCTCTCAGTCCAATCATTCCTACTCGTGTGACCAGGGTAAAGAAGCTTAAATTCAAGTTTATAATCAAAATCAAAGCTCAAGAGGCAAGGTGGATTCTTCATGAATGACATGATGACTGATGTTGACTAGATCTAGAATCTAGATCTACACATCCCCATCATCGTACTATATATATAATATACTAACTATAGACTAGACTCTACCCTGTATTAGACATAAATCTAGATCTGTATGCAGTAGGCTACTGCCCACAAAATTGTTCATGCCCCAGCATCCAAACTACCGCCCTGAGCAGCTTTACGTGTTCCAGGTTATAAGCTAGATCTAAAAATCTAGAATCTAGATCTAGATCTAGATCTAACTTCCATTCGAACAAAACACAATTGGAAGTTTAGTGGTTACAGTGATTTTTATAATTAGATCTAGATTCTAGATCTATATGTTGAATTTCTTTTGGTTATTAAAAAATATTTTATTTTTAAAATTTAATTTGAAATTTTAAAAGGGTTATTCAGGTAGATCTAGATCTAGATGCTCTGTCTCTCTTTCTCCATGTAGCTGAAGAGTAGTGCACACACCTCAGTTTTTTCTCTATTTTTGGCTTCTCTTGCAAACTGTCCCAACCAAAGCTTTTCCCTCCCCACAATCTCATGGTTGAAATACATTCCTGCTTTCACAAAATGGTGATGCTCGCACAAATTTTAATTTATATCTATATGTTTTTCACCCCCAAGTTAATCCATCACCATTTATTTACACCCAAAGTCCACCCAAACATGGGCAGCAGACTTTACTAATTAGTTTTAATGGCCAAATTTAACGTGTTTTGATGCGGGGCTTGAGAGATTACCCTGACTGGATGCGAGGCCTTTACGCTATCAACTCAGAAATTCATGGTAAGAGATGTCCTCACTTGCATTGGCTTGACTTTGAATGCTGTTGAGGATATTATATGGTGTGCAGCAGCATCAATGGGCAGGCTGCATATAAATGATTTATAAATTGATAAAAGTTTGACAGTGAAACCCCTGATGTTTTGTGCATATAAATTTTTGTCCCTAAAATGTATAGTATTAATTGGTCCCAAATCATGGCAATTGTCAGCATGTAGCTATTTTTAGAGACAGTTCTCTAAGCATTGGGAGTGTATTAGACGTAGTAGTTCTTGAAGCGCTTGGTAATATTTCTTGCTAACGCTGAGAATGTTGACATTTTTTAAATGCCACCAAAGAAAAGGACAGGTTGAAACAGACCTACTTCACTAACTTCAGCCTCAAAGTCAAGAGCGCAGTAGCAGGCTTATCCATCACAATGCTGGATGCCTCCCATACAAGTTGATTGAAAAACACAACAAAAAAATAGTGTCGCTCACTTCTGAATCTTGCTTTTAATAATTAATGTAAGAATTGGCTGTGTTATGATAAGAATTGCGTATCATAAATCATGTATGGAAGCACTAAAAAGGCGGGATTCTAGACTTGAAAGTGATGCATGATGGTTATAAATAAGGTATGTTTTAAAAAGATATGACAGGAATTTAGGAAATTTTAATTACAAAAAAATGAACTTCATTGATGAATAATCATTTTTCAGGCTCATATACATCTCCCAGACCATACGCAGCCAGCTGATTATAGCGATGTTCAACCAAACTCATATGATCCAGACTTTATATCACAGATAAGCACTAAAATGCAAGTACCAGACAGGTAAGAACAAAGTTGGTACTTACAGTGTAAATTTATAGCTAATATAGAAGCAAGGCAAGTTTTTTTTCTGTCCGGTGAATCAGGAATGATTACTGATGTACTGACATATTTAAATTGTTTGGAGATAGAGGGCTGATTGTGGATCATGTGCTAAAACTCAGACATTGTTGCAAACCAAGGGTGCATTGAGTAAAAAGAAACTTCTAATAACTAATGCATCAGTTAACCAGCATCAGGTGTATAATATTATAATCAATGTCTGTCTTAATCCTTAGCAAGGCAGTGGCACATGTCAGGGCTACTAGGTAGCAAAGTGCTTATCAGTGCTTCAGTAAGTGAAGTCACCGTGTAAGGTTATGATCACTGCATCAGGAATGTTAACCTCTTGCCTGTGTAAGGGTGACAACCCTTTTATGTAATTTTTGAATTCATGACCAGAGATGATTTAGATGCTTGTTACTTCTAGGACTGCCTTACCTGTACTTAAATCTGTTGTAGTAAAAGGTGCATAATTGTTTGAAATATTTAGTTAATATATGATGATGAGGATGACAATAATTGCCTTGAAACTCAGTGGTCTATTAACTGATATTTGAAAGGTTTGATTTTCATGCATCGAAACATTCATATGGTATGAGATACCTGGTACATACAAGTGGAGTTCAGCACTTTGGAGAAATTGCACTGGTTCACATGGGATAAACAAGTAGGGAAGGAAGAAATGCAATAATTATTTTTCAGCTGTCATGAACATGTAATGTAGAGTAACCAGCTTAAAATGATAATTATGGTATGTTGATTTTACCACAATAGAATAAGTGTGGCGGGATATGAGAAGGAAAGTGGTTATACCAACCCCGAATTGCCTGCAGCAACACAGTTTGTGGGGATGACAGTACCTGACAGAATTGTCTTAGCAGGTGAGAATCTTGAGTGTGTAAAGAAGTGGTCCACTGAGTTCTGTCCCACTTATGATGCTCACACTCCATTCTTTCCCTTCTGTCAACAATTTTGTAGAAGAATGTGATGTTATAAATGTTCCTTATAAGATCTGCAATAATGGCATCGGTCAGACTTGTGGCTAAAGGCAGCTGACAGTTCACTGCATTCCTGAGCATGAGGCTATCACATAATATTGCAAAAAAAGAAAGGTGCCAGTAGGAAAATGTAATAAATAGAATCATAATGGCATAAGTCACCGAATAACAGGAAAAGAAACAGGTGTTTTTATTTTTATATCTCAGAAGAGTCAAATATGACTTATGCCATTAGCGTGGAGCAGTGACGATATGACTTTTATCGTTGCCGTCTTCACTGAAATAGATATAAATTTGGTTCATTAGTATAAAGAATTTGCCATCTAGCACTTATAGAGTCTCCAATATGCATTGAGTTCAACTGAAATGTTAAGTTCAATCAATGTAAACATCTGAAACATTGGCAAAATATTTTGGCAACAACTTCATAGCACCAAACGCAGAAATTTTTTATGTTTTCCAGAGCCTGACAGCATGGCATGTTTTAGATACAGTATACAGTGTATATTTTTCATCTTTTTTTTTAATCACTGTTTGCTGCCTTCATTATGGTTAACTGTGAGAGGTGCATCTTTGAAAATACTGGTGTTTTATTTTATAATTCTTCATAAACATTTCATCTCATGCCAGAAATGATTCAAATGAGAATATTCAGTTTTTTGGGGTTCTTTTTTTATATAAGAGAGGCACAAGCTTCATTCTAGCCAACCTTCTTCATTTCTGTGCCTGCAGATTGCGAAATATTTTTTACATATAATTAGTCTGTCATATTTTCTTAAACTCTGAGCCATATATACTAGTGTAAAACTTCTTAACATAACTATGTAACCAGTGGAAGAGAGGAGTTGTGCAAGGGACAGCCCACCAGCACACAGTTACCAGCTTTACCCCGACATGAGCATTCCCTACACTTTGATTTTAGATGGAAGCAGTTCAGATCGTAGCTGGTTGAGAGGTTGTACCCATCAGCTGTTTTGAATTCAGCATTTGAGTTTTTGTTCCAGTCTTCAAATATTCCATACGTGCACAACTGACATAACTCAAAACAGACCACCCTCTTTAGAGACCAGGGGAATTTTACTTCCAGAAAATGTTAACTCAAACCATAAAGACATGTTAAGATTATTAGACCTGCTTTGACTTATCTTTCTTTAGAAAAAAAAAAGCAAAAGAGAAACGACGACATGAAATTTTATGCAGTCTTAGACTAGAGAACAGTTTTGGGTTCTCGTACACTGAATGTCCTGGTTCTAGAATTCATCAATGGGCCCTTTTTTGCAGATAATTTGATAACTAATAGACACAAGAGCAAAATACAGTGTGTTTAATTCAGACCGTGTTGGACATGATGTTTTTTCCTGATTTGATTATTTCCGTTTAGTATTTGCATTTTAAATTTTTTTGTGATGTTCAGACATTTGCATCTGATATATTGTTTTTTCTTAAACATAAATGGTGGCATTTAAAGTCTGGAAGAGTCTTTATAAACACATTGTAACCTAAGCATGAATCTATAAGTGAGAGACTTAAACTCCACTTTAAAAAACCAAGGGATATTTTTTAAAATAAATATTGAAACACCATTTGTGTAGGTCAGTGTAGTCATCTTACAGGTTCCATGCCATAAATTGTAAATAAGACTTTGGAGAGGGGAGGTGTCTTACATCAAAGGAACAGTTGAGTTTTTGTGGGAGAGTTCAGGCATGTAGTGAATCACTGAATGTGTTCGAGAGGATAATACTCTTTCCATGTTAAGCTTGGTAATAATCATTCTTGCTTCAGTTTAGTTGCTCTGCTGAAGTATGTGTTCTTTATCTAGGTTTGATAGTATTTAATGTCTGTTGGCACAGTCTTGAATGGAAAGATAAACCATCCAAGTAGAACTGACACATGTTACACGGTATTAGAAAGGATGACAATGGGAGTCTCTCTCTCCCTCCCCCCCCCCCCTTTCTTTTTGAGAGAAGCTGAAAAGAAAATCATAGACTCACGATTTGGGCCATATGGGCAAATTAGCTTTTGTTTTCACTGAGAATTTTCAGGGACGATGCAAGGATGAGAGTAGCATAAGTTTGGGTCACAGACCATAATAACCCTTTTTGCTCGTGCATTGAAATGGCCACTGTGACATTTTGGGAAATTTACCACAAATAAGTAACAAGGAAAAAAAAAAAACCACAAACTGTTGTGAGTATTTTGGCCATATGGCCCAAGGCAACTTACAAAAAGTTATTCATCGGGTCGGTGTGGAGGAAGTAAACCATGATTTTGAAGGCGCTATACCATAATGTGGCCACGTCTTAATGCAGGAAATTACATACTTGTGTTGATAGGGAGTTTATTTACAAACAAGTAGGAAGTCCCATTACGCAGGATAAACAGATTAAGGTGATCGTTCGAACCGATTGAAATGAAATTCACAGTGTGCAGCTCTAAACATTCAAGTCCTACAATATTGCATCTCTTATTCTATTATTAAGTCAACTCAGTGACAGTCATATCTTCATGTCTTTGATTCTTGGTGCTTTTGTCTTCTTGATTGGTAGGGGACAATCAACATCTAGCTCTGAAACATGACCTGAAGTTAGATTTGCCAGCTGCTAGTCAGAAAATTGCCACAGACAACATGTCCTATGTAGGCCTTATCACACCTCCTAGGACTTTAACCCTTGAGGAGCGGTTCCCAGTGGTGGAGGAGACTGATGACCAAAAAATGATGGCTGCCCATGGAAGTGGGGTTACTAGAAGTCATTTGACAGGCAATGGGCATATGTAAGTGGTAGTTGGGAAATACATGGATAACTTTGTTTCTGTATTTTGGTAAATTATATGCTGTTTTCATGTAATCAAAACAGCATTTTCACTCTATTATAATAAGTTTTATTTACAATATACTTGTCTTGATTTTATATGCTTGTTACTTTCATTGATGAAGATTTACAGGTTAAATGTTGATTTTGTGATCGTACTGCGGACTTATATGCATTTTCATACATTCATTGACATAACTGCGTTCAGTTTGCAGTCAAAACATTATATCAGGTAAAACAAATATTCCTGAAAGCAGAATTACCTAAAAACAACCATAGATTGGAACTTTTGCAATGAAACAATTCACATGAATTGTCAGATAGTGTATTGCAGAACATGGATGCATGGACAACCAAATATTTAGGTGATTTGGTTGTACTTTTTAATGACTCTTTCTATAATTTATTATGATAACAGCACAAATGTCTGAATTATTTCCTTATGTTTTTGAATAAAGTGGTACGAAAGGGTGACTCAACCATGCCAGTGAGCTAGAAGCAAATGAAATAAATTGAAAATTCCTGAATTTCTCTTGGAGACTCAAACTGAGTATTCATGCATTGATGAAAAGTTAGTTTGCACTTATCTTGTCATATACCATTCAGGGATCAAAACCTTGAAGCAATCTAGGACATGTACAATTTTATACATGTATCATGCATCTGTTAGAAAAAAGAAAGCTCTAATTGAGCAAAAAGTGTTGTTTGTAGATGCGCTTACCTTGAAAACGTAAGTTCTTTCCAGGTACTTCTCTCTAGTGGCCCTGGGTTAATGCACAACTATAATAATTTAGTTTGCTTTAGGAGGCCAGGTAGACTTCAGCATGGTGCAGAACTAACCTTTTCACCCTGAATTTTACCATTACTAACTCTTTTGTGGTTGTTTTTTTTGTTCTCCCAGAAGTGGGCCAACACCTTATGACCCGGGTGTCAACTTGCATGACTCTGTTCTACTCAATGAGGAAAATGAGGCAACATTACTTCGGACTCAGGTGAGCTACATGTTCAAATCATCTGGTCAGATTAGCAGCTTTAATCATCACCTCTGATATGCAGACAGAAAAAGAAGGGGATATAACAACTGAGATCAGAGTACTAATCAGAATTCAATGACTTATTTTCCTTATATTAAGTCTAGCTAAGCTTTGCAAGAGAATCTTTCGTAAACTCTTTGAACCAATTAACTCTTTGTGTGCTGATAGCCAATGAATCAATTCTTTCTATTCTTAAATGTTCTGTAGTTGGTCTTCATTCATCTCCCCCACTGTTTTCTTCCTGTATCGGCAAATGTGGAAAAATTCATGGCACACAAAGAGTTAAACACCGGAAAATGAAATGTTTTTACATGCAATGGACTGGAAAAGGTAGGAAGGGAGGCTATAAAACGTGGCATGGCAAAAGAATAGTTTAGATGCAAAAATTGTCCTTTGCTAACCATATTAATACAAATATTTACTCAGAATTTTATCTGTCCATTGCAAACTAAATTATATTTAGGGAATGAGGTTGAAACTGCATGTGTCTAGGTTTTGGAGTTACCTTGTGATTCTTGGGGAAATGTTGCTACTTGCTTTTACATATACACTCAAAAAGGATTGCTTTGAAGTAGCACAATAGGAGTGGCGTTTATCAGCCACTGAACTTTACCTGAATCATCAAGTGTTTATTTAACTTCATCCTCTGTTGTTCTTCATCATACAGGTGGCCAAACTGACACGACGGGTGCAAGTGATTGAACAAGACAACCAGAAGCGAGCCAATCGTGAGCTGGTTATGTACCCACTGATACTGGGCTACTTTTTATGGAAGATCCTGGGTTGGTTCACTAGGGACAGATAAAATGGTGGCAATACTGGATGGAGAATTTGTTTATAAAAGAATGATATGAATGGTTGGATGAATTGGGGAATGGGAATATATTGTCATGCCAATGTAATTATCCATCACAATTTTCCTAGTTCTGAGAAAAGTGACTAAAACTCTTTTATTAAGGTGAAATTTTTAGATTTTTGTTTTGTTTTGTCTGCTGTTTTTAAGGGGGGGGCGCAGGTCCTGAAATCGAAATTAGGCTTAAAAATACCGATATCGCGATTTTGTACTTTTCGGTTAGTTTATCCATTTAGGAACACTATTTTACTAACCAAATGTCAATTTTGAATGTTTATAACCCTAAAATATGCCTTTTAGTGAGGTAGGGGGTCAAGAAAAAGGCACAAGAATCATGCCATTGGGCTGCAAAATTAGCCCTAAATAACATCTTAGTGTCGCTATCAAAACCCCTGCTCCTCCGTACACATCTGTCATAAGCCATTGGTGGTTTGGAAATCATTATTGAGGCTCAGCACACCAGTACTGATGACTTTAGCTATGTGTAACACGTTTCAATAACATTTTTATTGAAAAAAAACTTTCAAATGCGATTTTCTCGAAATGGCACTTTTGATCAGTGATTAGTGAACTAGTTTTTTATTTATTGACCAATTGGTATAAAATTTGGCTAACAACATGTTTGAACAAATCAAAAAATTCATCCAGAAGGAAATTTGTTTAACTTTTCATTTTTTTTTTTTTTTGGTTGAATTTTTTTGTGATAGAAAATAAGAAAAAATGGAATTCCGCTACACACCATTTTCAAAAATTTATAACAAAAGATCTGTCAAAGATACCAAAATTCCCTTCAGTATAAAGTTTTTAATTGGATTGAATAAGACATAAGAGAAGTTTCAAATAAATCCAGTAAAATTTGGCGAAGCCTATCTATATTGAATTTGGTACTTTTTGGGGACTCAAAATCCAAGATGGCGACGCTACCATGGCAACAATATGACAAATAAATTTTTGTACATTTTTTTTCTGCTAATTCAGACATCCTGAATTCGATTATAATAGTTAAAATTGTCTATTTCTCATAATAACAAAAATCGCCTCCAGGACCCGCACCCCCCCTTAATGCATTATTGCGGATAGGGATAGAAACACCTTTTATTTTTCTTTTGGACATGACAGTGTTGAGTTTGACCCAACACTGCATATAATATGAAGGTCAATGCAGTGTTCTCTTGAGTCTGAGTTAGATCACTTTCTTAAGGCCTAATGGATAAGCCCACAATATCATGGTTTGTGACATGGCCTTCAATTTTTAGTGTTTAGTAGCAGATAAATCTTGCGGATTCTTTGTAGGAAGCCCAACCGCATATCTTCATCTAGGCTACATTAAAAGCAGCATTTGGATTCGATGCAATGGCTGATAGAACTTACAGATGTGATTACGTTGATATTTGACCACCAATATGTAAAGAGGGGTCAAGGACGGAATTTCCAATCATGCTTTTTTTTTATGCTACACGATGAAAATGTATCTCAAAAAATGTTGATATAAATACTAGTAAAGACTGATTTTTGTTCAAAATGAATGTGTCCACGTAACTCTTTGTCAAAAATTGATGCAGTGCACCAAGTTTCATAATTTTTTATGGCATATGGCATAGTTTTAGCTGCTTACATGTTCACGGTCTAGCTCAATTAGAGTAAGATGGTGTGGAGATTTCCCTGAGCTTGCGCAGGCCTATCAACCAAGGGACAATCAGAGGCAGATTTCTGTATCACTGCAAGAGTTAAAAAAAATTACAGAGGGAAATTACATTACCCTAATATTCTTAAAGTCAGCCCAGCGAAAACTTCATTTTTCTCAAAAGTATAATGTTTGTACCTTGTGTATTTTGATTTGTGGCTCCTCAAGTGTTGCTTCCTCTTTTTTACCACATCTTAGAACTCATAATATGTAGGTAATTTTTTTTAAATTTTTTTTTTTACACGTAATTCTGAACAGTCAAAATGTAAAGGCTCGGGAGTTCCTTTTGAGTCAGATTTTAAAGTAATGTGCAATTTTGTCCAAGGCTGCCTTTGAACTCTGTGTACGATCCTGACGCAAATAATATGGACAAATTTAGGGTGTCTTAATCTTTGACAGACAGCCTTTGTATGAAAGCTTTATTGTTGTTCAAAGACGGGTTTTTCTACTGGCAGAACATGAAACGAGAATTGGAAGAAGGTTTAAACCTTTTCACGGCTTTAAAGAATATTCAGTAATGGTCATGTCTTGTTTGTTTGTGAGTTTTAAGGAGGTCACCATCTTTTCAGTTTCAGCAAGTTTATTGAAGCGCTGGTTGTTTTGATTGGGTGGGCTTGGAACATAAACCAGCTACCATAACATTTCTGCCTTGTACTTACTGTAGCATATGGTTGTGTTAGGTGCTTTAATGTGCTGGTTTCTAGAATTCCATTCAGCCAGTCAGACTTTAAGTGCAAATTAATGAGGGAAAAGATTGATAATAGTAGCATGTTGTTATTTGTTTTTGTATATGTTTGGTGAGGGGAGAGAGGGGATACTGATATGGAAATGAAGAAACAGAGAATTAAGAATGATAGACACAAATATTTTAGCCCATCCGTCATGTGGAGTATATTAATTTGACTACCATGGTGCCAGTGTAAACAATATATAGAGTTCTCATATGCAGTTTAAAATGGCCACAGATTCAGTTCAGGTGTTTTCGAATGTCTAGTATTATCCATTATTTGCTCGACTGTATCAAGTAAAACAACAGAAAGAAAAAAAAGATACAGGTAAGGAGGCCCTTAAGTCACTCTACAAGGTTGATTTGTAAACCTTGGAGCCCACAAAACCAACCTGGTGCCAGTGTAAACAATATAGAGAGTTCTCATCTGCAGTTTAAAATGGCCACAGATTCAATTCAGGGATTTTCGAATGTCTGGTATTATCCATTATTTGCTCGATTGTATCTAGTAAAACAACAGAAAAAAAAAAAGATACAGGTAAGGAGATCCCTAAATCACTCTACAAGGTTGATTTGTAAACCTTGGAGCCCACAAAACTGACCTGAGTTGAATGGTCTTCTCTTAGCCTTTTGAACTTGTTTAACTGGTTTTCGATATCTCAAGGAAAGAGTGTGTGGATGGAAGGAGTCAGATTGGTCTAGCAAAAAGGTGCCAAATGCTTGCTGAGTGATTCCGTGAAAAATATGGTTGAGACTTGTCAATATGTGAGTGAACAGCATTTATTTATGTCAGCAATACTGCACATCATTTGATGTCAGGATTCATAATATACGACATAAAGCTCTTAATTTTACGTCTTAGAGACAATAGGGAATCGTATACAGGCCAAGGACTCCTTTCTGGAAGGCACAAAAGGACACTTCCACATTTTCGTTATGATTTCTTTAGTGTCCTGAAGTCCTTCCACAAAGATTTTTTAAGTCCACAAACCTTTTCAATGAAATAAAGAATTATTTGCCAATAGAAATATTCTACTTCTGTGATAAAGTTTGGATTTTTATGTGGAGAATGTAGTTCCGTGTATATAATTATTACATGATGTCACTGTTCTGCAATAATGGCACATGTCAGCCAACTGGCGGTTCTTTGCGCTGCTGAGCATGAGGGCTATCAGGTAGTATTACAGTAAAAGAAATGAGCTATTAGAAAAATGTAACAACCCAATAGAATCATTACAGCATAAGTCACCAAATGACAGGAAAAGATACAGTTTTTTTCTTAATATCTCCAAATCATTAACAAAGAGCAGTGACAATAATTTGCTAAAACTAGCTGAATGTATGACATGTATGCTGTGAATAGTCTGGGGAAAAAGTATGTCTTTCAGTGTGGATGGCATTCCATGCTTGTTTGAAAATTGTGTAGCTGCTTTTCAAAACAAATTGTATTTCAGAATTGTCCATCACCAAGATGAAGATTTCCCGGTGTGCAAAGATTTCCCTAGAAATATGGCTTAATTTAATAATTACCTTGTCGACATCCCAGAGAATTGGCTCAAAATTCCAGTTTTTTTACAAGATGACATGGCTCATAGATTTCTCTGATTTCAGACATTCTGTGCTCTTGAATTGGGAATCAAATTTCTTTGAATTCAAGTCAAGTGGTCTGATTTTTTTTTTTTGCAAAGTTGAAGTTGATTGCAAATTAGAATCAGAGTTCAGGCATGTGAACAGAAATGAACTTCTGTATCAAAGTTGCATTGTTAAAAATTGCCGTGGTGTTCATCTTTTTCAAACAAAACATATTCAGGAATTTAAGCATCCCACCACAAATGAAGCATATAATCATGCTGGTCGGATGTTGATGTCGGTCGTCATTTTAAATTAGTTTAGCCCGGAAGAAATCAAGGACTTCTTTTGGTAATCTGAACCGAAATTTGCCAGTGTTTTACAACTTGAATACAGTATCTTGTCACGCTTGGCTTTCCTGTAAAGCAGAGGGACCCTTGAATATCTGCTGTTCTGTATCTTGGTGCCAGCTGTTATTGGAGCTTCGTAAAGAATCCTTGTGGAAGATCCCATCTGTTCTGATACAAGTTTTGAAAGTTAAACAACAGATGAGCAGGGTAATAACTATTTTAAAAGAACCTTCTGTCCCCATTCCCAGGTCATGATAGAGGATTGGCGAAAAGCACTTGAACTGGTTTAATTTGTCATTGGTTTGTTTATTTGTTTGCCTGCTGATCAAAAATGAGTGTGACACATTTATGTCTTTGACATTTTGCTTGCTTAAATTGTAGAATATCTGATACTGAGTGCAGTGAAAGCGTTCCAACCAAAAATTACAAATTTTGTCTTTTGTAGATATGGTTATGAGTATGACAAAGTGTTGGAGCATGTATGATGAATAATATATTGTTACATTATTTTGAGCATGAAATCTTTGTCATGGTTTAGATTTGCTTGCCGTATTATCAAACTTTTATCTTTTATTAAAACCTAGTCTGGCTCTCACTACTCTCTGCAGTTCCATTCTTCAGACACTTAAAAGATTTAATCATTGTTTTTCTAGTTATAAGACAACACATAAATATCTCAGTTTGCCACAATAACGTCTGTCAGTGGCTCAATTTTTTATGAAATAACTCTAGCATACAGAAAATGATCGAATGGACTTAAGATGCTTACTGGTTTCTTGCACAGCAAATTTCAGTCACACTACACAGGTATGAAAGTAAATTGTTTTGATGTGTCATTGTGGAAAATGGATTCTAAAATGTTAGGAAAAGCTGAAAATGTTAGAATGTGGTCATTATACTTTTCTTAATGACAAACTGTTGCTTGTTTATTTTTTCTTTATGTTCTCGTAAACATTTTTCTCTTTCTTTTCTTTTTAAAATCAAATTTATGAATGCATCACATACAATATATTTCATTTTCTGGATTATTGTCTATGAAAGTAGGAGTTATGGTGTGTTCATGGTGTTCATAGTACAAAATGCTTGCATTGGTCCCATAATGTAAACTTTTGTGCACTGTGTTCCATTTTTTTTAAACATACCAGCTGATGCCCAATGTTTTATATAATTTGTAAAACATCATATGTGTGGGTGCATGGGAAGACCCTTCACATCTGCCCAGATATGAAAATGAGTTATTGATTGAACTTTATTTTACATTTATTTCTGAACATTATGCACTTTATTTGAGGTCAATAGCTTCATTAGTTCCAGAGCTATGAGCAAAAATGTAACCTTACCCTGGGGATTGAAGTTTCTGAGAAAATCGAGTTTGAAGGGGCCCTGCAACAGTAGCCCTGGCCTTGGCCTATTGCTAGTTGGTTGGATGAGATTCAAGGTCTTCATATAAAGTGATGTGAATCAGGAATCAAATTCTGGTCTGTTAACATGGCTAAAAGATCTATGTGGCCCAGAGCTTCATTCTTCGTTGCTCATCTTTGAGTGAGGAAGAGTAGACTAGATCTAGATTTAGTTTAGTTAGTAAGATTGTGGTGTATCAGTTTCAAAAGCAATGCAACTTTCCATCATCATTCACTGATTCCTCTCCATCACTGCTTGAATCATTGCTGGTGGGGTTGCCGGAAACAAAATAGTCATTGATGAGTTCCGACAAGGCATCTGAATCCGTCTGATTTAAGTTCGGAAGCTTTGCAATATTGGCATATGATGAACTCATGGAGGCTGCCGTTTTGCGAAACGAATGCTAAATCGGGAACCGACGCATCGGGTCAAGGGAAAAATGTGAAGTTATTTTTAATGTTTCACGTCAAAAACATCTTTAATATCAACAAAATGTTTCTGTTATCATTCTGAAGTGGAAGACGGTCATGATTTATTATTCTGGGGCGTAAAATTACTTTCAAAAGAGGATTAGATCTGATTCTTTCCGTGTAATTCAACTCTTTACCTTCGTAAACAGGATGCGCAGCAATTTTAATCCTAGTTGATGTCTGCGCACTGCCTTTTGTTTGAAAGTACAAAGGATGACCTTTCATTTGGTGTGTAATATGCTATAGTATGTTGAAACTGAGCGCTTGGGGGTGTAGTCTGAAAGATGCGAACTGGAAACGCAACTGTGTTCCACAGCGGTCGGCATTCCCGAACATGCGTGTCAGCAATGGGTGCCTTACTAAAATCATTTGAAAGATGTGTTAAAAACACAATTTTAATATTAAAACTTATATCAGATGAGATATAAATGAATGAACTTACTGATTCCTTCAAAATCTCAATTTTGACCTGATAGTCGAAGATCGACTTTAGAAGGCCCTAGGTCATTTCTAGCTTACGCGAGATCCGACGGGTTTTTCTATGCACCCACACATAGGTGGAACACATTTAACTAACAAATGTACATTGTTACCCACCTATCCAAGAGACACAGACGTAATGACAGTAATGCTTGTTACATAATTGCATGGTTTATTTATCTCTGTTCTGTCTATACTTTTAGATAAGCATAGTAGAGTTCATTCACATCTTTTATCATTGAAAGAATGCAGGATTCACACCTGCTTGTTGAATGGAACTTTAGGAGAGTGGAAACTGAACTGGATGAAATTATCTCTTGGTGCTTACAAGAGTTTAAAACTCCTTATAAAAATGACCAGGTCGTTTTGCATACAGTAATTTATAAATGGATTGTTAGTAATGTTTTACTAGTCCACCAATACATTTCTGACACTTTAGTTACACAAAAGACTGTGGTATGTGGTTTTTATTTGTATGTTGTTTTTTTTTTTTCATTCAGACTTTGGCTTATTTTATATTATTATATGATGATTTTGTCATAATGTGTCTATTTGCTGCTTACAAATAAATGTTCTGATATAATTTTATTTTTAAGGTTTAAAAATATCACACATATTTTTCTTTCTTTGGTGAAAATGACAGTTGTTTTTTGTTTTATAAAATTCAACTGATTTTAAATGCACATTTTTTTTTTCTTTCATGAAGATGACAGTACGATGAATAGTATCACTATTTTTCTTTGTTTTGTTTTATAAAATTCAACTAATTTTAAGGAATTGAAAATATTTCAGAAGTTTTCTACTTCACTTTGCTTATTTATTTCTTTATTTCACAAATTTATATCTGTTCTTATTCTTTTTTACAATCTTTTTTTTTTTTCATTATGTTGAATAATCTTTGTTTCGCTCAGATTTTCTTTCAGCAATTATGGTTACTGCAGCTATATGTGGCTAAAGCTAAAGATGATATCATTGAGTCCCTCTGCTTGTGTGGGTCAACATACATGTACTTCCGAATTTTGATTTTTTTTGTTTGTTTGTTTGTATCCTTGCTCATAAGGAATGCAACTACATGCCTTATTCTCATGTTTCTTTCTGTTAAAATTATGTTAGACCTATCTTGTTTAACTATACTTACTTCATTGTGTAAATTAAAAAACAAAAGAATGATTAAGTCAGAGACAGAATACCCACAATTCCATTTAGTGTAGAAAGTGAGCTAAATGTTTGTTACAAATTACCGTAGTAATAATAAGTAAAAATATTGCGCCTGTACATACATGTACTTATGTTCCCAAGACCAGGAGGATGTGGCAACTGATTTTGTCATGACAAAGGATGTGTTCAGCTTTTGAAGATGAGATTAATACTGTTAAAGAGATCCCACGCATGGAAAAAAAAAAGATGGAGGAGTAGGTTATTATATCATTACTGCTCTACACTAATGGTACAAGTCATTTTTGATACTTTTGTAATATGTGTGTTATGATCAAAATGTTTCTTTTCCTGCCATTTTCCTATTTGCACATTTTCTTTTCTGATCTATTGTCTGATAGCCTTCATGCTCAGAAATGAAATGAACTGTCAGTTCCCTTTGGTACAAGTCTGACATATGCCATTATTGTAGAGCAGTGACAATATGGATATGCCATAGATGTTGAAGCACATTTTTCTCTTTAGTTTCAGTCACCTATAGTTTGCACTGTAACGTAACCCAAAATAAGTCAAATTGATACCAGTGCCAGCAGAATATGATACTGTTAACAAACGTAACCAAGAGTATTTCCCTGAATGAAGCTCGTTATTGTATACTGTAGCATTGGCCCCCCCCCCCACCTTATAATGGCAAGGTTCTGACTCTCTTTCATCAACTTTTGAGAAATTGATGATTGAACTTGAAGTTTCATGAGCTCATAGCATTTAGGGATGCAACTTTTTTCTTTTTAGTAATACATATGTACATCTACTTACAAATTACACACCGAACCCGCTTGATACTTTGACACACAATGGAGAAAGCCTGTAGAAATTGTGTGTACTGTATAATTCAGTTCAGCCAAAAAGTGGCCAGAGAACCGTAGCATTCTGTGGGGATGAAAAGCAATACAGACTATTTCCATGAATGAAGTTCCTTGTAGTATACCATAGCATTACTAGTTTACAGCGCTGGAAAGTTCATGACATTTATTATTTTGTTTCTGCCATACTCTAGTAGAAGAACAGCTGAACACCAAACAAAACATTGTGCACATCGTTTGTTTGCTACCACCTTTTCTTTTCATTGGGATAATGTTGAACTTAGTAAGCCTTGTCTGCCTGAGAGAGACAGTCCTCTGAGCCTCGTGTGAAAAGTATGAAATTAGCGAGTCTACATTGTATATATATATAATGAATTTTAAAGAGATTTGTTAACCTTTTTTTTTTCCGTTCATTTCTTGATGTTCATTGTTCGATTAATTAAATGTTGAAACTGAGCAGAGTATTTCAGAGTTTTATTTTGCAGTTCTTGTTTTTGGCTTAGCAGTATTAGTAGTGATGGAATTCATTATAAACCAGAGTGGTATGGATGGCAGTAGGGCTTAATGTGTCTTAAAAGGAAACAAACACACAAACCCGCACAATGCAGACACTCATACACACACACACACATGCGCGCACCAAACAAAAAAAAAATAACAAAAAAAGCCCTACATTATTATATTAAAATTTGTTGCTGAATTATAGGTAATCTGTACTGAATTATAATACATGTATAAGCAATGTGAATAATTTAAAAGTTAAAAAAAAAAAAAAAAGGGAGCAAAACAGGAAAACTTTGTGACACAATGGTCGAGCCTACCGTAAGTTTAGGGTCAATCTTGCTCAAGATACAGCCGATGCCTATTCACCCTGAACCAAAATATAGTGATCAAGATTTTTTTGATTTTTTTTTGGTATATTCTAGATTTTGTCCAAGATCTAAAGAACTAGATCAAATGAAATACCAAGATATGATTAGCAAGGATTGTGACACAGAAAAACTCACGGTTGAATTAAAAGAGGTCGTGCACTGGCTACCGGTAGAAAAACGAAATGATCTATCGGCCTAAGCTGGTTACGCTTCCTCACAAATATAATGTACATGTACAAAAATGCACCACTTATTTAAGTGGTCGACTCCCTATGTACCATCACATCTTAGATAATATGTCTGTCTGTCTCTCTTTCTCTCTCTCTCTTTCTCTATCCCGGAGTTTTTGAAGACAGTTGGCGCGCCACAGCAGACGTATCGCAACCAGCTTCCTCCATTCCTCCCGGTTCTCAGGCGCTCTTAGGCAGTTGCTGGGTGTGAGACCATTAGATCATCTGCAAACACTAAAAAGTTTAAATTCCAAAGATATCCCTGACAACCAGGGGTGAAAAATCTTTTTCTTTTGGAGGGCCTTAGATATGAAATTCTCTGCCTCTGTCTTCGAGAGAGAAGGAAAATTTTTATGACTTTTAAACATCAGCTGAAGAGTCATCTTTTTGCTCTCTGAATGTCCATGAAGTTTTATGTTGTTTTTTTTCCTGAGTATATGAGATATGATATAGGATACGATATAACTAAAGCGCTTGAAGCCTGGTTGTTAATGGGACAGGGCGCAAAATAAATACTATGTACCGGTAATATCAATTAAATCCAAAGTTTGATAGATGAAAATCACTGGTGTTTAAACAAAAGGGAGTGGATACGTATGTTGTTGGAATTGTGACTGAAGACGAAGATTAGTGATGGCGACGTTGAAGTCTCATTCTTTAGAAAAAGCTCAAAAGTTGACAATAAATTTGTTAAACCCCAGGTAGAAGACATTGCCTCAGTCCCAAAGACAGACATCCATGCTATTCTACCCCCCCACCAGTTGCTGTTGGGACAACATCCAGGACCAAATCAGGCATTGTATTTGACACTGACTTTTCAAAAATAAAACTTTGGTAAATGTGACTTTTTGCCTCACCTGCTGTGACTTTTTACCCAACTGTGGACAAGAAGCCACAACTTGACTTCAACTCAAAAAATGCTTCCAGGTAGCAGTTTTCAATCAATCTTTTTTAAAAAGTTTACCCCATCAAAGTATTTGTTATTGGTCTGAGTATAATATTGTATTGTTTTGATCAGTTTTAATCTTATGTAGAGAATCACTAGTTAAAGTGATTTTGTGACTTCTAGCCCCACCCTCCCCTACTATTAATAAAACACACACACACACACACACACACACAAAATTATGGCCATATCACAGGAATTCACCGCTCTCATAGATGTATGGGAGTGGAGAGTCTGAGGAAACTATGCACAATGGACCGAGGGTGGGATGGCCAAAACCGAGTAGGCCTACTTTTCTGGTGCATTTCCCACCGGCTCGAAATGATGTGAAGAAGCGGGTCTGTCCTAGGACAATTTACTTTTGCTTATTGTTCCCACAAGACGGTAAAATAGTTACAGCCCTTCAGTATGAACTTATCCCTGAGTAGTTTCAGACCTATGACTTTGAGGTAAAAAAAAAAAGATGAAATAAAAATTGTTCACCACCGATATGAGGTGATTTCTGAGTTGTTTCAGATACCTATGTCTTACAGTATCGCGCTCGGTTATCTTATAAATCGCAAATGCGACGTAACCTACTTGTAACGGTACTTAAAAGGTCCAGTGTATATTATATGTAAGAGAATGGTTTCTTCTCCACCACCCTGCCCCCTCCAACAAAGAATCAGGGAGGAAGAAAGAAACAGTAGATACTAGAAGGAGAAAAGGTGAAATTGCTGCTCTTGTTTGAAATTTAAGAAGAGTTGAAGGTCTGATGCCAAAATCAGTTGAACTGCATGCATTTCCACCTTTCTCGCGTTTAGTTTTCTTATGGTTCGGTCTTCGAGCTTGGAATGAAATTATGCATTGCCATTTTTTGTTGTTGCTGTTGTTGTTGTTGTTTGGCTCTCGGTGTTAAGAACAAAGACTGGATGTGGAACTTTCATCAGGAAAATAGTTTCATTGTTTCTCCTGCTCTATCTGGCGCCAGAGTCACAAGACAGAAGCCCCGTTTGCCCACGCAGGCGGTAACAACAACATGGGCTTTCAGTTCAAGATATTCATAATTTTCTCTCACTCTTATCTGCTTTTATTCAAACGTCCACTCTCAAGGATGCTTTATATACTGAAGTGTTCATAAAGTACCGTATGCACTGTAGGACTACACTTGGATATAATTTATATTATTATACAGATGCCCACGCTTGTACCGGTGGTAGCTTTATTACATAGTACGCATTTTTTTGTCAATAATAATTATCAGTGTCAATAATAATTATGGATTTGTGTCCATTGGGTGTCCACCTTGACCACAAGGGTCGCAATAAATCTTTTTTTTTTCTGTTTGTTCTTCGTCACCCATTCAGCCCTCCTGTCTCTGTTTGCAGCTACAAGTATTTCCTTCACTCCAAGGCTGAGCGCACTGATGCGCAACAAAGAACTTGCATACATTATTTTTTCCCCATCTTGTGCCACTTACTTCCGGGTTGGGCGACAGGGGAAGTGACTCTCATAAAGATTCCACCATATTGAATACAAAACAAATGCGCGAAAGGTGCAAGTTGACTTCCTCCTAGCAGACTATTTGCACCTGATGAAGGCAAGAGGAAGGAAAATACCGAAGTGAGAGACGATTTGTGAGATGATAGCGGTGCAGGATTTTGTACGAGAAACATGGGAGGACTTCAATTCCCCTACTACTTCTACTTTCGCCAGCAAAATGGGCGTGTGCCGTCAGACTGTTTCAAGTCTGGAGGAGGTGAGGAAATGATAGTGAAACAGCTTGCCTGTCTATTAATGCACTAGTTTGTTTACACTAAGAATGTAAATCACTAAATGTCTTGTCACACCTCATAGACAAATTATTTCATGAATACAGTACAATACTAGAAAGTTGAGACTGCTCATCACTAATTTTTGGTCACATACAATAAGAAATGTTTCTTGCTCAACATCTTTTCCCCAATAATTAAATTGGTGACCAGCAGAGGCTTGTACATAGCGTAGTATTCCACACTGCCATAGTGGAGTCAGTGATATTTATGTTCTGAAGAGAAATTCCTGGTCATAAATAGGTGTCGTTTGATTTGGAACTTACCATTCTTGAACTTTTAAGTTAGGATGATTAACTCAGTGTAAATTTTGCCAGTAGGCCTTAAGGCCAGTATTTTCATACACAAATATGTATTTCATAATCATTCAGATTTGAATATCCCAATGTAACAGTATGGGGTAGGAGTACCATATGACTTAAACACGGGCGAATATTTCATGCTCTGTATGTTAATCGCCGAGCTACACTCACTATAAAAACATCCACCTAGAGGACTAACTTGCTAGTGGGGCACGGCCCCCTGTGACCACCTGCACACAGACACTCCTAAAGTCGCATCCTTGTAATATTCCTATTGTGAAACTCAAATGGAAATCCTCCCAAGAAAATGATTTATTACTGATCATTTTCTTTGTTGTGTAGATGTATTTTGACAACTGATAATAGATTTAAACTGTACCATTACCATGACTTGGCATCAAGGTTACAGGAATAGTAGAATGGTAGTGGATAACACCCTGTTTTGAGTATTTGATTAGAATTTAAGAATGGCAGAAATAAAGCTTTGGGGCTTGGCACAACTTATAAATGTCAATAAGTTTTAAAATGCCATGAGAGGCATGAAATCTTATCCCCTGTGAGCACACTCGGTTACTCGAGATTGTGCAAGTGAAAGACTCCGTGGAGTGTTTTTTGGGGAATATTGCATTCAGTACGTTATTCATGGAAAATCCATGTTCAACTTACAGTTACATTCTCAAAGCACTGAGGAGATTCAGCACATCTTAGCTGGCAGAGAGTAAACTGAAGAAGGATATTACATACTTGGCTTTATATTTTATTTTGAATGGTTACACTCACAATATTAAAAAAAACAATGGATTGGATAGACCAAAAGCTATTTACTACAATCAGTAAAGTGCAGAAAGCAGGGTTTTGCAATTGACTTAGCTATTATAATAGGATTTGAGTGAATGAATTCATGTTCAGACAACTGTATGGTAATTTAACAACCACTACTATACCACTACTATACCAGTATCCCAGTGGTACTGAACCAACGGAGCACTCTTGTCATTTATGCGGAAGGGTCTGCAGGGCAAAAATAGGACTTATCAGTCACATGAGAAGCCATAAGTCATGAAAGAACAGTCTTTCCATTCTGTCCTCTGTGTCCTTTAGTTCTCTTTATTGTCCATGTGTTGAAATTCTCAACAATTTCTGTTCTTTATTCCTCTGGTGTTGTTAAGGTCATCATCATACCTGATGGACGAACTATTACTATACCATAATTAATATTTTCCCAGTCACTTCTAAATGAAAATTGAAATGTCATATTAGCAAATGGTAGATCTCTCAAAGTGAAAAACATCAAATGGCATTTTCACACTGGAGCTTTTACAGTCCCTTTTAAGTGAAACAGATTGTGTTGTGTCTTTTTCAGCCATTTGGTGAACATTGTTAAAATACTTTGAAGAATGCAGCAGTAATTTTTAAGAAACATGGATGCATTAATGATTTAATATATTTCACTTACAGTCTGAAAGTGGTAGAGGCTGCTCTGTCAGACTGAATGGAAGGTTTTTCCTATAGCTGCAAAATAGTTCTGTACAATAGAAAATTTACACATGAGTACAAAAAAAGAAGTAGTAGCAGAAAGTGACGTATAAATATTGTTGTATAATTTGTTGTTAACTTTTTACAGAATTTGGAGCCTTCTCCATCACAAAGCTGTTTATGTTTGTACTACCATATCGTTTGAGTTAAAAACTTGCAGGGTTGGTAAAAATGATTATATGGGAGAGCTGTTTGAAAGAAGGATGTATAATGTTAAAGATGGGATTGTGAATGAAATGGGCGGGCAGTTCGATGAATGAGAGAAGAAAGTACTTCTTGCAGGCCATAGCAAAGTGATATCAGACCAGGGAAGGAAGAGAGTAAAATGAGAGTCCTGTTTTATAATATGAGTATCTGAGAGAGATAAACACCGTCCAAAATGCAATTACTGCAAAATGCAACCGCTGCATAAAATGACACTATCGTAATTATTCCAAGTTACGTTAATTTAATAGCACTTTACTCTTATCATCAATTCAGGTGAAAGTTGTCTGTTGTGTCATTATTCCTTCAGACCTGCCAACCATCCAGTATATTACAGGACTGTCCTATATTTAGGGTGTTACTGAACTTTGTAGTTGTATTCTAATTTTCAGAGCAGCTTGCCTTCGTACAAGGTGTCCCTTATTCATTATTGAAATGGTCATTTACTTGGCAGGCTTGGTCTCTGTTCAAGAACAATATATGCTTCCCATGGAACATGTTTCATCAAGGAGCATGTATTTTTTAAAGAACAAGTCATCTTCTATTAAATTAATAAATTCCTGGGCCAAGCCAGTATTTACAATAAAGCATTGGCAGCAGTAACTGTCAGTCAATCATTTCATTGTCCCATGTCTTATGTGTGAACTTGCAACAGTCTCAGTCTGCTTCAGCTCAGTTTGCTTGCAATGCTACTTCCAGTGCTGTTTTATCAGAGCTTAAGATTAACAGTGTCAAATAGGAACATGGGTCTGACTAAATCCATGCCACACTGCAGCACAATGGACTGGAAAGATAATATTTTCTGAAAATACACTGAAGATAAGGAAAGCGTGATCACACATTACTAGAAAGGGGAAGTCCTAAGTTATTGTTCTGTTTCATGTGTTATTGATTTGCCAACAACAGTAGAAAATAGTACCAAGGAAGAATTTATTTAAGCAGTTTGGTTTTATACGTATCAGAACACATTTCAGGAGTTTCTGGGAAACCCATGGAGATAAAAGAAATCAGTTGTAAAATGTTACTATTGAGCTATTTCAAAGGACACTTATAATCTTTTTTGGGTAAAGCAAAAGCAAATTACAGAACATGTGAAGATAACAACACTGTCAAACTGATTATTTTATGATGTGAGGCCTCAGTGAAAATAGTTACAGTTTATATTAATGTGTAAAAATAACTTGATAAGAAAAACAACAACAACATCAGCACTCACTCAGTGTAGTTATGTTTCTTCTTATTTTCTGTTTAAGTTCGGGTCCCATTGAAAGTTGCATTGTTTGCTGTTCTAGTTAGAGCAGCATCCAGTTTCCAGTATTGTCCCTATGCTGTATGCATCAGGGCTCCTTATGAGGGAAAACATTAATGTTACAAAAAGAAAAATATCTCAGGTGCCCAGTGCTGAATATTAAAAAAAAACTGTAATGCATCAGTGTCACTTTGGGATAATGGGCAAGATGCTTTTATTATTAAATATTTTATTTCTAAGTTCTGATCCATGCTGAGGCTGCAGAGTATTTATTTATTCAATTTATTTATGTCTATTTATCATGAATGATAATATATTTATTATTGTTGTTACTAGTTGGCCTGTTGACTCAAAGAATCTACGGGTGTGATATTTGAAGTTGATTTTCTACCAGTATTGTGTAAAAGGTGAACAACCAAGAGAGCTGGACAAAGAGGTTTCCGATCATACTTTTCAATTATTATTTTACTCGACATGAATAAACACGTGTCTCTTGTTATGGCCAGAAAAAAAAATCGTAAATGAATAATATTAAAGACAAAACGATGTCCAAAATAGATGTGTCCACGTAATTTCATCGCAAAATCTGAGGCGTACACAAAGTTTCATAATTGCAACATTTTATGTGCTTACATACATTTTAACCCTGTAGCTCCATTATAGTATGATTTTTGAATTACTAAGACAAGCTCGATTTGAAACTGAGAACTGTCAATGAAATACACTGTAAATCGGTACGCAGAATCAATAAAACTGCGCGCTTGGCAGCACTGTTATTGCTAACCAGTTTCTAAAACAGAGTGGCAGGCGGGCTGGTTTGGCATTCTCAACCTCTGATTCAAAGATAAAACAGTTCCATTGTCTCCGTGTCAGATTTTATTATCTTGGCCCACTTTTTGTCCACCAGAGTTGTCAAACTTTATTCTTTATGTGTGCGGGATTTATTGCCCGTAAAATTTAGTTGATTCAGGCAGCATTGGCCTTGTTGGGGTTGATAAAGTGAAACTTGTATCATAGTATCACTGTGCTGTACAGCACATGTAATATCGCTGGTCCTATGGCACATTCGCACACTACAGAACAGATGACAGCTCTTTTTTTTGTCAAACAGAATATGGACTCATAGAAGATTTTTTTTTCTTCCATTAATTAAACAGGAGCGCAAAACTTCAAATATTTATTCTGTTATGAAATATGTATTTCAGTTAAGAAATGCTCGGTACATTTCAAGTAAACATTTTTTTTTTCACTCCTCCAGTCCTTGGCGCGGTTTCATAACCGGACCGGGGGGGGGGGGGGTGCAAAGCCAAGAGCAGAAACTCTCCCCAAATAAAAGCCTCAGCAACAAAGTCATGACAGTAGCAGCGATTTTATCGGTACTTCTCAAACAATAGCAATATAATCTTCATGTTGTAAATTGTATGTACTCTTCTTACTGAAATTTCTTCCACAGGTATGAAATCGTGAAGGATTCATTTTAATGTTATTTACCGACAGCATAATGGCTGTGAAGGAAAATCACATGTGGGTTCGATAAACAGAAATTGCGCTGAACGCACACGGCTGTGGCTTTCAGACTTTGCTCCTAGCCCCCCCCCCCCCCCAACCCTTTTTATAATGTATGTGTGTGTTTTATCACCGAGGTAGCGTGATGAGCTGGCCGGGGGGGGGGGGGCGGGGCTGCGATTCGTAGGCTGACAGGTTGGCTGGTTCGGAGACTGCAAGCTGATCTTTGCGGGCTGGTGCTGTTAGCACAATAATATACGTCTAATATACATCTAAAAAAAATATTAATTTGTATACTTATTAGCCACAGTGACTGCATGATTGTACCCACCAGAGTATCTCGTAGTCTTTGAGCCAGCTAAACAGTCAGCTTACCTGTCATTTCGTTCCACACCATAGAGCGTAACACCCCCCCCACCCCCCCCCCCCCGAAGCTCTGCCCATCCCTCCTATCTCAGCTGTATTTAAAAAAAAACGAAAACAAAAAGCTGTATGGGGGGGGGGGGGGCTATGCGGAGCGATTGATAGTAAATTTGCAGCAGAATGCACAGCGGGACCTGGCGACATGTTTTTGAGTGAACACACACGTTGAAGGGGGTCGATGAAAGAAATTGGAGCCTAAAGTTGGTGATTGCCAGAAAAAGGTTGAGAACCATTGCAATAAATCATAAAAGAATTGTAAGTGACGGGCTAAAAAAAACCGCAAATTTTCGATCCTTACAGACGCGCCTCACCATTGTTTGGTGTGTTTAGGTCTTTATTTTAGGAGGCTTGCTGCCCTCGGCATTCATACCTCACTTTTCTTGTTTTTATCTTTCTGGTTCTTGTTTCTGTGTGTTTTTTTTTTTTAGAATTTTGGCCGGATAGCGGCCTTGTTCGGCCTGCTATATTCGACTTTCAATTGCCAAGGTATTTTTAACGTGCACATGATTGTGCTCTCCGAACTTTTTGTCCTTAACCGAAAAGACTAGGGTGCACGATCCTACCTTCCATAGGATCAGGGACAGGAATTTTTTTTTTTTCCCCCGGTAAAAAATCCAACATACCTGAACTGAACCCGGTACCTTCGGCATGAGAGGCGAGCACCGTGCATCTAGACCACCCTGTCCCCTCACCATTGTTTGGTAACATGTGCGGTGTATGTGTAGAGAGTCGGTTTAATAAGTTATTGCCGTATTGTGGGTGGATTTTGAATTTGAGTTTGGGTTTAAGGGCGCGGCTGCACGATAACGGCCACTTTGAGTCTTTTGTTATCTTATTTTGGGCTAGTTTTCAACCCTCAGATTCCTATAAATAAAAATGAAGTTAAAAATCTAACGAAAAAGGCCCATACTGTAAAGTATGTTTATATGAATTCTGTACATTTGATAAAAATGTGTCAAATCAACTTGCAGTCTTCGGCCTCCCTCAGAAAGGACAGTGTGCGCAGACCCGGTTCCACGTCCATGGATCCGCAGGCATAATATTCGCGAAATCCACACATTCTGTTAAAATGTAGCTGACGGTTAGTTGGCAGCCACACGCAATGCATTCGGGGTATACATTGTGGGTCGGAAGCTCAGGCATCAGCGAACATTTGTGTGGATCTTGCAACCAGTCGTGCAAGTAAACTTGCAAGTCTGCCGAACGCGTAGAGCTGGGTTTTCATGTGTACGAAAACGTCAAAAATCCATCGAGTAGTAAAAAGGAAGACAAACAGAAATGCTGTTTCCGTACGCATGGAAACTCTTTCTTTTTACTACGTGGTGGATTTTTGAGGTTTCCGTTGTCGTTTCCGTTTCCGTACACAAATGCAAACACGGTTTTAGAGAAGATTGATCTACGGACAACTTCAAGACTGGTGGCGCTCTGAGACTGTTTGGTTTCGGTTTCAGCGTGAGATGTGAACTATGAAGTTAAACGAGACGCCGCGCACTTGCGAGACGGAAACCAAACTGTCTCACTAGTTCAGGCGCGTCAGAACTGCCTTGCGTCAGCTGGTGGACAGACCTCGCCCACTGAGTGAGAACAGGCGCGAAACAGACCTGACTTGGAACGCGACCAGCCTAAAAGTTAAATCAAGCAAACCTAGATGATATTTCCACTACGCAGTTTTACGCTACTCAGACTCGGTTTTCTTTTTGTTTTTTGTTGTTTTTGCAAGAATGAACTAGGTGATGGTTCAAGGGAAAGTTCTACATCATGCACACTGACATGACATGCATACGTTGATGTAAAATTGATGTTTGATAGGAGGGAGTTGGACAGGGGGGAGGTGGGAGAGAAAATAATAAACGATAAACATCTGTGGCGGCAGTGGAGATAATGTTGTGTGTTACTTTCACGGTACGCTGTATTTCTTTTTTTTTTTTTTAAATGACTTTTTTCTCGGAGCTTCCATTTTCACGTTATGACCAAATTGAGTTTTTGGCGACCTTAGCTCTTGTTTGTTCTGTATCTCCATTTTTTGGAAAACTGGAGATCTTTTAGTATATAGAAGAGGTATGACAAATGAACATTTTGGCACTTGTTCAAAATGCATTGTGGCACTAATCGAGCTGTTTCACAGTTTCGATTTATTCAAACTCCTTATCATTAATACTAAAACCGCAAACATTTAACGTGGCGTTTCTCAGTTGCGTAAAAAGTGGAGTTGGAACAAACAAGGACCGAGGTTGCGGTTTGTTGGCTCAAAATTTGGTTTTAATTTCGTTATGATGAGGATTAAGTTTTAACTAAGGGGTCACAGGAACCTTTTCATTGGCGACGCGGTTGATGACGTTTTCGGAAACTGGTCACGCTTTGGTAACAGAAGTCTTGTCGTGAATATTTTTGGTTACATGGCCCACATAAACCCTACTCTTTTTTTTTTTCTTCGTCTCGTCACTGAGCTTAAGGCAGTGGTTCTCAATGTGGACAATATCACCCCCGGGGGTCGATTTTGATTTCGAGGGGGGGGGGGGGGGCGAGAACGAAGAAAAGGGCGACAAGGGGTAAAAAAAAATTAAGGGGGCGATAGTGGGGTGTAAACATGAACGGAATTCGAGTTGTGGGCAAGCACGGGGGCAGCCACTGATTTGTTCAAGAGGATGCTCTGTTTTACAGTGAATAATCAATACGCCCTTTGTCATTGCAAGGCTTTGAAAAACAACATAATTTGTGTACAGTCTGTCTTTGTGTTAAAACAGTGTATCTGTGGGTTTGTGTAGGGATGTAGTTTTTTCCCGTTTGGGGGGGGGGGGGGTATGACAAAATTTGCAGCCTAAGGGAGCGATTACCTGAAAAAGGCTGAGAACCACTGGCTAGGAGTGAAATGGTTGAACATGCATCCCCCTCTTGTAATGGCAGTTTTGGCAGGGTGTGGTGTGCGTCGCGTTTGGCGCACCAGGGCATGCTGTTTGCACATTAGAACGTGAAAGATGTATGACTTGCGGGGGGGGGGGGGGGGGGGAGAAAATAAAGAAAAAAGTTTTAAAAGAAAAAAAAAACAAACAGTCTCGCTGTAGCTTGAACCTTATGTGTGTGTGTCCAGAGCCATCGTCTTGATCTTTGTGGAAACCCAGAGGCAGTTTAATTTTTGGGTTTCCCTTTTCTTGCAGGACACAGATGGTATCAGATACATGTAGTTAGTACTCTGTAGATCATACATAAAGGCACTGCTCTGGAGCGATATGTACATGTATTTACCTGTCTGGTTTGATTTATGAAATGGCAGACACGTGCATATCACCTCTTCACTCCCCTCTCATTTATCTGAAAGTTGAACAGATATAGAACAAAAAATATCAACAACAACTGAAACAAAAAGGCTGTGTTTTGTAACGCGCAATAATTAGATGAAACCACTGTAAGCGACGCGGTTGTCTTGTTTGGTTTATAAACGAGCAGACACACATTGTCCCCCTTTCCCTTTTTGAAATATGGCAAAAACGAAAAAAAAATAATTGTATTTTGCAAAACCTTATAATTAGATGAAGGCACAGCTTGTAAGCGACATGCTCGTCTTGTTCGGTTTATAAGTAAAGCTCCGCAGACACACACAAACCAGGGGCGAAGCGTGGCCCTCTGCTGAGGGTAATCAGAATTTAAGCTAGTAAGCTCCTTATAATATGACGTATCGTTTCATCATATTTACATAATTATAAATGCAGCGACTAAAACAGTGAAACGGGTGCTAGGCATTGCAAAATCTAAAGAGCGGACTATTCTTGTCAACAGGACAGGAATGCAGCAATTTACAAACCAAACTAATCTGAAAATACCATTCATTCACACTAACAGACTTATAGACTCATATTTTTCATCCATTTTTTAAAATATAATTTGAACGGCAAGTTTTCATTGTCATATTCATAGCCAGAGATTTTGTTATTCTACCATCTCATAAAGTTTCTCGAAAAAGACACATTAATATTAAATGGCAGAAAGTGCTTAACTGGCATCTCTGTGACACAACAATGTGTAGCGATCTCGGAGAAGTGGCTATCTGCCGTTGCGGTATAGGTTCGAGCGACCCATCAAGTGAATTGATGTTCTTAATACGTTCTACTGATTTTGATCACAGTTATATCTAGATCTAGACTATACATTATTATGCTTTGATAGCTCTTGCTGTGCGTAGAGTAAATTATTCTTAGATTACCTCAAACAAACAAACAAAAATCCACACAAACTCTTTCACTCTTTCATTCGGATGAAAACGACCGCATAGTGAAAAACCTGCATAGGTACGTAAAATCGGGTCAAACTTTGATTATGATCCTATTTTTCCCCCCCAACTATTTTGCTGTCTGCGGCGCCACTTCGGCGAATACAGGCTATGCTCAAGCTAGCTTCTGGGTGTAGTCAAGTCTTCATCGTCTTTGTTAATCACTGATTTTGGACCAGTTCATATGGTGTAGGTCCTTACAAAGATGGTTTTCGATGAGGGGTGTTAGACTATAACAACAAACCCAAAATAGCGAGGTAGAATAGAATGCTGAACTGACTAAATGGACTTGGAGTTGGGCTCGATCTGAAAAGCGTAGTAATTCTAGAATTAATATTCGAAGGGTAATCACTGATTATTTGATTATGAGGAAGCCTCGCCCCTGACACAAACAGTGTATCTCCATCCTCTACTCCCAAAGTTAAAATGTGGCGAAAAGAAAAAGTTGTATTTTGCAAAGCTCCGGGTTAACATTAACAAGAGACGTCTTCAATAAACTGGAAATTAAACTCGGCTGTGGCCTATTTCTACCCACCCTTCTCGTGATTAGATCGATAAATAATAAATAAAATAAAATATATAAATAATTTTTTTTAAAGTAAATAAATAATTAAAAAAGCAGAAATAAATTAATAATAAATAGAAAATATAATAAATAAATAAATGAATATATACATAAATAAAAACATACTTAGGCACATATAAGGCTAGTGGCACCAAAGTCAAGTCAGTTTTGCGCTGTTTGGTTTTGACTCACTGAATCAACTAGCGACACAAAAATTTCTTCAGTCCCACTAATGCGTGATGTCCCATTAATTCAACCCCACAGTCCACAGAACCTAGACAAAACAGACTTGATTCAGTGCTCTGTGGGCCAAAGATAACATTTCCTAAGTCCTCAAGCAGTTCTTCCTCATTATGTCCTATTAATTTGCTGTTTCTGCCATGAAACCACGCAAGTGCATAGAGCCTACGTTTACAGTGGAGGAAAGAAGCTGTTTTACTTCAGATGTATTCCTCATCAGATACACACTTAGTTCTGTAAATGTCACTATTCTCTTAGACGTATATAACCCTGAAATTCGAAAAACCGATTTTTATAATATATTCAACTACATTCAAAGCCACATCGAATGATCTTGGTTCTAGACTCCGGAGCCGAATAATAATCCAGCAGCAAACTCTCAAAAAATTCAGCATAACTAGATCAGTGGTGCTAAAATAAATACATAGTTTTGGGGAACGGTGACGGAATTAAACGTAAAAATAGACAAACTGTACGCCTGTTTAATCATGGGGCATTTGACAAGAACAATTTGTCCTCTGCAGTTGTAGGAATGCACTCATGCGGTTTCATGATAACAGGGCCCATGATAAACACAACTGAAATTTGTCCACGTTTTCTCGTTTCAGACTCTGGACATGGACCGCAGCAGTCTGACCAAAATGAAGAAATCGGTCAAAGCTCTCTACAACACAGGCAACAGTGAGTTTATGTTGGTTTGTTTCAATTGACGTCACATAACTTGGTGCACCCACGAAAACATTTTGTCTGTCATTGGTCGGAACTTCCAAGGCTTAAATGAAAAAGTTGTATGTAGAAAAACCTCGCGTAAGAAATAATACAGAAACGACACAGTCAAATGCAAAGGAAAAGCAAAGCAAAATCAAGCTTGTGGTATATCATTCCTATCGTTTCTGTATCACCGTATTTCTTATTTAAGGATTTGCTACATACAGCTTTTTCTTTTCGCCACATTTTGAGTTGCTTCAAGCGTTGCCTCCACCCCACAGATTTTCTTCTCTCTTTTTCGTTTGTTCAGTAAGTAATATTTTGTCAAGGGCTTAAATGACATGTTTGGGGTTGGGCAAGTGTTGTCTGGAGTGATCCATGTAAAAAAGCCAAACTGCGATGCGTGTCCTTCGAGAGGGAAGCGGGTGGTTGGTAAGCGTTTCTGACAGGGTCTTCTTCTGTCCTATCATTCTGTTGTATTCTGTCTATCGTCTTGCATTTTCCTTGCACAGAGTGACCATCATCGTGTCGACGTGCTTTCCCGAAAGCGCCCCCACTACCCATCTAAAAGAATGTACATGTAGCACTTCCAAGCGTCAACCTGGACAGCTCTGCCCTGGCCCTAACTCGTAACCCTGACCCAAAACCCTAACTGTAACCCATAAGGATAACTGTCCCCATCGAAATACTGTGGTCTTTCACGCAGTGTGAACTAGGAATGTGGCCTTGCTTATACTAGTAGTATATATGTATTAATTTCTTCCAATTCCTGCAATATCAGCGGTTTTCCTCTCCACTTTCTCATTCTTTTCATGAGATTCACGGCAAGGACTGCTCTTTCATTTGATTCGCTGCTTCACTGTTAGTGTTACTTTCTCCTTCTTCCCCTCATCGCCCCAATCTTCTTTGCCCTCATCAAGACTTTCATCCTTATGTTACACACGATCAAAGAAAGAAAAGCTATTTAAAAAAAAAAAAAAAGCTCGCTTGTTGATGACTAATCTCTCAAACAACGCTCTCATCTCATAGCCCGGCCACTTAGTCCATTGACATCCTTTCATCTATTTCCCTGTATCAGAAGTTAAAAGCCAAAACGTACTACTACTAAATACAAAGGCCACACTTTCGAGAAATACAAAAAGACTCTTTTCTGTTACTTTTTTTTTGGCTGTGGTGACGTAAAATAAATGAGGTGATTTTTTTTTTGACGGCCGGGGGGGGGGGGGTATTTGCTACCAAATGGAGGCAGTGACCGTGCCATGCCAACTGTTTTTGACGTGCCAAGGGTTAATCTTATAAATTTGGTATGTCTGGATCTTGCACTGACCCGAAAGCCGGGCCAAGTGTACATTTCTGGAGAACTGATTTCATGGGCCAAGGCAGTAGAGCATTGAAAAGTAACCAGTTCAACTGGCATTTGTAGGATTAAGTCTGAGGGCCCCTCCGATGTTCAACATTTTTAAAGTGGGTGGTAGTATTCGATATCACCTTGGCGGAGGGTCATAACTGACTAAGTAGGTCAAATCACGTCGTAGTATGTTTTGATTGTCAGCAATTTAGTTAGTTCTTTTTTTCGTCTTCCGAGGTCCTTCATTTGAAGGTTGTTTTTGTAATTTGTTTGTTTGTTTTTATTGATGTTGTTTTCCATTGGTGTACAGAAGGATATCCCTATTAGAAACATCGCAGATTCGTAAAATAAATGTTTCGTAGCGTTACTGCCAGTGGCAGATCTACATTTTTGGGACTCTGAAGCTTGAGCTGTTATGGGACCCTTTCGCACCAGGAACAATAAGGCAACATCCAAAATTCACTCGTTAAAAGGAAAGTTACTTCAGCGATCCCCCGGGATTAGAGGATGCTTAAGCTTCATTAGTGTCTCAGTAGATCCCCCAGACTGGTCTTTCCGTCTTCCTAGTTCTTTTGTTTGAAGCTTTTGTTGTTGTTGTTTTCCCTCGGTGTACAGGAGGATATCACGACCAGAAACGTCGCAGATTCGTAAATGTTTTTGCGGTGTTACCTCAATTCTTTTCCACCCTTCCACGAGTGATTGGTGAGCGTTTCTGGTGGGGGTCTCCTTCAGTCTTATCAGTCTAGAGTCTGTCTATCGTCTTCCTTCTTCCCGGCACAGTAATGACTCATCATATCGGCGTGCTCTCTCCGAACTCATAGTATACTCAAACGTTCCGTCCTTCCTTCTTCTCATCCCTTGCGTCTTCCTTCTCTTTCGTTCCTTCCTTCCATGACAGTTTTTTCCCGCTCACTGTCCTTCATTCAGAAAGTCCATACTGTTTTCTGTTTTCCACCATTTCATCCTTTATGCCTGTCTTTCAATCATTGCACCCCCCCCCCTTTCCCTCCGCCCAACTTCCCCTCCCAATCGTAATTTGGCTATCCTCATCACATTTCCCTCACTCTCCCGTCACCACCTTTAAACTAGTGTTCTGTTTTACTGTTAGTGTCCACAAATTTTCATTGACACTTTGTTTCGTCCATTGCCTCTGATCTTTTCCTATCTTTGTATTCAGGATCCAGTATCGTATCGATGCTATCCGAAATCACCTTGCCTTTTAGAAACCACACCAATGGTAGCCGTGCTGATATTATCATGAATTTAATAATAATAATATGGTCAAGTGGGCCTACAGTGCTAGATTCAAATACTTGACTATCGAGTACATGTATTTAAATCAGTTCATATCGGCATGCAAAGAAAGCACATCAGTAGTTAATGAGGTTGAGGGGGATGGATGACAACACTTGATCCATGACTAAACCATTGTCTTCAAGCAGGCTTGCACAGAAAGAGGAACTGTCTGTCTGTCTCTCTCTCACACATACACACCCACTCTGTGTCTGTTTTCTTTCTGTCTGTATATGTCTGTCTGTCTCACTCTCTCTCCCTCCCCCCCCCCTCTCTCTCTCTCTCTCTCTCTCTTTCTCTCTCTCTCTCTCACTGGATGGCCCCTTTTCTGTTCTGACAAATGGTATTTTACCGGTGTTTATCGGTTAACGCGAACCCGGAGCCCGGGTGTCTGATATGGACCTATCCCAAGTAGAGTAGCTTCCTGTACATGTAATTTGGTGTCATTTCGACAGTCTTGATTTCATTATGTTTTTATTACTTTATTTTTATGTTATTATTATGCAGGATGTTTAAAAACTGGGGCATTTGCCACTGTAAACAGATATCCCTTTCGTGAAGATTGGAGTGAAAAGTAAACAACAATGAAATCTGAACGTATCGCATTCTAAGTCTTAGATTTTTATCGGAGTCGCGATTCCACTTTTAATTTCCTTCCTGTTTGGTCTAGAACCCTTTTAGCATTTAGAACAGGGTTTCTCAAGGTGGGGTGTGAGACTTCAGAATGGGGTGTAGGGATTTTTCGCAAACGTCTTAATTTCATAGTGTATTTTAAGTTTCATTGAAGTAAGAAACAAGTGAATAAAACCCGAAATAAAGATAAAGGTTTAATTAAAACTTCTTTTCAATGCATACATGCTGAATATATAAATATGTTTAAAATCTTTTGTACATTATACTGTTCTAGATGGCCTACCGGGCATTGCCCAGAATAAACAATCATGTGATCCCCCCCCCCCCCCTAGTATAATAAAAGTAATAAACTACAGTCTTGCTTCAGAACTCATACGCACCACAACATTACGCACCAAACTGAACGCTTGATATGGTTACTTTTTATGACATGCACGGTACTATATATTACGAAACAAACATGCAAATATACAGATGTTACATAGCAAGTAACATAGTTATTTTTTTAAAAATACACGCTTGAAGTAAACAACTTTTAATTATAGCCATCATCTTCCTTATCTCAATTGCCACCCTCCTGCCAAATTTAAGGCCTGAAGAATGTATAGTTTGGTCAGTTAGTCATGCCAAAGGTTGCAAGTTACTGAAATATATAATAGACTAGATGACCTACCGGGCATTGCCCGGAATAAACAATCATGTGATTCCCCCTCCCCCCACCCCCTCTCTCTAGTATAATAAAAGTAATAAACTACAGTCTGGCTTCAGAACCCATGCGCACCAGAACACTACGCACCAAACTGAGCGGTTGATGAGGTTACTTTTTATGACATGCACGGTACTAAATAATATTACAAAACAAACATGCAAAAATACAGATGTTACATAGCAATTAACATAGTTATTTTTTTTTAAATACATGCTTGAAGTAAACAACTTTTAATTATAGCCATCATCTTCCTTATCTCAATTGCCACCCTCCTGCCAAATTTAAGCCCTGAAGAGTGTATAGTTTGGTGAGTTAGTCATGCCAAAGGTTGCAAGTTGCTGAAATATATAATAGATAATAACTTCGTCCGATTATGGTTGGGGGGCATGTGGTTGGTTTTTTACAATTGAAGTGGGGCGTCGGACAAAAAACGTTGAGAAACACTGACTTAGAAGTTGCAAGAGAAAGCAAAGTACACCTATTCATTTGGTGTTTTTTTTTTTTTTTCTAACCTGTTATCATATTATGACGGAGCTAATTCCAGTCGAAGAAGAGGGTTTTCTGGGTGGCCTAGACATTACAGACTAGAGACCCGACATAACACGGTGGGCGCAAGTAAGTTTAACACTTTCACTTTGAAAACAAGATTAGTTACCGAGAAAACTTTGGACTGAGTTCAGGCAGTGAAAAGTGAGTGGGGTGGAGGGGTGGTAGTGGTGTGTGTGTGTGTTTGTGTTTTTCGTGGGGGGGGGGGGGAGGGGGGGATTATCGGGTGAATTAAAATGCTGAAGTTGGAGACATACTACTCGAATTGGGATAGGTATGTAACATTCGTCATCTTTATCTGTTTGTAAGGTTTACTTTTTGTTTTTTAAAATTATTTTCTTGGACAGTTGGCGTTGTCTGAATATCACCGCTTGGAAGTGGAAATATAGTGTGATTTCACAGCGTCGATATCCAAGTTTGAGGTCTTTGTTTTAGGGGGATCACTGCACTTAGCCAGGGCCGTCTTAACACCATTATGGGCCTCTGGGCAAAGCAATGGATTGCGGCCTGCCCTGTTTCAAAAACCAATGTAAATTTGCATGCATGGGGCTCCTCAGCCCTGGGCAACTGCCCAGTGTGCCCATGCATTAAGACGGCTCTGCCCTTAGCATTTGCACCTAAGCATCAACACGCAGCCGATCCTCATCTGATAGAGGGTTGTATGTGCGCGGTCGACTTGCAGTGGGGAATTAAAAAAGTGAAAAAAAAACACAGCAAAAACTCACATTCAGACCCGGCTGAAAATGGGTTAAACTCCTCTAGACCGAGCGTTTTAGGGACGAACGTTTCTCAGGCAAGGTGACAGCTGCATTTGTTATGCTGAAAAGGTGAAAGATCCAAAGGGACGGACGTTTCTCAGGTCTCAGGCAAGGTGACAGCTGCAGTTGTTATGCTGAAAAGGTGAAAGATCCAAAGGGACGGACGTTTCTCAGGTCTCAGGCAAGGTGACAGCTGCAGTTGTTATGCTGAAAAGGTGAAAGATCCAAAGGGACGGCGTCTTCTCAACGCCCACCCCACCCCAATGTGTTTAATGACTTTGAGTTGCGGTGGCCGATGGAGAGAAAAAAAGGCGGGGAGGAGGGGGTGGACGGGCCCGTAATCTTTGCTCTGATGGCAACAGAAGCAATAATGGTGCTGTTGGTTAGCTGACTGAGGTGTCCTAAATCAAAGATAGTATCTTTGCCTAAATTAAGACGATCCAAATAAAAACAAACCTGCTGACCCTGGCAGTGCGCCTCTCCTATAATGACAAAGCTCTTACTCTCTTTCATGAACTTTTCAGAAATTGATGATTGAAGTTTCCTGTGCTCATAGCTTTTAGAGACCCGACTTAAAAAAAATTTTTTTTAGTAATACTTACAAATTGCGCACCGAATCCGCTCGATACTTTGACACACAACGGTGAAGGCCTGTAGAAGTAGTGTGTAGTGCGTTACTTAGTTCAGCCGAAAAGTGAAAAGTGGAGATGGAAACTTGTCATTTTCAGGGGACGTGCTTGCGGTATGGAAAAGTGAGATGATCCGAATAAGAACAACTCGGATATTGTCGCCACAGATCCTTGACAGTGGTCGTGTTCCTCATGGAATGTTCACATTAAGGCTAGAATGCGTCTTTTTGTTTTCTTTTTTTTTTTTTATTGTTTTTGTTTTAAGAAGTAGCGGACTTGGTCGAAAACTGTCTGTTGGATGTATTGGAAATTTTGCAGGGTCTCATTATATCACATTGACTTTATGGAACTGATTTTTTATTTGTTAGACTATAGCCTGATTTTCAGTTCGCTTTTTATCGTTTTGTAAAATAATAGATAGACCAAATTACATGTATTAAGAAGACATTTCTATAGAACTAAACTTTCAAGTTTGTTTTGCGTCTGATTTGACTCAGTGCGCGAGTTCTCTCTTTCCGTGAGCTGACCCAAGACAGTTTTGACGTGTCCGAAATAGTAAGACAAGACTTGATTCAGTCGCGTCAGCGTGCGAGGCCCCTTGTAACTCCATCGTTCATAATCTCACACGACAACCGAGACAAAGCAACAGAACGGACTTGACTTACTGCATCACCAGGGTAACAGTCTCAGGCCTGCAGATGATGTCTCGCTTTACCTCATACATAGCTCAGCATCCCTGTTTTTATCTAAAGTGAAATTTGGAAGATCTTTGCCAGAGGAGTAGGCGTGAGGCAGGGTGTGGGTGGAGAAGGGATGAAAGAGAAAAAAAACAACAACAATCTGCGTCGAACTTCTTGCACTCCTCCGAGCCCCTCCCATCCTAGAGGCGGCACGTGGCAAGCGGGGCGGGGCGGGGCGGGGTAATATATACATAATGTATTATGTTGCTACGTTGCTAAAAGCCCAGCCATTTCAGAACCAGGCACTTCTGAAACATTGGACGGCTGGCATGGAAAGTTATCTCCCAATCTAGTGGTTTCCAAACTAGTGTAAATGTACCTCCAAGAGGCAAGTTAACTGATTCTGGGTTTTTACGCAATGTTCTTTTAATACCGGGATCAGTTCATCTTTAGGGAGATATCATACCAAGCCCGGTTACACAGTCAGATGCTGCCAGCAAAATGTACACTCAAGAAATAATGGCAGAAGCTGACTGTGTCTGACGACTGGGCTTAGTATGATAGGTCTTCCCGGATTTATTTAAAAAAAAAAAAAGTATAGGAAATTATGGTGTGCATTTCTTGTCTGCCAACAGTTGGCTGTGCCGTTCTGGGCTTAGTATGACCCCCCCCCCCTTGTTCATAAATGACTGAAATAACATAGTTATGTGCTATTATTACTGTAATTATTATTATTTTGAACTTAAAAATGATGTCAAAAACATTTGATAGATTTTTAAGATTTCCCTTTGTCGGTTGCTTTATTGTGGTAGAACTGTAAGCTCAGATTACGATTTATTGGAACAAAACAAGGTGGGAGTAAATCGAGAAGCAATTTCCCATTTTGTTGTATGCAACATTTTGCCGATTTTGAGGTCATGAAAATAATCCTCTTACTCCTAATTTCATTATGCATATTATTATGTATCATTCCAATCAGTAAAAACTTTTCGAGATGTGTTTGTGACGTAATGTTTCGTGCGTTTTTAGACCTTTTGCCGACCAAACTTCAATCCCCATTTTTCCGAAAAAAGGCAAAAAATGCGCATACAACAATATTCTATATGGCAAATACCCAACGAAGTTCACATGTATTTGATAAGTTGCCAGGGGTAAACAGAACATAATAAGTTTGGGAACCCCTGTTGTAGAGCGTCCAGGCTTGACTTTTTCTCTCTCGCTCTCTCCTCGGTGTTACAGAGAAACTCTCTCTCCTCAGTCTCATTTTATCTCTGGTCCATCTCAGACATCTTGCAGCACTGAAAGTTTTAACATGAATGGAACATAAAAACAAGGAGCTTTGTTATTGTTTCTGAAAGTCTCAATACGAATACATGAAAATGAAGGGTTCCTTTATTTTTTTACTTTGCCTTTTCATTTGTTAAAGCTTTTCTTTGGTTCGTTCTTTTTCATATTGAAAAAAGAAATCTTCTTCTTTGCTTCTTCTCTCGTTTCGTTACATGTTTGTGGAAATCGTAATACAGCCCCTTCATTGTTAATTAAAACTTCTTTTATTCTTATTCTTATTCTCATTTTTATTTCACTTCTAATTTTTATATTAAAACTTCCTTTTCATCTTTGCTACTTCCTGCCCCATATTTCTGTTCACTTAAAATGCGTACAAATCCACAATACATAAGATCCTTTGTGAGTATTTTGGCTATCGGATCCGAATAACGTCTTGCATAGATTTATTTTGGTGAGCAGTGTGCGAGGTTAATGCACTTCAAACTCAGCTGAACAGTTTCAATTAACATACAGTATATGCAACCACCGGGTGTTTTGGGAGCTCTTACCCAGGGCGCAGCCGTGTAGACGGGGCCGCATTACCGCAGCGACACTCTGATGGTAATTTGTAGGTGTATAAGAGTTAACAGATTTATGTATTATATATTGTGGCTAATGAGATGCTCCAGTTACAGTTTCCTGAACATCCTGGCAGACGCTGGTGGTTTTACCGAGGTTTAGACATAATCTGTTTAGAATCCGCCCTCTCTGGCGCTTGCTAGCATCACTAATTAAGAGGGAGTTTTTTTTTTTTTTTAAAGTTTTTGTTTTTAAAGAAGCGGAAGTACATTTTTGGAAAGTGTCATAATTTCAACTCGAGAGCGTGAGCCATTTTATGGCTGAAATGCTAAAGCTGTGTCTTCACATGTATGGAAAGGGAAACAGCGAGGGGGGACGTCAAAAATCCATCAAGTAGTGAACAGAAAGAGTGTTACCATGTGTACGGAAATGACGTTACCGTAAGCATGAAAACATTCTTTCTATCTCATTACTTGAAGGGTTTTTTGACTTGTCCGTTTCTTTCCGTTTCCATACATATGAAAACACAGTTTGCAAGCGTGAATGCAGTTGAGATTTATCGTTTGAAATCCAACAGAATGGCGCTCGTTGGCGTTATGTTCAGATTGTTGGAGCGCGTGAACCGTGGGCTAGAGGTCCCGGGTTTGAATCTCACTTCGCGCGAGATCTACCCAAAGGAATATTTTTCCGCGGGGCTGTTAAGGTGGGGCCTGACGTGGGGCCCAGGCTTGGTCTCTGATAATTATTATCTCATTGTGCTGAAATGGTTTGAAATGCAGATAAATCCTCTGGCACCCAACTCAAGTGCTGTAGCCATTGAGGCACCATGCTGTCAGTAGACACAGAGTGATACTGATATTTTTAAAAAGAAAATTGGATTGACAATGCAGTAATATTTGGATATTGATTTTAACATTTAGCTCTGCCTTGCCTTTATTGTTTTTGCTTTATCTCCCTGGGTCGTTACCAATTTTGCATGCATTTACACGAACACGACGCATTTTTTCATTTTCATTGATCTCTCCTCCCCCACCCTCACCTTTTCCTCATTGTAGGGTACCTGGCGTCTTTCCTGTTATTCATGATATAACAGCAATACTTCTTGACAGCGAACCGTGCACTAGTTATGTTTTTGAACTGACACGCTGTATTATAACGCAATGTCAATGTCCTACATCCATGTGAAACGCGATTCGTTAGCAGCTTTGGTCTCTATGAACTGTCTGAGAACAAGTATAATATGATAAAAGTACAGAGCCAGAGGTTTTGAACCTATTTTCCTCAGCGACCCCTTTCAAAGCTCTGATCACACTTGACGCCGCAACCCCCACCCCCAAAGTATCCTTCACCCACCCACTTCCCACAAAAATTAATTTGCTTTATCTCTCTGTGTCTGTCCGTCTGTCTATCTGTTCTCGCTCTCTCAAACAGACACACAAATTCACTTTCTTTATCCATCTCTGTCTCTGTCTGTCTGTCTTTTTTTAAATTTAAATTATTTATTTGCAATTTTTTGAACCCCCCACCCCTGTTCCCACATGCTCCTCCCTGCGAAAAGTGTTTTCCTGAGCGCCCCCCCCCCCCTCCCCCGGATGAAAACCTCTAACCTACGAAGTGAACATTGTCAGTCAATCACTGGTATCCCGTGTAAACATGAACGCTGATGTAGTCTACTTATGTACTTTGTAAGTCTGTGATCGACACGCCCATCCATCATCCATCATCCCCCTGGCGAGACTGGCTGATGGGTACTTTCCTGTGTAGAGCATTGAACCTTCCGCTGTCCTCTCTGTCTCGCCGCCCCATCTCCATCCACTTGTATTCTTTCATAGAATTTGGCGGGGACAGGGGGGAGAGGGGCGAAAGAGAGAGAGAGAGATATAGGAGAGAGAACGAGCGGGGGGGGGGGGTGAGAGGGAGGGCAAGCGAGCGGCTCGCGCGCGATAGAGAAATAGGAGAGTGTGAGAGAGAGAAAGCGAAAGGGAGAAGAGAGAGAGAGAGAGAGTGCGAAAAAGACGGGGGGGGGGGGGAGCTGTGTTTCATAAAGCTCCTAGATTGGATTGGGGCTAAGAACAACAACAACAACAATAGAAACGGATCAAATAAATTCCAAAAGAATTTAACATTGGATTGACATTTGAACGTTACGTCTTTGGACAGGTTAAAGAAAAAACAGAAACAAAAACACGTGAAATGGCCTCGAAATAAATAAAAGAATCTGAGAAATACCAGGTGAAAAAAAAACAATTGTTTGGCCACATTTCAGCTTGGTACCAAGCTTTACCTCTATCCTGCAGCTTCTCTGTCTGTCCGTCCGCCTGTCCCTCCGTCCATGTCTGTCTGTCTGTCTGTCTGTGAAATTAGTTTAGAGTTTGTGTTGAATGTTCCTTCATTGCCCCCATCCAAATCTCCCCCTCAACCACCGCCCCCCGCCCCATTTGACAATTATCACTAGCATCGTCTCATGCGTAGGAAGAGGAAAAAGAAAACGAGAAAAAAAAAATACCTCTTCCTGTCAATTGTGATAGATGACAACGTGGCGGGCGTTGAGCATGCTAGTTTTTATGACCCTCTTGCTCTCGTGAACGCACATTAGGAACAGGTTGTCTTAGTTATCTCAGTGCGCTCACTTGTAATGTCACCCATGTATATTACATGTATGTCCTGTTTACTAGCGGAGGCAAAGTCGTGGTAACTGCAGTGTATTATATACTCTGCCCTCCATAAAGAGACCCATCTCGACAATTTTTTGTTTGTACATGTATACTTATTTTGGTAATGGGTTATTTTTCGGGATCAGGCGGGATAGAATTTTGTAAGTTAGTGCCTGTAAATAGTACTAAAGTTGCTGAGAAAGAAAAAAAATCAGATATTGTTATAAAATTGATTTGTTCTTCTCCAAAAAAAGCTGATGTGTGGTCGTTTCCGATGTTTTACTGTTATTATGCGTAAGGAAGTCAGGGGCCGAAACATTAACTTGTTTGATTTGGAAGTATGTGTGTTTTGAGGGGAAAGGGGGGGGGGGTCTCATCCTGTCAAGATCTCAAGAATTTTTTTGGGGGGTGGGGGGGGGGGGGCTGAATGGTGCTACGACAAAATACAGTATTAGCGGAAGAAGAGATATCTTAGCAATTATCCCTCTAACTTCCACGTCAGTTCAGGGTGATTGTTGTTTGTTTGTTTGTAGATAAATCTTACCTCACGCCCATTGCACGTTCATAATTAGGCACCCCGTCAGCATTGGAGACGAAGATTGTCATGAAATGGCAATAATCCGCGCACTAGGCAGTTTGTTTAATAGTGAACATATCAGCAGGATGTGATAATGTCATGGGCTCACACGTTCATGGGAAAGAAATGTGTGTGTGGCGGGGGGGGGGGTGAAATTAGCTACACAAAGCAAACTTTAAGAAAAAAAAAAATTCTTGGCGACCATTTCAGATCCCCAAATCTGAAAAAGAACCTTCCGCAGGTCGAAAAAAAGACACTTGTAAAATTTCAGGCAAAATCCCCGCGGTGGTAGGCCATGCCGGTGTTTTTTTTTATAATATAGGTAATAAAAAAAAAAGAAGAAGAAGAATAGGTCTTGATTGTATACTATTGATTGGTCAAATTCTTGTCTCTGTTACTGTTTCAAACAACACCAAAGCAGGCTTTTGTTGGGAGATAACTTAACATGCACTGAACTAAATTATAATGACGCAGGACAGAGTCAGCTTATGAAGACAGTCGATCACACTTGACCCACTGGATCTCTCAGTCTTCCATGTCAAGCTTGATAGGCGCATGTTTTTTTGCTTTCCGTTGGAGGGATGCTCTGGGAGGTGGATGGAGGGTTGCATGTTTCATTCAGTAATTTTAAGAGAGATTATCTATCCATCTGTGTGTCTATTTATCCGTCCGTCCATCTGTCTGTCTGTCTAAGTGTCTGCCTGTCTCTCTCTCGTTCTGTCTTTCTCTGCCTGTCTCATCCATTCATCTGCCTGCCTTCCTGCCTGTCTGTGAATCTCTTCTCATTTTCTTTTTCTCTTTCACTGTCATTTTCTTTCCCTTCTCTCCCTCCCTCCCCCCCTTTTCTCACTCATTTCTCGATCTTGCGCATTGTTTGGCACCCCACCCTCTCACCCGTATCGAAGATATCGTAATAATTTTGCATTATTGTCTGATACAGCTCTGTAGAATACAACCAGGACATATCGCTTGGCCTCGCTGCGCAGTGCAATCATGCAACCTGCCACTTGAAACCGACCTTATCTTGGTGATGTTTCATCACATTGTCGTGCATATGTATGTGTAACGCGCACATTCACCCGACTGTACGTCCGTATATACCATGTACGCTCATATGTGCTGCTGAGTCATGGAAAAAGACTGCACCAAAATTTTGCAGATGTAAAAAAAACAACAAAAAAACAACAACTGGGCGCAGCAGGTGGTTGGTGGGCGCCTCTAATTCAGTAATAGGTTCTCCTTCTGTCCTGTCATTCAGATTATATTATACTAGCTGAGGTCCCCGGCCCTGCCCGGGATAAATTGGTTTGAATATTGGTTTCAGTTCTGGGTGGTTATTATGGACCTGCTTCATCTGGCCGGTTCCTATTTGTTTATTTTATTTTTGATACGTCTTACTGCTCTGCCTTTGTGAGTTGACACCCTGCGCATCCCGTACAATAGCATGATTTGCGCACGGGTTAGTGTGTTTGATAGTGAACACATCGCAGGAAGTGATAATGAAACATTAAAATGGCGAACCATGACTCGAAATAGATCTAAATGATGCCGAAACAATGAAAAATGAAAGGTAGAAGCCTGAACATTTCATAATTTCTAATATAGCCCATGTTAATTTCGCATTGATAATATGCTGTTGTGCAAAGTTTGAAGCCTGAGTGTGATGCGGTTCCTGAGCCTTAGGTGGCCAAAGTTTCGAGTTACCAAAATATCTTACTACACTCGGCCCTGTCTGAGCTGTAAAAATGACGAATCGGAAAACCTCGAACGGCCCATTTTGTTTTCTATTTTTCTAAATTTTTAAGGTTGTTGCATCCTTAAAATGAATTGATACAAACCTTGCTCAGTCTTTGAACTACTTTCAGTAATTTTTTCATGGCTCTACGTTCAGTAGTTTTTTCAGCTATAGAGTACAACCGTCCAATTTTACCCAATTATATTAATTATATTATAATATATTATATATATATATAAGATATAGATGATCATAAAAATGGCAACCTGGCAAACCTATTTGGAAATGTTGAAAATGGTGTTTTAAAAAGATGATTGGAACTGGTAACAAAACAAATGAGTTCATAAATTCAGTTTGTACATTTCCACACATTATATCTTCAAAATGAATGTGTAAAAACCTAGTAGATTTTTTAACTAATGAGCACAGAAAGTTTGAACTTTCTACGTTTAGCCGTTTTTCTATGCATAGGGAAGGACCGCTCCAAGTTGTCCAAATATATATATAGATTCTGTCTTTTTTCTTAACTCAGCGTGACCTTTGCCGTATAGACGTGCATTCTCCAGACTCGAAAGTCACACTCGTGTTGCATTACTGTTTGTTCAGTTTCCACATTGCGGTGACCAAGAGAGACTGTGATTAGTCGTACAAAATTATAACCCAGAAAGAAAAACAATACAAAAAATTTAATTTGGCCTAGATTGGCGTATACCGTCTTTTTCCCGTAGCGCGACAGTTTAGTTTTGTAGTGACGGCGCAGAGGATAAAGTAAAGTGAAGAGTGCGGGGACGGGAAGGTGGTTAGTCCCGGATGTAATGATGTAATGACGTATTGACTGTTAACACTAGACTGGAATAATGTTTTAATTTCTTACATCGAGATCTAGTCCTTTAACCCTGTTACATCGAGACGTAGTCCTTCGACCCTTTTACACCAAGACGCAGTCCTTTGACCCTTTTACACCAAGATGTAGTCCTTCAACCATCTCTGTTCCAAAAATGAAAAAAAGTTCTCAGGTCCTATAATGAAAGAGCATTATTTATATGCCAACCCATCCCAGCAACCCTAGGGAAATCCAATGCATAGGATTGATGTCAAGTTTGCACATAGGAATGATGTCATTCCTATGTAGATCCGATGGTTATGACATTGGGCCGATGTCAGTTTTATGTAGGGAAGTGGCACCTATGGTAATCCTACCAATTTCACAGAAATTTCCATGGGGTTGAGGCAGGGGCGATGACTGGGAAGGGCCTAATTTTACAATGTTACCATTATAACCTATGTAATTCTTTGCTTGTATTTTCTATTGTTGTATCTGTGTATTCCAGATCATGTGACCAATGATGCCATCGTAGCAGAAAATTTGGAGAGACTGGGCACAATTGCCAAGACCAGGGACCAGGAGGCAGAGATTGGTAAATTCTCTCTGACCACTTTATGTGTGATTTTGTTTATTTGTTTGTTGGGTTTTTATTTATTTTTGCCAGCACACATAAAGAAACAAGCGAGGCTTACCTGTAAGGTGATGCTTGTTTCAGATTTAGTCAACTGTCTCGTCAAGAACGGAGTGGTAAGATGCCCTCATAACCCATCCCTAATTTGACAAAATCCCTCAGGCTCTAGCCAGGCGCTGTAGCCACTGTCTTTGACTGGCTTGATTCAGTGAGGCTGTACCTCACCCTGAGTTGGATTTGACCCTGGGATCTTTTAGACCCTGGCCAGGTACCATAGCCACAGACTTTGACTGACTTGTATCAGTGAGGCCGTACCTCACTCCAAGTGGGATTTGACCCTGGGATCTCTCAGAGCCTTGCCAGGCACTTTAGCCACTGTCTTTGAACTGTCTTGAATCAAAAAGGCTGCAACTCACTCCAGGTGGGATTTGACCCTGGGATCTCTCAGACCCTTGCCAGGCACTACAGCCATAGTCTTTGACTGTCTTGAATCAATGAGGCAGTTGGATTTGATCTTGGGAACCCTAAGTGGGAATTGACCTTTGGATGTCACAAACTTGATTAGGCAGCCGAGCCACTGCCGACTGGGTAGTTGATTAACTTAAATTAGTTAAGTTGTGACATCACCCTCAGTGAGGATTTGACCCTGGGATGTCTTATTCCCTGGCCGTGCACTCTAGCCATAGTTGGTGGCTCTCCCCAAGTGAGACTTGAACCCTAGATCTCTCAGACCTTTACCAAGCACCCTAACCACTGTGCCATTGCCTGACTTAAAACTCGTGCTTAGTTTCTTTGTGCAGCATATGTGGAAATCGAGTCGAAGGACAAAGGATAAGAAGCTGTAAAGGAAAACACGGATACTCAGTTATGGATATGATAATGGAAATCAATGAAGAATAACAATGATTCTAATGTATGTGTGAACATGAACAAAGACACAGCTGGTGCACCAGAATAAGAGAAGATGACATTCTTTAAAGAGCTAATGATCGATGTATTATTCAGTGGGATGAAAGAGGTAGGACAGATAGGCAGAAGGAATATTGTGAGAAAAGCAGAAAATACAAAATATGATTCCAGTTCCTACATTACAAAAAAAAAAAAAGAAAAAAAAACACCCTCCCAATCAGTGACAAAAACACCTTACAATAATTATTTGATAAAAGTGTCATAATATGATGATTTGGTGCTACATGACAGAACCTGTGTGCATGTTGTATGTAGATGTCTTTTTAGACACAAAATAGCTTGTAGAAAGCTTCCATACCACGACAGAACCCTGTGTAACAATTATTTGATTTAAGTGCCATGTTATGTTTGGTGTTTGCAAGGCAGAAATGTGCCTAACAATAGTTGTATCTAGATCATGCACATTGTTGTATCTAGACCAAAGCCCATTGCCTTTTAAGACACTAATTAGACAACATGTTAGAATCTCTAGTACAGTGACAAAACACAGTACAATAATTATTTGATTGAAATGCTGGGTGTGGTATTCTGCCACAGCGTGGCAAAAAAGTGTATATTGTTGTAGGTACATGTCTATTTCTCCTTAATTTCTAAATGCTTTTTTTTTTATTCTTTTCAGGTGATGCATTCCTCAAATTCTCACATGTGACCAAAGAGCTTTCTTCAATGATGAAAAATATGGTGAGTCCAACTGATTGTTTTATGTTGTTGTGTATTGTACCCCCATCAGAGCATGCTTGCATCATGTGCTCAGTAGAGCTTTGAATGAAGATCAAATGCATATGAGGCATCCTGCAAGTCCTAGAGATGTCTCCTGTCAGAGATGTGAAACAGCTGATTTCTGTCAGTTTTTAAAGTTTTTTTTTCCATACCATACATTTTTGATCAAATCAGATTCACTGCAACCATGTTATGCAGCAATTATGCATAAAGTTTGTTTCCACTCAAAAGTTTCCTACTTTATACTTAAAAACCATTTTCGTCCCTGTTCTGAAATGCTAACTCTTTTTTGTTGTTAAAGAGAGGCTAACATCTAACACCAAGTTTCTGCAGGTTTTTTTTTTATTTTGTGGATATGGGGTGATTCTGCCTAGGATTAACATAGATTTATATTGTTGGTTTTTTTAAAATTCTGATAAGGCCTTTGAATTTATGGAGTAGAGCTTTGGAAAACAAAAATAAATGGGCTTGAAATTGAAGTTAAGATTTTTTTTTACTTACTATGATTGAGGTCAAGCGCTGGAAAAGTGTACTGGGAGAGAGCCATAAGTACTTTGTGGATAGCCCATCACTGACTTGTTTGGAGAAGTACAACTGTGATGTGATAAGTTGAGCCTTTTTATTTTATGACATAACTCCTTTGTCTTTCAGATGGACGGACTGAACAACATGGTCCTGTTTCCACTGGACTCATTCCTAAAGGGTGACTTGAAAGGTGCCAAAGGAGATCTCAAGAAACCGTTTGACAAAGCATGGAAGGATTATGAAACAAAGTTGTAAGTTACATCATAGTGAGAGTCGTAGACTAATAATTACCCTGACACCACCAGGGGATTCCTAGGCCAAAGTGGGGATGCGAGTTTGTTTTATCTGAAGATCAGAAAAGTTTACTACAGTCTAAAGACAGTCTTTGATGTTTAATTGTTATATAATATCATAAAAATAATAGGTTGTTTTAAAACGTGAATGGGAGTGAACTGTTAGATGTAATTGAAGGAATGTTAGTTAGTGTCCTTGGTAATGATGACATACCAGGCAAAACAAAATGGAGAGATGAGAACTTTTTTTGATGTCATGCTGTAAGATTTGGTACAATATTATAAAAAGGACAGAAAAACTGTGGGGTCGCAGATTTGGTAGGTCAAAGTTATTGGTTCGTCTGTGAGAGCTTTTCAGAGTGACACAAAACATTTGCACTTGGCTGAAATTCCAAACATCTGATAGCGTCAGGATATGAAATGCATACCTTGAAAGTTTATTTTACAAAGCTGAAACTTAAAGCATTTTGTTGACTTTTTTTTTAATGTCATGCTATTTTATGCCTAGAACTTCATTGCTTTTGAATGGGTTTGGATCATAAAGGCGCTTTATGACTGCAGACAGAGGAGAGCAGAGCACTCAATTAGGCTATGCTAGTGCACGCTAGAGTGACTGAACGGTTATTACTTGATGAATAAGCTTATACAGCCTCTCAAAGACGAGCAGGGCAAGCAGAAATAATAAAAATGTTATAGAAAACCACAGAAAATCTTTGGGGTCGGAGCAAGGCTTGAAGCAATATCAAAATGTGGCAAAAAGAAAAAATTTTATATAGCAAAGCCTCGCACAAGAAATAATACAGAAATGATACAATAAAACACAAAGGAAAAGGAAAGACAAATCAAGCTTTTGGTTGATTGATCTCCTTCTGGAAAAAAATGTAGCACGATAGAGAACCGTACATACGAAACAATCGTAGAATATTCTACAAATATGGGTACATAGCTGGGATTTTCAGAACGGAGCACGACCTGTCAGTGTATGGTGGCTTGTAGATTTATCTTTCCTTTTCCTTTGTGTTTTATTGTATCGTTTCTGTATTATTTCTCACCTGAAGCAGGGCTGAATTCCTGCTGCTTTGCTCTGTTCAGCTTGAACATCCTGATTACGTCTAGTATAGCATTTTATCTACTCTTTTCTGCTGACAGTCTGTAATCTGCTTAAAGAAGTTCAGTATGACTATCACCATAAGTTCTCAAGCAGGTATGAAGAAGTCTCTCTGCATTCTTGTCTTTTTATTATTTTTCCACAGCACAAAGACAGAGAAGGAGAAGAAGAAGCAAGCACAAGAGGCAGGAATGGTTAGAGCGGAGATCTCTGGAGCTGAGGTCAGTGGATTTTTTTTGTCTCGCTTTTCACTAGTGAAACTGTTGATTAAAACAGAGAAGATTGGGGCAATAATGGGACAAGAGCAGTGTGGTATATTTATGGAGGCCTACCAGAGTAAACAGATACAGGAAAACTGGATATTGCACAGAGACAGCAATCAATTCTGGTTATCTGATGTCCATTCACTTTGACAGAGCTTTGCAAAATACAATTTTTTTTGTCTATTTTGCCCTACAATAGTCCTGCATGCAAGGAAACTTACCACATGCATTTGAATAGATTGGAGCAACCAGTCTTATGTCCTGTATTGTTTAAAACTTTATCAGTTGTACTTTTCCTCAGAGAATCTGTGTTTGCTGATGTCCCATTGTTGAAGGAGATTGAATGCTAGTGGGATGTCACATTGTTTGGTACAAATTAGTGTATTTAAAGAGCAGAAAGTAAACGTCCAAATGTAATAATTTGAGTATAACTTTAGTGTAAAATAACAATTCCATGCCTCTATAAAGTATACAGGAACGTTTTTAGATACAAATTGATGTCAGCAAAAAGAACAAAATAAATTCCCAAATTGAATAATTTCAGTACAGAATCCACACAGAAAAGAAACAGTTGTCAGCCCAATGCAGAGTTTTTTGCTCTACATTTAGGCTGTCGTAAGGGAACGGTAGACAATATAAAGCCAAATAGAGAAAATAAAGAAAAAGCTGTGTTCACTGTTCAAATAAAGGTTATAGTGTAAAATAAGATGGCTCCCTTTCAGCAGCCCTATATTTAATATCCTATCCACATATTTCACTGATTTCTGATTTATCTTACAGCTGGCAGAGGAGATGGAGAAAGAAAGGAAAATATTCCAGCTACAGATGTGTGAGGTAAAAAAACAAAAACACCTTTGGCTTGTGGTTTTGTTTTGTGTGAGTAAATACCTAGTGCATGTTTAGTGTTAACAGCCCTCTCTCCAGGTGGCTTTCACCTGTTACCTTTCTTTCAGAGTTACAAAATCAGAGCCAATAGAGATTGGGTATGGTGAGTGGACATATTGATTTGATGACAGTCACTTAGTGTCAGGTGAACGAACAGTGTGAAGAGAGTGTGTGTATCATATGGAGATCATACTGCTGATATCCGTCAGCCAACCAATCACGAATGACACATAATAAGTAAAAATATTTTTTTTAAATATGTTTTATTTCCATTTTTAGTTTGTGTTTTATGTTATATCATTTATTTTAGTTTTCATTATTTTATTTTTTATTTTTTTATTGTAGTTTTTAGTATTTGATATTTGATATTTTATTTTTATTATTTTATATTTCAGTTTTTATTGAATATTTTATTTTGTATGTAGTGTCTTTTATTTTATTTCTAGTTCAATAGTTTACAGTTTAACTTAATATTTCATTGTTGTAAATTCTGTTGTTGTATTGAAATTAAAATTGGACAGATTATTTCATGTGAATCTCAAATATGTCATGTCCATTTATAGATACAACTCATACTGCCGAGTGACTTGTAATAATCTCAGTAGAATGTCACAAAGTGATTTATGAAAACAGTTTTCTTTTGTGTGAAGATATGAGGCAGTGGAAAGATTTGCACTGTTTTCATAACAAAAAGTGTTCAGTGATCCACTCTCTTCGGAACAGCAGAGGAAAAGGCAATTAGCCACTGTGCCCTCTAAGTTGTGGGCATTTGCACGTTTCGCAACCACCGTGTAAAGGAAATAAATGTCTTCGGTCAGCTGTTGGAACCTTAATTTATTACAAAGCCAAATAGAGAAAATACTTGATTGTGTTCACTGCTCACCTACAGTTTTGTGGAAAAAATTCTGTGGTCCCTTTACAACAGCATTTGAAGAGTTTAGTTTTAACGAGGTTCCAACAGCCAAACCGCAGTATGTGCACATATGGTTCATTTCCTGAGATAACAGTAATTAATAATTATACTGATTGAAAATAATCTCTCAGCTACCTGTTTCCATTAACACTTATGTTGCTACAGTTGCCAAATGGCCAATTCCTGTATAATGCAAGACCAAAACAATTTTTTTTTTAGCCGTGAGAGATAGGCCGTGCCAAAATTATCTTGAGACAGTTTCAGGTATACATTGCATCAGGTATTTTACATATTGTTGTATGTGCATTTTTGCCTTTTCGAGAAAAAGAGGATTGAAAGTTTGAAGAGTTGTGTAAAATCAAGGTTTTGTCCAATACGCTTGAAAATCGAAATTTGTGTAAAAATGTCCTTGAAAAATACATCCATATGACACGTGTACACAACAAAATTAGGACTTTTCATGACAAAACTTCAAAATCAGCAAAATGTCACATACAGCAATATGGCAAATATCCCTTGATTGACTCAAACATTCAGTGCACACATACTTTTATCAGAGGACAAAAAAATATTGCAAGACATAAGGTATTTGCGCACACGGTCTATTAAAAATTATAGGGAACATTGCAGCTCACACCTAAGTGAAACTGTGATGGCAGATAGCACTTATAACAGTGAGGAGAACAGATGAAGTAGAGAGGCTGATGTAAATAGAGAAATGATTACATAAAGTGATATCAGAAAATTGCATTTGTGTGAATGAAGTGAGCATATCTTGGTATCTTTGTTTTTGTGTGAGTTTTTATACTGGGAGAAAAAGATTTGAATTTGCTAACACATGCGCACAAGAGCATAAATGCACTTCCTGACATTAGGCGTGACTTGTTCTAAAGTGGTTATGTGATGAGATGGCTTTTTCAATGCTAATGGTAGGTGGTTTTTTCTGAATGAAAAGTCACACTCTCGCTGTCCCTATCTTTCTCTCCCCTTTGCCCCTTTCTCTTTTTTTCTTTCTTCTTCTCTCCTTCATCTTTCTCTCTCCCCCTTTCACTCTGTCTCATTCCCTCTCTCTCACTCTCTCCCCTCTTACTCGTTCTCACTTTCTTTTTCTTTCTCACCCTCTCTCTCTGTGTCTCCCTTCTCTCTCTCTTGCCTTTTTTATCTCTTACTCTATTTTTCTCTCACACTTTCTGGAGTTTTCTCTTTCCCTCTCTTTGTCTGTTTCTCACCCTCTCTCTCACACTCACTCTTTCTCCCTTTTTTCTCTTTCTCACACACATACACACACACAAGTATACATTCTGTACATTCTGTGCAAGAAATGAGAAACAGTCCCTCACTGTTATACAAACAACAGCCTGATCTATCTGTTACAATGTACTGTCTAACCTCAGACAACTTTCTCAGTTTATCTCAAGATATCATAGGAAGCTATTCGCTTCTCTTCACAACATAGTGTTATTATGTAAACATACAGCATTTCATAGCCAATTTTCACCAAGCAACCCTGGTGTAAAAAAAATGGTTGATATTTCCCCTGTATTTACCTGTTCTGTCAGGTAACATTAAAGCTGCTGTAAAATAGCTTATTCCATTAAATATTTTTATCAACAATGAGACCAATTCAATTAAAATTGAAAGACATACACATGTGCTTTCACAGCTTTTTTTGTCTGGAAGAAATAGCATAATTTATCTCTTTCATCTTTCATTTATTTCATATTGAAATACTTAAATCTTTGTTTGACCAAACTGTGGGAAATAAGGGGAGAAACAGAACAAGGCTGGTGTAAGCGCCAGACCAGTAGCTCATTGCCCATAAATTTTACTTCACACTAGCACAATAGACACTGCCTGGTGCATCCTGCTGGGTCGCAGTGTGGCCAGGGCCTGTTGTGCTAGTGTGAAGCAAAAGTTATGGGCAACGAGCCACCGATTTGGTGCTTACTCCAGCCTTGGTTTGTTTTACTCCTAAGGCAATTGGAACATCCCGGCATCCTTTTCACAAGAGCAAAATTTTTTTGGCTGTGGTTAAGCAATTACAGATGGCCGACTACAAAATGTGGGACACCCATAAATTGCTTCAAAGATTATGTTGTATATAATTTCAGAGGAGGAAATTGCAGAGAATAACAGCCTCCATAAATTGATCATGTTTGTGTGTTTGTTTGCAATGTTTACAGAATATTCACTCAGAGAATTTTTGTGCAGACATGTTCACAGACACAACACTGATTTAAGAAAGTTTTTTGGCTAGTTTTATAGATGTAGGTGATAGGTGATTGTTCTGAATGAACCTCAGTTAAGACCCTCTCTTTCTCTCTCCTCCTCCCTCCTTCTCTCCCCCCCCCCCCCCCACTCTTTTTAATTCTCACTTACTCCTTCCTTTCCTCTCTCCTCCTTCTCACTCTTACTTTGTCCCTTCTTCCCGTCCTTTGTCTCACTGACTCACTCTCTCCATTTCCTCTTCCCCCCCCCCTTCTCTTGTTCACACATCTCTGTCTCTTACTCTTCTCTCTCTCACACCTCTCTCTCTCTCTCCCAACCCTTCTCTCACTCTCTCTCTCTCACACACACACACCTCTCTCTCACTAAATTCTTGCCTCACTGTCATATATATGCATACACACACAAACGCACATTCAGTCTGTACAAATGAGAAAACAGTTTATTGCCTTTGATAAGACAATATTGTATTACACAAATCGTTGGTGCTTTTTTTAACATTGATGTGAAGAGGGAAAATTGCTTGTGAGTCTAATCCCTTTACAATTTTACAGACCTGATTAGGCCTTGATATCATTGATATTCTTTCATCTGATATGAATATTTTTTGCGGAAGAAGAACTGAAACTTGTAAGAAAAGGCGACTACAGGAGATCTTCATAGGAAGAAAACACTCATCAAATAAATTTTTGGCCTGTGTCGTCCAGGCATTCTATGGGGGCCTAGGCCTACCCTGACCTTAAATCTGGCTGTGTGTCTGCATTTTAAAAAAATTTTTGAACACTGAAATTTTACCTTCTCAATTGTCCTGATATTTTCTTCCTTGTTTCTGCTCCACAAAGTCATGGTGACATAGTTTTCTTAACATCGGGAATACTTGTCAGTCAAGGAATTTTTTTCTTTGTTAGGTCTCTTTATGCCAGTGGTTCTCAGGGGTTTTCAGGCAATCGCCCCCTTAGGCTCCAGATTTCCTTATGATGTTAAGTTTTTCAAAACCTTGTTAATAACAAATAGGTGCGTTGTTTATTCATTATAAAACAGAAAGCATTCTCTATCAAATGCACGGAAAAAATAAGTCTCCCTTATTCATGAAACCCACCTATGCATGCAGTTGAACAAGTCAGTGGCTGCCCTGTCTTTGCCCTTAATCCGCCCCCCTTCATAATTTTTGCCCTGCGGGAGGCGATATGCCCACGTTGAGAACCACTGCTTTAGGCCAATGAAAATGCATTCCATTATTAGTTGAAATAATATTATTCAGAGGTGGTAACTGTCCTCCTCAGAGTTGACCTGTCATGATTTTCAACCCCCTTCAGCTTGTATGTATTCATATATAATCATCTTGTATTCATGAAAATACAAAACTTAAGATCCATGCAATTTTGGCCCAAAGATGATTTATGCCATCATGAGCGCACACTGTCAAAGAGTCAGAAGAAAACGGTTCAGGTTTTTCTTTCTTATTTCCATATTGTTATGTCTTGCAAAGATGTTTAAACGTGCACTTTTCTATCTGTACTTTCAGTATTTGATCAAAGTCAGTGAAATCAGGACCAAGAAAGGTTCAGATCTCCTTCAATCATTAGCGGAATATTACCAAGCTCAGGCCAAGTAAGTGTTTCATTTTAATATGTGTTTTGTCATGAGTCTTAGGGCATAAAGGAAAGAGAGAAATCAGTTGGTGATCAGAGCTTTGAAAAGGTGGAGTTCTGATCAGATGATGACTTTTACTTGTTTTGTTTTTGCATAAATATGCAACTACTCTGGAAGATGAAAGGTTTATCATGGTTTGTTTCCAAATTTTCTTCCCGCCAAACACTTAATATTTTCTTAATCCTTTAAAAAAGAAATATATTTTGCTTGTAGGAATGAGTAAAGATCAATTAAAAGTAATAAAACTAGAACGGTGAGGATACAACGCAAAATTGAAAGGTTTGCTTGATCGACACACATTGCGTTGCTTGGGCATTTGGAAGAGTGCTGTTGATGCACCATGTATTACATGTTGAAGAGTTCAGAATTATGAATGTAGTATGCCAGAAATATAAAAACAGCATTTTGAAACACTGAATGATATGCAGATTTATACTTGGTTGGTTGAGAAAGGAGGAAGTTATTATTTATTTTTTTCCAGCTTTTTCCGTGATGGACTGCGGACAATCCAACATTTCCATGACTTTGTGGAAGAATTGCAGAAACAGTTGCAGAAAATTCGCCAGAGACAAGATGCAGAGAAACGGCAGCTGCTGGAACTTAGGGAAGCACTCAAAAGTTCCATGACATCTTACAAGGAGGTGAGAGCACAATCACTCACAACAAGATTTAATTTGTAACTGTTTGTCCAAAATGCATATTGTCACTGCTCTACGATAATGGCATATGTCAGACTTAAGCCGAAAGGCAACTGATAGGTCATTACAATCCTGAACAAGAGGGCTATCAGATAATATTACAGAAAAAGAAATGCGCCAATAGGAAAGTGTAATAATCCAATAAAATCGTAATGGTTTCAGTCACCAAATGGGCTTTTGTTTTGTGTGCATAGTATTTTATGTGGTAAGTTATAGCTGAGTAATGAACACAACTCAGTATTTTCTCTATTTTGTTTTGTAATTGGAATATGGTTGCCAAACCCATCAAATGACAGGAAAAAACCCAGTTTTTTTCTTAATATATCAAAAGTGGCGTATGCCATTAGCGTAGAGCAGTGATGACATATTGAATGGTATTTTAGAAGCACTGAAACACATGAAATACAGGAAGAAAGATAAATTGCTCAGACATGCCCTTTTTTTTCATAATCTCTGGTCGGATTACAGAGTAAGTGTTTTAGGTAGGAGTTATCCAATGCTTACGAAAAAGAAGTATGTTGGAGTGATTGTTTATGTCATGTGACCAAATTCGGTTTTATTTGTACAGTGAAATATTGGAAAGATTTAGAGTTAGGGTTACGTATAGCTAATTAGTAATTGTGTAACTGGCCATAACGTTTTTATTTGTGACGTGGACATTTTTTTTTTTAATTGGTCAGAAGTGGTTAACAAAAATTCTATTGTGAGTCATTTTTTTTGTAGATAGCCTAACTTGTCTTGTCCACAGCAGCCTCTCCACTCTACTATTTTTACTGAAAATGTCTTATGAAAAAGTAAAATGCTCTTTGCCTCTGTATACTTGTCCACAACATCTGTTCCACTCAGCTCCTCACCACTGTAGAAGCAATGAATGTTTTACTTTTTCCTATGTCATGTTTTGTAAAAATTGCGCAGCGGAGCAGGTACTGTGGTCAAGACCAGTAAATAGTGAATGTTTACAACTAGCTTCTTCAGGCTTGTCAAGTGGTTTCAGACCATTTTCAGCCCTAAGAAGATTTTTCAAATCCTACCTAGGAATTCAGTACTGAATGTGCAGGAAAACTTCTCTTTCAGTTTTGACCCCAAACTGACCAAGACAATGATATTTTATTAATTCTTCTTCCTCACTTTTCTCTCTCTTTTCTGCTTTGCTGCTCTGTTTTGAACACAGAGCAACCGTTTCTCCGGATCAGGATGGGTACAAAATGCTTGTGTTATTTGCATTTTTTGTGTTGTTTCATTGTGATCCATCCTTAATTGTGAATGGTCGTTGTATTTGATAATTATTTAGTTTGTGGCCTCATATCTCAAGATTTTGGTTGGAAATGACAGTTTAGGTTAAATCATTTACCAGCTTAAAAGACCTTTATCCCTTTCTTTTAAATTTATGGGATAAACCATCAGTACTTTAAAAATCACACTCTTATATATTGGCATAATGAATCAAATTGTATAGACTGAAAAGTGAAATTGAACATTGCTCAATGTACAAAATGCAGTAATTTGAGTGATCTCACATGAGATATTTGGGCACTTGTAATTCTTTCTGTCTGCTTGTTATATTGGTTTGTTTCATTGGACGTCACGAAACTTGAAGACTTCACACCTTTTTTCTTTTATTTAAAAAGATGTACTGTGTCAACTAAAAGTGATCTATACTGATAATCTTGCAACTGTATTATAAAGTAAAAGCACCAGATATTTCTGTAGTAATTATAGCCAGCCTGACATGAACATATCATGTTGGTTTTATAAAATAAAGTACAAGAAAGGTATTTGAAATGAGTTTGCACAGTGGGTTGATTTGACTTGATTTCATAAAGTTCTGCGTTTTTCCAATTCAAATTTTTCAAGAATTAATTTTGAATCAAAATGGTGGCGGAGCATTGCATGATGGTTTACATCTCAATTCTGATGAAACATTCCAATACACTGTGTATTTATTTGGAAATGCCATACCCCATATGATAGGACCCAAGTGAATGTGATAGATTATGTTTGCTGGATGAGTGTGTCTCATGCCTTGTATTAATTGCAGATACTCCACATCAAGTTTACCTTAAATGATCAGTTGGCATGTTGTAGCAATGAAGAAAAACTTGATGTTTTCAGCAGTATTAATATTTGGCACTTCCCATAACTTTGAGTATGCAACAAGAGACAGTAGGTATCTAACACTGCTTTTTGTCCCTGGTATTGAAATGGACCATGGGAAAAAGAAATACTTAGGCTAGAATTGCACTGATCGAGTCTGTTTTGCATTAGTTTTCATGTTAGATGTGGCCTGTGGAGTTCAGCAGGACCACGTCCACCAATGAGACTGAACAAGTCTGTTTCACAGGTTGATTCAACCTAAGTTCAAGTTTGAGTTAAAATTGACACAAAACGAACTTGACTCTATGTGCTTGCAGCCTCACAAGTAACCTCAACTGACCATGACATGGCATGTTTTATGAAAATGATAGAAAAAAACTGCATTATGGGATGGTCAGGGCAGTCACAGAGATAATTTTACAGTAAACCCCTAAAGGCCTTGACATGGAAATAGATAGGAAATAAGCTTTTTGAAATCAGACCCTCTTACAAAGGTAATGACATTAAACCTGCCATAGATCTGAGAATGAAGTTAGAGAGTAGAGGTTCTCAAAATGCCAGAAAGAATTCTGAATTTGCATTTCAGAGGATGTAATTACATGTAATTACCATTGTCGACAACTTTGCAGTCCACCAGCTGGTCTTGAAGGGCTGATCTGGACCCTTGATAACATCAGAGACAATCTTGAATTTCAGTTCTAATCTATAATGAAATTAAGAATAAACACTAATCCCAGTGGAAATGCCAGATATTTCAAAAATGAGATATTTTTGTTTGTGTTTCCGTCTTGTACTTAAATTTGAAATTTTTAGACTTAATTCTTCATTTTCTTGGTGAGCGTACGTTGACCTGCACTAGCCCTTTGCTTAAACTGAGTAGCATTTGGGAACTGTCGTAAGTTCAGAACTGCATGAAAAGAAGATTTGGGTGTGGTTCCTATGGACCGCTCCATTCCACCGCCTCTCACCCAATGTACTGCACCTCTCCTTTCCACTGCGAACTTAGACATGCTCAGTTCTTACCAGCTTCTGCAAGATTGGAATGATAGACATGCATGGCTTTAGCATCAGAAAGACCACAAACAGACTGTCGCAGGACCGTTCTTGATTTCTGTGGTTTTCATTACTTTCATAGTCCAATTGTTTTGCACTAAAGTACACAAATATACATCTGTATATCGGAACTTCAGTTATTGTTTGCTCCAACTCCACATGCACTACTGAGAAATTCGACCTTAGTTAAACATTTTGCAGCTTTAGTATCATGATAATGAGTTAGCCTAAATTGAAACTGTGAAACAGCTTGATATGTGCCGCCACGCACACTAAGCAAGTGACTTCAGAAGATGGAGCTAGAACAAACAAGAACTAAGGTTGCGAAAATGGAGATAGGACAAACAAGAACTAAGGTTGCAGATGTGGAGATAGAACAAAACAAGAACTAAGATTGTGATATAACACAAACGTGTGTCTATTTATGTAGACTTTTACTGATGAGCCCCATGGTTCAAAGGAGTTCAGTGGTTTTTTGGAATTTTTCGCTTTGAGTTTGGAGTCTCAAAGGTGTTGGGATTTCATCAGACGACCAAGCACTCTACCTATCTCTGTCAATAACTTTTACTGTGTCAAGAGAGACCACAAGAATTACATAGTATGTGCCTTCCACTAATTTGACAGACAACCAGTAACACTGAGAAGCCTTAAGAAAATTGGATGAAATTTTATGTTAAACCTTTCCTTTGCATCATCAGACAAAATTCAGCTTGTCAACACAGGAAGCACAGCAAGACATACCAAAGGACAAACAAAAAAAAAAGCCATGACAACAAAATACACCTAAGAGAACTTGGTCATCCAGAATTCAGACTAACAAACAGCTTTATCTCAGGCTGGATACCCAACTATATAGATCTAAATGAAACAAAATAAACAAAGAGATTAAAATGTTGGGAGAGCAATTCTGCTGGAGATCTTCAGTGGAAAAGAACCCATATCAAACAAGTATTTCAGCCCTTGACTTTTTATGCTCTGGGGGAGGGACTGGGTGTCATGTGTGAGGGTGTTCGTGGTTTCCTGTAGTCTTTAAGCTTATATTTGTGCAAGACAAACAAACAACCCCTCCGTCTTCCTCCTCCCACACCTTAACCCCCCTCCCTGGTCAATGTTACGGCATCTGATAATGGAAAGTTCAATTTGCATGGTCTGAGAGGCTCCCTTGCATGATGAGATACTTGATGTCATGCCTCTTGATATTATCCATTACCAGTGTTCATGTTTGACTTGTTCATATTTTCTTCATTTTAAACTTGATTATTTTGTTCTGAAATACTGCCATATTTCTTTAGTGCTGTTTTTTGTAAGGCCTTTGCTTGTCTTGTCAGGAATTTTTTTTAATGTTCTTTTTTTTATTTAGTTCAGCATGGAGAAAACATGAGATACTGTCCTTTTTTTTTTTTATTATTGCAGCAATTTTATTTTAGGGGGAGAGACCAGGGCATTCTTTTCTGTCTTTAATTTGCTTTGAATTTTTAAAATTATTTTTATGTGTGACTTTTTCATGGTGTAAATAAATTCTGCATGTGACATTTGGATGATCATTGTGCACATCATTACTGATAAATGTGAGCGAGCCCCACTAACCTCAAGGGAAGTCGCACTGGACCAAATGGAGAAAATATCCAATTTTTTGACGATTTTTTTTATTTTGGTCAATACTTAAAAGTTCAACCATTTTTCTACATTCTGTGAAAATATTAGGTCTCAAATCGGCCTTTAAATATGATAAATATTGCTTTCAATGCCTTTAATTGTGCTTTTGACATCGAATATCACAGCAATAATGGGGTTCATTGAACTTCCAATAACGTCAAAATTAATAAACCTATTGTCACAAAATGTTTACAGAGCATGTATCATTTATATTGGCACAGACATGCAAAATTTCAAAGCCGTAGGTTAATTAAGTACCCGCTGCTAGGGAGATAGTAAGGCCACCCATCTCACCGACAGCGAACATCGCTCCTCCATCTTCAGTGGCGATTTTCTCGGAAGTTACTTTCGTTTTTAGCCGGGGGTAGGTGTCTTTAAAAAGCCATAATTTTGCGATAAAAAGGAGTATTGCAATAATATTTACACCAAATTAAAGATGAGATTTGATACTTTATGGTGATATTCATAACTCAAAACTGAAAAAATGCGACTTCCGTTGAGGTTCATGGGGCTTGCTCACAAATGAACATCATGTGGAGTATATATTGTCAAGACTTCTCCTGCAAGTTTAGAGTTTGGTCAGACTATAATGAGTGAATTTTAAAACGAAAGTAAATAGCGACTTCACGTTAATTTGTGAACAGATTGTCAGGTTGAATTTGAATTACTTTTAATTCAGATTATCTCAGAATGCTGTCTTTTTTTTATTTTTTTCTACTTATGGAAATTGCAATGCATAACATATCTGGTTTGTAACAGAAATGATAAATATATAGCCTGCAATGTAAAGAAATTAGTTGCACTGGTAAATATGGACTCTATATTGTCTCAGTTCCCTAAGACGGTAGCAACTCAAAAATTAAAAAAAAAAAAAGGATGTTTTTATATATTCAGCTATATTTGTCACGAGTGGAGTGAGTGCAATTAAGGGGATTGCTACAGAGCGGGTGTAGAGTAAGAAGGGCTCACGGCAGACAAGTAGGGAAAGACGGGAAAGGAGGAGAGTAAAATTAACGCACGTAGACAAGGAAGAAAAGCGTGCATGTTATGAGTGGTGGGGGTCTGAATGAGGCGAAAGCGCTGTATTACTATCACTGCAAGTTAGAAGGTCCTACTGAACGGACGCTAGTAAGAGCCCAGCGGGCGGACATAAGGGGAGCAGTCGAGAGACCAGTGAGAGAGTTTTTTCCAGTGATGACTGGTAGGTAGAACGTTGATTGATAATTATGATTGATGTATTATATTATATTCGTCTATTACCGTGATGTAAATAAGTATATGTGAGGAATGTGGAAGTCCTTGATATTGGATATAGCAATGTGCGCCGTGAGCGATAGATGAAAGTGAGTTCATGGATTTGTAGCGCGAGTGAGTAGTGTGTACTCCGATGGAGGTGTGTTACCGTAAGATGTGTGGTGAGTGAAATGTGAACTATTGTGTGTACGCTTCATGGGTTGTAAGGAGAGGTGGAGTGAATAGAAATGGTATGGCATTATACCAACGTAATGTTATTCTTGTAGGTGTCGGGGACGGGCCGCAGAGCCACCTCGATGAGCACAGGGGATAGGCCGCATAGGGCCGGAGGCCACACATAGGCCAGAAGTGAGGCTGTCAGTGCAGGACAGTAGAGGCACATAAAGTCGTGGCAGTCAGGCCACGGACAGGGACGTAGATATGAGCGTGAATGTGATAATGTACTATTGCCATGTTGATGGGCTAGGAACTAATAATGTACTATTGCCATGTTGAGGGGCTATTGAAATGATAATGTGTTATTGCCCTGCTGAGGTGCTAGGGGAGTGCTAAGGTGTATGACAATAGGGAGGTGATATTGAGAGACTGCGGTGCCAGTGAATTATTAATGTGCTATTAAGACCCTGAGGGGAGAGGCTGAGGGGAGAGGCTGAGGCCGAAGTGCCTTTAGGAGTAACTACCGGGTTGTGGACCCGAGGGAGAGTGCATGTGAGAATAAGGCCGTTGTACGGCAGTTAATTTCAATAATATAATGTATGTAATTGCGCTATTATCTGTATAATTATGTTTAATAAATGTGTGAGTCTGATGGGTTGTTCTGTTAAGTGTTAAACTTGTTCGTTCGTGATTGTTGTCCTGTCATAACTTATTACATCTCCCAGTCTGGGATTTGTGACATTGGGGGCTCGTCCTGTTTACCTGTGGTCATTTTGACATTGTGTATTCGTTATATCTAGTTGTTTTTCTGTTGTGCTAGGAATTCGTGCTGTTGTCCTTGTTCGTGGGATGAATGGAAATTTCATGATGATATGATTTATGTATATTTATGAATATGTATTGATGCATGTATTTTGATGAATATGTATTAATGTGTACTTAAATTTCTGCAGAGTGTGTGTGCCAGCCTGTAGAGGTCAAGCAGCCAGAGCTCCGAGGAAGGGGAGAAATTGAAATCAAGGGTGAAAGTTAAGTGAAAATTTTGTACCCTGGATTGAGGGCTGTCTTTTCATCTGTCTGTTTCCCTGTTTTTGCTGTTTTTGTCGTTATAGATTATACGGGCGGTGGCGCGGGTTTGCTGTGGTGAGCGTAGTTTATCCTCTTCGGGAGGTGGGCTAATCTAGGAACTTCGTTCATCACAGTGAACAGTTCTGTAGGGACCTGTAATTTTGTTTAGTTGTACCGTCGATATCTTCTCTGTTCTGCAGGAAGACGTATTCTCTTGTCCCTCTTTCTTCCCTATCTGTAGATACGTTCTTTTTTTTCAGACTCTGTTCTTGTTCGTACCTTGTAGTGTAATCGGCGTAGTTAGGTTGCATTTTTTTTCTTTTTTTCTCCATTATATTTTCTTTTTTAGGTCTTTGTCCTAGTCTGGTTCGTTGTCCTTGACGTACTTGTGGTCCTTCTACTGAATTTCCTTATTCATGTCTTTTCTACTCTTTTTTATTATTAATAGTGCTATACATTTAATGAATATAGAATTAGTTAGGAAGTAGGTAAATTTCTGAATTGTATTTGAGACAATTGGGTATTGTTATATCTGGTGTGATCTCAGGTCTCTGGTCGTGTCGTTAGTGATCATACCGACAGGTTAGCCGTTTTTATAATACATACCATAACCATAAATCTGTGAAATGGCGGAACTCCAACATTTAATGAAGTTGGGTAAGGAACTTGGCCTGGAGGGAGAGGAGCTACGCGGCTGGATTAAAGAACAGCAGGCGGATTTGCGCGATGAGCGTGCTAAGGATAGAGAGCGAGAAAAAGAGGCTCAAGAGCGACAGAGAGAAGAGGAAAGAGAGGCTAAGGCTCAGCAACAAGAAAGAGAGGCTAAGGATAAGGAACAGGAAAGGGAGTTTAAGTTAAAGGAGTTAGAGGCTCAGCAGCAGGAGAGGGAGATAAAGTTAAAGGAGATAGAAGCCCAAGAGCGGGAGATAGAGGCTAGGGATAAGCAACAGGAGAGAGAGGCGCGAATAAGAATCGCCGAGTTGGAAATCAATAAGAATGCGCCAACAGAAACAGTTGAGCGGCAGGTACACAATAAAGGTGGTGTTCGGATTAAGCTCCCTACGTTCGACGACCGGAAGGACGACATAGACGCCTTCCTTTACAGGTTCGAACTGAACGCACAATTGCAATGGGGGGAAAATAAGGAATTATGGTCCACGTACCTGGCGTCCTTATTGCAGGGGCGAGCGTTAACCTACTTTAAAGAGCTACAGCGCGAAGACGTGCAAGATTACGATAAGCTGAAGGCTTTGCTGCTTCGCCGATTTGCGCGTACCGAGGAATATTTCCGGGAGCAGTTTAGGCGAGCACGTGCGGATACCAGGGAGGACTTTGCTGCCTTCGTCGTGAGACTAACGGAATATTTCGCGAACTGGGTAGACTTGGCGCATGTGGGCGCGGATTTTGCTAAACTGAAAGACCTAATGATCCGTGACCAGCTGTACGCGTCGTGCCATAAAGATCTGGTGGCCTTCCTGAAAGAAAACGAACCCGCGACGGTGCAGGAGGCGTCTAAGTTGGCGGAAGCATACCGTACGGCACATCCGTCCAAACCAGTCGCCAGGGCGTACGTCCAAGATGCTGGGTACGTCGCCGTGGTTGAGGGGTCGCCGGCAGGACTTAAGGACAGGTCGCGTCAGCGTGGTGCCTATAGTGGGCAAGCCCAGGGGCAGCGTAGGGGCTATCACCAATCACCTGCATATGGATCCGGTAAGTTTGACCGAGCAGGAGGGCTAGGTCGCGGTAATGGCCGGGGGCGATTTGTGACCTTTGCCGATGACCGACGGCATAGGGACTTTAGTTCCGGTCGCGATGGGTCACGGGGACCCAGGCCTAGTGCAGCACAGGGAGCGGAGTGTTGGACTTGCGGACGCCTGGGTCACTTTTCACGCGAGTGTAGGGCCGCGAAGTGTTGGAACTGCGGAAGAGCAGATCACATCAGCGTGAATTGCCCTGCAGGTAGGATAGCGGCGAACGTGGACAGTGGCTCCAGTCCATGTTCCCCTAATAAATTTCATCATGCGGCTGCGTGTGTTACATCGGACAACGGAGGCGGACAGTATTCTAAATGTCCCAGTTGTGAGAAGTTATTATCTTCCGGTGTTTTACCTTGTGGGAGAAAGATCCCCGTTATAAATTCATGTCATACAGGAGGTGGTCTTAGGGTTTATCCGGGGTTTGTTGGGGACGAACCGGTCTCGGTTTTACGAGATACAGGATCTACCGTTGTGGGAGTGCATAGGGACTGCATTCGGGATTCACAGCTTACAGGTGAGACTGTCCCGTGCATCCAATTTTCAGGGGCCATTGAGAAATTACCCATGGCAAGAATAGTGATAGATACACCTTTCCTTAGCGGGGAAGTCGAAGCAGTCGTTGGTTGTTTTCCAGGCGCCCAGCTCATCATTGGCAATGTATCACGGGTAGTTTCCCCTTCCGATGAGAACGTGCAAGCATGGTCGCAATCAAAAGGTATTGACTTTTGCGCCGCGGTCGAAACACGTCGACAGGTAGCTGATAAAGATAAGATTAGACCTTTGGCGACGCCAGCGGTCAACCTAGATATCACGCCAGAGCGCTTGGCGAGATTACAAAGGGAGGACCCATCATTAAACCCATGTTTTAGGGAAGCGCGAACCGAGAAAACGAGGAAATATAAGAACGGCTCGTCTTCCTTTGTTGTTCAGGCGGGCATTCTGTTCCGTAAGTATGTAACGGTGGCCTCCATTTTAAAGCAGGTCGTTGTGCCAGCGTTGCTGATCGCAACAGTATTGCATTTGGCACACGATGTCCCATTAGCGGGTCATATGGGGATAGCTAGAACCAAAGAAAGGGTTCTTAAAAATTTTTACTGGCCATCAATCCACAGAGATGTGCAAGTCTATTGTAAGACGTGCAGTGCGTGCCAAAAGACGACGCATAAGGGTCGTACACCCCAGGCTCCTCTTCAGAAGATCCCCACGGTCTCGGAACCGTTTAAAAAGGTCTCGATAGACCTTGTTGGCCCCATTCACCCAGCGACCGATAGGGGGAATCGATTTTTCTTAACGGTCATATGTAATGCTACGAGATGGCCGGAGGCGGTTCCTCTGCGGACCATAACGTCTGAGGCAGTCGCGGAAGCGTTGTTTGCAATTTTCGCTAGGGTAGGAATACCAGAGCAAATTCTGTCTGATAGGGGCGCGCAATTTACTTCGCAGATGATGAAGGAATTGTTCCGCTTATTCAGCATACAACCCATCACTACCACCCCTTATCATCCGCAGGCTAATGGCATGTGCGAGAGATTGAACTCGACGTTAAAGTCGATGCTGCGTAAGGTAGCTGCTGATCGCCCTAAAGATTGGGATAGATATATCCCTGCAGTATTATTCGCGTACAGAGAGGTACGGCAGGAGTCAACGGGATTCTCGCCGTTTGAAATGATGTACGGTCGTAGTCCTAGGGGTCCAACTGATGTTCTTCGGGACATGATGACGTCGCCATCATCGGGAGACGATGAGCAGATTTCGGTGTTTCAGTACCTTGTTGATTTAAGAGAAAGATTATCTTCAGCGCGCACTATAGCAGAAGAAGCTTCTGGTATCGCTTCGAAAAGAGCAAAAGACTATAAAGATAGAGGTTCCAAATTGAGAATTTTTAAGCCAGGAGACAAGGTCCTATTGTTGTTACCTACGGACCATAATAAGTTATTGATGACATGGAAAGGCCCTTATGTTATTGAGCGAGTTATTTCAAAGGTAGATTACGCTATCCACATTGATGGTACGAGTAAGGTTTTCCATGTTAATATGCTACAGAGATTTTATGAGAGACCACAGTATCTGTGTGCACAGACAAGACTAGAGGAGACTGTCTTCTCTATTGCTTGTACGGGGGTCGTAGACCAGTTGGACTGTGACGGAAGCGACACCGAGGCGCAGGAAGAGTTACAAATTCAATTGCCGGAGTTAACTCCGACACAAGGTTACAGGGACGTAAAAATTAACCCTGACCTTACGAGTTCAAGGAGTAGGGAACTTAAGACCCTGCTAGCGTCATTCCCGGATGTTATTACGGATTTGCCGGGTCGCACTACCGTGATCCAGCACCAAATAAAATTGACTTCGGATAAGCCAGTATTTCTTAGACCTTATCCGCTGCCTTTTTCTTCGAGAGATAGAGTCATAAAGGAAGTTGAGTCAATGTTGAAGTTAGATGTGATAGAACCATCAACATCGCCGTATTCATCACCCATCGTCCTCGTGAAAAAACTTGATGGATCGGTGCGGTTCTGTATTGATTTTCGAAGATTGAACACTATTACGGTAGGCGATAGGGAGCCTATTCCGTTTCAGGAGGAATTAATAGCTTCATTGGCCGGGTCCACGTGGTTTTCCAAGATAGATTTAACGAAAGGTTATTGGGAAATCCCTCTTACTGAGGAGTCTAAACAATACACGGCGTTCCAAACGCCCATTGGATTATTCCAATTTAAGGTCATGCCATTTGGGTTGGTAAACGCGCCAGCGACGTTTGCACGATTAATGAGACTGGTGTTGAAGGACATACCTAATGTCGTGTCATTCTTTGACGATATAGCATGTCATACGTCGACATGGTCTGATCATATTCAGACACTAACAGTAATTTTTCAACGATTACGTCATTTTGGGTTAACTGCTAAACCCGCAAAGATGGATTTGGCATGTCCAGAGATAATATTCTTAGGACATATCGTGGGTAGAGGTGTTCAGAGACCTGAAGTAACAAAAATTGACAAATTAGTAGGGTTGCAAATCCCTAAAACAAAGAAACAAGTCAGAAGCTTAGTGGGAATTTTAAATTATTACAGAAAGTTCATTCCAAATTTTTCCTCCTTGTCATCTTCTCTTACTGACCTTACTAAGAAGGGACAACCCGATAAGGTCCAGTGGACGTCTGAATGTCAGACAGCATTTGATAATTTGGTGACAGCATTATCATCGTCACCCATTCTGATATTACCCGATTTTCGATCTAATTTTATCCTCAGAACGGATGCGTCGGACTCTGGTGTCGGCGCTTGTCTTCTACAGGAGAAGAACGAATGTCTCCATCCTGTATGTTATGTCAGTAGGAAGTTATTGCAGAGAGAAAGAAAGTATTCTGTGATAGAGCGTGAGTGTCTTGCCATTGTGTGGTCCGTCCAGAAATTAGGACGTTATCTCATGGGACGAGAATTTTGTATCCAGACAGACCACAAGCCACTGACAATTTTGTCGAAGAATCGTTCGTCCAGCCCACGCTTGTCTAGATGGGCATTGGCTTTGCAGCCGTATACCTTCGTTATTCAACCAATTCCAGGAACCAGCAATCATATCGCCGACTACCTTAGTCGAGCCTAGGGGAAGAGTTCAGGAGCTTATACATCGGAGGACAGGAACATTGACAGGATCTGTGTGAATGAGTCGACTTTAAAATATTGACATTATAAATATGATATGAAGAATGGTTGATAGGTTGATTGGTTTTTGATTCTGTATTAGGTATTGTGTTTAGTTAGCTATTGATGATGTGATACATATATGCATATTGCAGGGCATATTGATCCCCATATTTTCCCCTGATTTCGGTATTTTATATACTAGGGGAACTGCTAGGTCATTTTTTTAGTGTAGGTATTGCTCACGCTCACTCGTTGACAGTCATCTTGATGCGATTTGAAATTAATTGCATTAATTTTTTTGGGGTGGGGGATGATGTCACGAGTGGAGTGAGTGCAATTAAGGGGATTGCTACAGAGCGGGTGTAGAGTAAGAAGGGCTCACGGCAGACAAGTAGGGAAAGACGGGAAAGGAGGAGAGTAAAATTAACGCACGTAGACAAGGAAGAAAAGCGTGCATGTTATGAGTGGTGGGGGTCTGAATGAGGCGAAAGCGCTGTATTACTATCACTGCAAGTTAGAAGGTCCTACTGAACGGACGCTAGTAAGAGCCCAGCGGGCGGACATAAGGGGAGCAGTCGAGAGACCAGTGAGAGAGTTTTTTCCAGTGATGACTGGTAGGTAGAACGTTGATTGATAATTATGATTGATGTATTATATTATATTCGTCTATTACCATGATGTAAATAAGTATATGTGAGGAATGTGGAAGTCCTTGATATTGGATATAGCAATGTGCGCCGTGAGCGATAGATGAAAGTGAGTTCATGGATTTGTAGCGCGAGTGAGTAGTGTGTACTCCGATGGAGGTGTGTTACCGTAAGATGTGTGGTGAGTGAAATGTGAACTATTGTGTGTACGCTTCATGGGTTGTAAGGAGAGGTGGAGTGAATAGAAATGGTATGGCATTATACCAACGTAATGTTATTCTTGTAGGTGTCGGGGACGGGCCGCAGAGCCACCTCGATGAGCACAGGGGATAGGCCACACATAGGCCAGAAGTGAGGCTGTCAGTGCAGGACAGTAGAGGCACATAAAGTCGTGGCAGTCAGGCCACGGACAGGGACGTAGATATGAGCGTGAATGTGATAATGTACTATTGCCATGTTGATGGGCTAGGAACTAATAATGTACTATTGCCATGTTGAGGGGCTATTGAAATGATAATGTGTTATTGCCCTGCTGAGGTGCTAGGGGAGTGCTAAGGTGTATGACAATAGGGAGGTGATATTGAGAGACTGCGGTGCCAGTGAATTATTAATGTGCTATTAAGACCCTGAGGGGAGAGGCTGAGGCCGAAGTGCCTTTAGGAGTAACTACCGGGTTGTGGACCCGAGGGAGAGTGCATGTGAGAATAAGGCCGTTGTACGGCAGTTAATTTCAATAATATAATGTATGTAATTGCGCTATTATCTGTATAATTATGTTTAATAAATGTGTGAGTCTGATGGGTTGTTCTGTTAAGTGTTAAACTTGTTCGTTCGTGATTGTTGTCCTGTCATAACTTATTACATCTCCCAGTCTGGGATTTGTGACAATATTCAAAGCTGCGTCAGATGATCTGGGTTATTGCGTCGTAAACCCAAAAATAATCGAATGGGAAACTTTTAAATATTCGTTGTAATAGACCAGCTGTGCAAATTTAAAACAGTTTTTTGCTTCTCCTGAAAAGTAGCCAAAACTGAGTACTACAGTTTTTGGGAATGGTGATATGACAGATGATTCAATGAGAGCAGGGCCTTGGTTGTTTTTCTCTTTGTTTTTGTTTTCTTCGGATTCAAGTGCTTGTAAAGATGTCTAAACCGTGTCAACCTACAGGTTGAACTTGACAAGTTTACATCATTGCTATTTTTATTGTTACAGGCACCGGTCAATTCCACTCCAGGTGTGTACAGTTTACATCAGCTGGCCGGAGATAAGGCTCATGGCTGTGAAAAGACGGGCAACCTACTCAAAAAGTCGGAAGGGAGAATGCGGCGAGTGTGGCAAAGGAGGAAATGTATCATCCGTGATGGGTGCATGTACATTAGTCACCATGATGTACGTGTGTAAAATTGAAATATATCATCATTGCTCTGCAATAATGGCATATGTCAGACATATGCCGAAGGGCAACCGACTGCTCATTACATTCCTGGGTATGAGGGTTATCAGATAATCTTTTTATAAAAAAAAATAGTGGTGGGAGTAATTCATTGTGGTGCAATTTTGGCCCTTCTTTTGCTCAGCGCTACAGAATAATTAACAGTTTCAAAAATTATAAAATTAATTTCCTTAAATGTCAACTAATCCAGTCCAATCGCTTTTGTATCGACCGATTGCGTTGATTCAAGTTTCAGGTACTTTTAAATAAAAAGTTGTAAAAATGTAAAATACAATGATGTTTGTTTTGGCTCCCCATAGTAAGCCCATCGCACCAGAAACAATATTAATACGCATTCACTTCCGTGCGCACAATTTCCCTATCAGAAATGAGTGCATAGTGCTCTGGGGCGCATGGAACCTGTAGTAAGACTGTAGAATATGGGAAGCTTTGTAGACCCAAAAGAGACAGAGCGAGATAGAACAGTTGGTTCACAGGCTTATCTCGGATAATGCCGGGAACTTCATCTAGTATTATAGAAAAAGAAATGTGTCATCAGGACAATGTAACAATCCAATAGATCATAATGGTATGAGTCACCAAATGACAGGAAAAGAAATATCTCAGGAGTGTCAAAAATGACATTTGCCATTAGCGTAGGGCAGTTTGGATACTAGAGTCTCTGTGACCTCCTCAGCATCTAGGGGTCTTTGAAAACACCCTGAATTTAGCCCCACAGAGATGTTTCGCTGAAAAATCCTTTAATGTTTACTAATCTCAGTGAAACTCCTTGTAATGCATTTGCACGGAGACCCTCACTCCTTTAATGACAAACATGGGGAGGGCTAGGCCTTAATGGCATAGGTCAGTTTTTATCTTTAAGTTGTAGGACCTCCTTGAATTTTAAAAAATTTCTTGCAAACTTGATGATACAGGCCATAGATGGTGGGCAGGAACCCTGAATTATAAAAGCAAGTGATAGACAAAATGATTTCAAAAAGATGAGGCAATGTAGAAATTGTGACCCTAGTTCATTATAAAAGCAAGTGATAGACAAAATGATTTCAAAAAGATGAGGCAATGTAGAAATTGTGACCCTAGTTCATTATAAAAGCAAGTGATAGACAAAATGATTTCAAAAAGATGAGGCAATGTAGAAATTGTGACCCTAGTTCATTATAAAAGCAAGTGATAGACAAAATGATTTCAAAAAGATGAGGCAATGTAGAAATTGTGACCCTAGTTCATTATAAAAGCAAATGATAGACAAAATGATTTCAAAAAGATGAGGCAATGTAGAAATTGTGACCCTAGTTCATTATAAAAGCAAGTGATAGACAAAATGATTTCAAAAAGATGAGGCAATGTAGAAATTGTGACCCTAGTTCATTATAAAAGCAAGTGATAGACAAAATGATTTCAAAAAGATGAGGCAATGTAGAAATTGTGACCCTAGTTGTTGTTTGTTCTGTCTCCATTTTCTAGAAAACTGGAGATCTTTCAGTCGGTAGAAGAGGTATCACAAATGCACACTTTGACTCTTGTTTACAATGGGTTGTGACTCTGATCAAGCTGTTTCACAGTTGGGATTTATTTTAACTCCTTATCATAATACTAGAGCCATAAATATTTAACTTTGAATTTCTCAGTTGTGCAAAAGGTGGAGTTGGAACAAACAAGAACTAAGGTCACGAAGCATGATCCATCAGGTCAAATCAGGATTTGATCATATTTAAGTCAGCGGAACATTTTATTCATGACATACATTTTGTGCACACTCGGAAGAGATGCTGAGGAATCATAATCAAACCAAACCTAAATTTCAGCAGATATCAGACATGGCTTACAAAAGTGTCATTTTTCCCCCTCTGGGCCCTTGTGTTGTAATTACTGGTTTGAGAAACTGGGTCACAGATTGCTGAAGAGGAGTATTGGAGAAATGGGATAAAAGTGTAGGGAAGGAGATTAAAACTGCTAGGAAGTTAAATATTTTTATTTATTCTGATGTTTCTTTTTTTGTTAGTTTCTAATGCTTTGGGGAGGGGGCATTTTCACCTAGGAAGTTAAAATGTCCATTAAACTGTGGAATAACATAAAAGTTTTGAATTAGACATTTGATAGGAAAGCGGGGTTGAGTGGTTTTTATTTGCCATTTTTGCTTAGGAAGTGAGTTGTCCATTGAACTGTGGAATGCCCTGACGAATTTAAACTGCACATTCATTAATAATGTTAGAAAGTTTTGTTGTTTTTTGTTGCCATTTCCACTTAGGAAGTGAACTGTCCATTTAACTGTGGAAAGACCCATCAAATTTAAATTGCACATTAATTAATTGTTAGGTTGGTTGTTTTTTTTTGTTGCCCTTTTTCACTCAGGAAGAGAAATGTCCATATAACTGTGGAATAACATTTCAGATTTAAATGAGGCATTTAATGTTACCAAAGTGCATGGCACTCTTTCAGTGCTTTAAACTTGGGGGTTAGACTTGCAAACAGTGAACTATGCATGAGGATTTGATATAGCAGAAAACATTTCTGTTTTTTGGAGTTTTGTCAGTAGCAAATGCATGTGCGGGAAGTATTTTTTAAACTGTTTTTGCTCAGGCTTTGATGAAGGATTGAGAACTCCATAGAGTGTTCCATAGTCAAAAAGATAGGGGGACCCCATAATAATAATATTACTTCTGGATTTTGGGTGCGACAGTTTAGAGAATTTTGGAGTTATTTTGCATGGATGGCCAGGGAGTCCTCTCAGTTAAGATCCTCTCAGTTTACTGGAAATTTCCAGGTTTTTAAACATTTTCACTCTGAGATGGAAAATGTAAGGGGGGGGAGGGGGGCTGTGTATGTTTATATCGTCT